>JAMZAV010001767.1:0-316138 GCA_024449915.1 Sweltsa coloradensis
AACCCTAACAACACACCTTCATGCTCATAGTTGTAGGTGTACCATGTAGTGGGTGATGGTATCATCACAAACTGTTGTTTATTTATTCCTATTGCACAGATGGGACTGGCGGTGAAATTTGTGTGAACATTACTCATTGAAGTTGCTAGTTCTTGAACATACGGTCTAGTTCAAACGTGTCTGTACTAGTTGTGTTTTCGAGAAGTAGCAACTGACATGACTGGTGGGCACATAAAATTTTGCCGTCAATCCCGTCTCTGCTTTGGGGAGAACACTCTGTTTAAGTGAAAAGTTTCGACGCTGGATATGGTAGCTCTGAAATGCAAAAAAGACTTAGGGAGTATAAAAAGCGCTTTTTTAGTGCATTTTTTGGGTTTTTGGCTTGGTTTTTCATATAATTTGTATTTAATTGTATATTTTTATATATATTTTATTTAATATTCTTAATAAATTATATATTTTTCCAAATACTATTTTGTTATTTATTAATTATATTGATTTTGGAAAATATACTAAGTCCATAAAGTAGGTCAAACCAGTTAAGCCTTGAAAAAAATGGCTAAGTCCATAAACTAGGTCAACTGCTAACCTTGCTTGGTTAGCAGCTGACCTAGTAAAAATGGTTAGTTAGGCCAAGATGGCCTTGGAAAAAGAGACTATCTCCATAAACTAGGTCAATGCCCAAATTGCCTTATTTGGCAACCTTGGTTTTACCAAGATAGCTTTCATAAGGCAACTTGAACACTGGAAGAACATAGGATTAGAGTAAGCAATGGGAACAAGAAGGTGCTAAGTACAAATGAATTATCACAACAACAGCATGGGTTAGACAGAATATATTGAGCAAAGCTGTACAAGAAATGGCCGTAGAGAAAGACTATCTCCACGGCCTTGAAATTGCAAAGTGGCAAGGATTATTGCGTGGTCATCTCACCAAATTTGTTTTGTGGGTAAGCTGTTGGTAGTTTTGTCCAGAGATCGTTGCGTGGTAGGATGCGACGTAGAAGTGCTGCGAGTGAGTGCGGAGTGTAGATGCATGGAGAGACAATCGATGCAGCTAGCAGAGGCGTAATATGCTCAGTTAAGCATTGCATAGCAAGAAGTTACCAATTCTGAAACAACCACAACATAGTATTAGTCTCAAAATAGCAACAAGCAAAGCAAGATAAGCAGCATCAAGTGGGAACAAAATAGAGTAGTGTGTTTGTGGTCAGAGAGCTGTAAGGCTGGACAATGAACTTGAAAATGTGTATTCTAGCACTTTACTTTAGTGGGGGGGGATCCTACTATTCATTGACAGAACACAAATTAATAAGTTTGACTAAAACCCAACAGCCGGGCAACTGAAAACATTGAAGAGCATTATTGAATTATTAACGTGTTGTGCCAACTATGAATCTAACAATGAAATGATTTCTTGGAGGAGATAATAACACCAGCTTCTGGTTTCCTACCTACACTTTTCCCTTAGGCCTCCTACAATATCTCGCTCACATGCAACTGCATCTCGTAGAAAGCAGGGACTCGTTCATTAATGAACTCGGTTACTCTAATCGTTGGGCCTAAGTAGGAAAATGAAAATTATGAGTTATGATGCCACAATAGAAATGCAAAACTTAAAATTTAATTCAATAGGTACATTCAAAATTCTATATGGAAAACTAAGTAGGCCAATGCTATCCTATTTGATTTCATCAGTTTGATTATAATAATATGGAAAACAATCTGAAAATTACTAAAGCTAACTCTACTGGGGATTGGACCCAGGTCTCCCACTTGCTTTCTAGGTGGTCTTCGGTCTAGCGGTTAAGACTTCAGCCAGGCAAGCAGGGGACCTGGGTTGGTTGGATCTTGTAATTTTCAAGTTTATTTTCTATCATGCTCTTCCCAAGGAAATGTTCTCATGAAAAAAGTGGGGTTGCCATTCGATGATACTTTAGTTAGTCAGTAATCAATATTTACAATCAAGTAATAATCTGTTCATGTATATTGATCAAAGCCAAGAAATGATGGGACTAACTCCACATTACAAGTTAAAAATTTTCCATCTGCGGCAGGATTTGAATCCGGGATCTTCTGCATTGGAAGCCGAGACTCAAACCACGACTCAAGACCAACAAACCATTTTGTGACATGGAATATTCTTTGATGAGAGATAAAAAGTAAAAAATTTAACATTAACGTTAACATATCTTGAAAGGAAGAAAAAAATTGATTACAGGAAAAAGAAAATTATTGATTACTGAGTTATCGATAATCGGCGGCAACCCTAGAAACGAGCCTAGTTGAAGCGGAGGCAGAGCTGCGGTAGAATAGTGGGACACAAACTTATGAACACGACTCTACGTGACTTTCGTTAAGTCAAAAAAGTTTGCACGATTTGAAATTCTACTTGATTGAGCTATCCATCTACATTGTACTTAGATAGCGGTATTATTTTTGCTAGTTTATTGCTATTCGAGACTTTGAGTGACGATCGACGAGGGTGAAGAACAATTACAAAACCCTTTCCTTATGCGAGATTCGAACCTGCATCCCTTGTTGTAATATGCTTTGGACCCGTAACCGAATTGTGTGTGCTACTGCAGATTTGAAATTCAAAATCTTGACTATGATTAGTGTCCATTTTCAGTGGCAGTTTTAGGGTGAAAGTTAATTTATACAGATTCAGTGGTATTTGTGTTTTGAAGATGGTGTTGTGATCCATGGACTTCTGATCTGATAAAGCCTGATAAAGCACTCTGAAATTGATTATTTAACATTTGAATTTTAAATCCTGATCATTCTTGGCTCATTGTAGCATCTACTTGCAGTTCAACCAGGCCTGCTCATCATTTACCATTAATTTAGATTTTAGACTAATGGAGCTTAAGATTTACTAAATTCTCTCATATTCAATAATTGCTGAAAAATCCATTTTCTCTGATTTTGACTGTGGTGACTCATGCAGTTAGAGCATTAGTTCCAAGAGTATTACTAAGGGACATGGGTTCGAATCCTGCATAAAACACGGAGTTGTGTAATTGTCTATCATCCTCGTCTATTGATTGTTCATCAGTCGCTCGTATAGTGTTGAACAACACATTTGCTCGAATACTAACGTCAAGTAACAAAATCTATCATTCTATAAATGTATCCAAATTTAAATCTATGTAATTTACTAAAACCCTGCATTTTGTAATTGCAGAAGAAAAGTATCTCCAGTTATTACATTGTGGCACATGCCTGATTCTCTTTTCACCGATAGCACAGTTAACACAAAAGCAAATCCATAGGGAACCTAAGTGGGCGTTGTCCGGTTCTCTCCGGTCAGTGTGGTATAGGCGATTAACCCGTGCTAAATGTTTCGTAAGCGATAGCGCGAGAACCAGACCACGGACCGGAATTATATTCATACTGTAAGAAACTATAATCTTTCCTCTTTGCGTGGATATACATAACTCTGCTCTATCACAAATATTAATGACATTTGTTTTGAGTTGAAGTGAACTCTACATCTACACTGTTGCCAAACCTTCCAAACTGCTCATGAAAAAGCACGTAAAAACATTTTGTCCGTGGCATCAGCATAACATTTGGTATCCGACTTGCTTTGTGGCTACTGTGAGGTCACTGGGTTGTACTAGATTATACATTACTAATAAAATATCCTTAAATGTGCCAACAAAATCTTGAATGCGAAGTACATTTAGCAACCATGGACAGGCGCGTGGTATGCGAGGATGCCACAGCTGCACACAACGTGGCTGCGTCTCGCTTAGGTTGCCGCTTAGTCAGAGTACATTTGCGACAGCGCGCAAACATGGGTCCATTTAACTCATAATAGTTTGAATTTAGGAAGCGTCATCGAGCAAAGTAGAATGCCATCATCTTCTTCACAAAATTATGCTTCTTGTGATGTTATTGGTTTAGATTTCTTTTGCGCGAGTCAAAAGATACGGCGAGTTACATTTTCGTACCATGCTAATTCTTATGGGCGCTGAGACCAGAGAGAACCAATTTCCTTCCCGCCTTCATAACTTAGGTTCCCTATTGGGATCTATTGTTGAATATTTTCGAGCAACGATGTCAGTGCAGTGGCAGAGGATAAAGGTGGGATACTATGGGTGTGTAGAGGTTAGTGGACAGTGGGCCAGGAGAAATAAGTAAATTATTAGAAAATCGTTTACAAAACTTAAAAGTGGTCAAACTAGGGATGTTGAAATTTAATCTGTTATTGCTGCATATTATGCTAAATTGCCAACCATATTGATCACTGATGAATACTAATTGTATTGACTAAAATATGGGACTTCCAAGGAATTTTAGTAATGATACCCATCTTATTGGATAGAGATAGATAGATAATGTATAGATACGAAAGAGCAAAAATATTAATAAATACTTGTGTCATTGGATTTTAATTTAGGAATGTGGGTGGTCTTAACCCGAGAGTAGTTGCACCCCTGTATGTTGCGTTAGTAGTCACGCGCAGTCATTTAGACAGATGCATTTTTTGTCAAATAAGTCGACGTTGATGTTTCGATGCAAAATAGAGAACTCCTACAGTTCTTTGTTTTATTATTGATAATAAAGGCTTAATTTAATTTTTACTTGTTATTGTTACGTCAAACATATTTTCGGACATGTAATTTGATTTATTAGTCGAACTAATGAGCCAACTGTTGAAAAAAAAGTCTGTCAAAATGACCAAGTGCGACTACTTCCGGGTTAACAAATCTTTGTTTTACTAGAAAAATTAATATGGGAAAAAATGCAAAAAATTACATTGCCTATCTTATCGATATTGAGTAAAACATTTGCAATTTCGCTTTGATATCGATTATTCAGTGCTTGGATTTTGATCTGGAATCATTTGATATCCTCAGTAAGAACTACATACTAATTGGACTATTGGATTAGATTTTGATCGAGGGAAAATCTGATTTTAATGTCAAGTGGTAGGAACTTAGTAGAGGATACTCCGCTGCCTACCCGACATGACGCGAGTTAGTTAATGGTGTTTTTCAGTAATGCTACAGGTAGCTAGTTCAATCTCAACAGACACCGACTATAATAATTTCCTTGCTACCCGTCATTCAGGTTGACATTTTAACCTACAGTTATGTTGCTCCGAAGCTATAGGTAGATCAAATTGACAAAAAATTGTGATTTTTTAACTCTAGTTCTGCCTACAAAATCACCCCCAAAATTGGATTTTTAAATTTCAAATTATCAATTGGGGCAAAATGAGTAGCATGAAAATAGGACAGAACTAATTATGGAACTAAAAGCTGCGAAGGTAAAGACTACGGCTGCGGTACAGTAACTAACAAGTTCCGTTCCTACCCAACACTGAAGATAATATATGCATACTCTTTTGTACAATTCGAGTGCTATTCACATTTTTCTAAGGTTCAGAATAATCAAAATTGACGACATTTGTTTCAAATTTCATCGTGCTAAATATGTATTACCCATTTACACATTAATTTTAACCTTTGTTTCACCTTGAGCAGCACTCAGCATGGTTGGCTGTATTTCTGTGTGACGTGCAAGCATTTACCATTGCACGTAATCTTTTCAAGCCAAAATGTGGTATTTTTCAGTACGCTATTCTCAGCAATTTTTTTACTTTACTGGCACATTACATTGAGGTCCAAGAAAATAGTTTTAATTTTGAATGCATTTCGTTTATTAAACTAGAGATTTATTTTTTCACTCGTATATAGCCGTTTACAACTTGTGTGCTATTTTGGTGTCGTATGAAGCAAGTTTGAATAATATTCTCATATTCAGGTTGGCTTTAGTTGCTAGGATTCACTTTCATACATTTTAAAAATAATAAATAAAATTGTGCACCATAATTGAATGAAAATTACCATTTTATTATTTTTCGTCTTTAAAAACTTGATAAATATCAAATTCATTATAATTTTGCAAGTAAAACTTAATTCCAAGTTAGGCAGAAATTCAATATAATATTCTGATATAAATTTGATCAATTTGTGCTTATTTTGTGAAATTCAACAATTTGCACAATTTCTATTTCGGTTTCATGGTCGTTTGCAAATTTTACAAACTTTTACAGTGTTACCATTACACACCGCAAAATAGAAAGAGCCTTTGGAAAGAAAATGTACAAAATACCACAGTGGAAAACACCTTGCAAGTTCGCCACACACTAACACAACCATCTGCGTTGAATGGTATTCTTGGTAAAACTAAAGTAAAAATTCATTTAAGAGAGTATAGGACATGCGTTTTAGGCAAATTGCTGTTCGCTCGGCCGACTGACATCACAGGTGTTTGAAATTTTAAACATATGTCATGAATGTGGAAATAGAGGGCTCTGCAGTAACACATTTCCAAATTTTGGTTTAAAATAATTTTAATAAATTATAAATTAAATTAAAAATAAATTAGTTTTTACGAATTTTGGTTTTGTTAAAAACTCCAAAATTGACTATATTCGTTATTTTTTTCTGGCCGATTAACGACAAAAAATTTGAAACCTATGATCGCAGGGCTGTCCATGTATGCTTTATTGACAACTTCGCAAAGTTTCATATCCGTCGGATGCATCTTGGCCGAGCGAATAGCTATTTGCTAACTGCCAAATGTGTCCCATTCCCTCTTTAACAAGGTAATATTTGCTGTGACCCCACTCAAAAATATCTGATGGAAATGGTGTAGGGTAGCAGTATTGAGAAGTATGATAGGAGAGGAGTACTGATCATAATGTGTGGGCAAGATGTCAAGGGAAGAGAGCTGTGTACTTTATGAGGGGGGACTTTCATGAATGTTGTGCAAGATGAAACCCTGAAGATGATGGGGAGAGGGGATATGCTAAAAGTTGTGGTGGGTGATGGAGGTAGGGTGCTAGTTACAGCAGGAAGTTAATTGGGAGAGGAGTGGGAGAACGTAGCAATGGGCTTAATAATGGGTGTATTGGGAAGTGCAGCACTCAAGAGTACGCGGTCTGGTAAACTTGTTGAACTAGAGTTTAGTTGATCAGAATCCGTAGCATGCTGCCCCACCCAGCTTATGCCACACTTTGCATTTATTCTGCATATTATTTTGCTATACTTCGACTACAGTACATACGTTCGTATATTGTATGTTTCTTGTGGATATTGCTATCATTTAACGTCAGTAGGCGGGATTTGTGTATTAGTGCAGTATTTTCGAATAGTAATCCAGATCATTTTTCTACAAAAATTATTGTCTTGTAGGCATATATTTATTTTTTGTAGTACCGGTATGATGCAAAATATTATATTTACAATACAAAAGTCACGGGCTTTACGGTGGCATATCATTCAGTGTGCAGTATTTCGATTTTTAAGACATGGTGTCACAAATAACTTAAATTAGGCACTGAATCATAATTCGAATCTACGTGCACGACATCATTGAAATATTCGTGGATGCTGGATGCATGAAAGATGGATTTATTTAATATGCAAATATAAGCAAAACAATAAGTGTATGGTTATTTTTAGATGGGCATGGTATGAATAAATAGAATTATATAGTTGGCCTACCTAGTTGTCATATTTTGTGTTTGTTTCGTTTAGTTCCAAAGGATGAAACACGAGTTGACCAAAATATTTAAAATTTGAAGGTGTATTTAAACAATAAAGAATCACAACATTTAATTTTTCTTCTGTAATTAAAATGAAATCATGTGTTATTGAAGGGTATAGGCCTGCACAACATATTAGCTTGAATTGCTTCACAAATCATATTTAACTATGTCCCACATCTCTTTATTTCATTGCACATTTAAATATTAAAATAATATTTTTACTGTCATCATTATATTTAATATTTTATTTTACAATTTAAAAGTTAAAACTCAATGTAACAATCTTCCAGCTCTATGCATTATAGAAACCACAAGCAGGGCACTGTGATCTATCCGATTGACGCGCCCGTTTCTCATGTCGTCTTGGATTCATTGAAATTAGTATACAATTTATTTATAGCAAGCATAGATTTTTTGATGATAGTTATTTGTGGCAACTGGCAACTAAATTATAATTTTGCAAAGTTGACTTGTCACTTCAAAGGTTCCTTTAGCTATTGCCATAAAATCTATAATATGATAAATGAGCAGTAAAGGGAAGTAATATTCAAACTATTTTTTAGTAATTTCAGTAAAAAGAAACTGAATTCTATTCTGGAAATTCACAAAGTAAAATAATTGACACGAGACCGAAGGATGACAACACGAATAAGGCGTCGATTATGAACTACTGTACCTCGAGTGGCCCCTCCGCGAACCAAGATATAAATGGATTTATTTATCGTTCAACCTACAAAATATGGTAATATAACGGTAGAAGATAATTATATACTAGTCCTTTACCATCACGTGTGTACTGTTTTCACAACACCTTACCACTTTCACGGGGAAATATCTTAGTTTTAGAGAAGCACTACGTGCGTGTAAATTAAACGTAAAAACGCCTGTGGCTCGAGTTGATCAACTGAACTCTGCGACGGTGCTGCGATCTATTATCCGTCGCGCCTCCCAATAAAAGTTAGGGGAAGGGTAATACTGGTACTGGGTGTGGGGGGATAATGCTCTGGATGTGAATGTAGCTAGTAAGGCTGAAGGATTTAATTTTTTGTTTCTTAACGTCTTTATTATTGCAATCTTGCTATTCAAGACAATAAGTGGTGACAGATGAGGGATGGAAAATTATTACCCAAAAAAACATGCCTCATGCAGGATTTGAACCCGCGTACTGTTGCATTCTTCTGACTAACTATAGAGTTCTAATTGTATGTCACCGCAGACGGTGTAACACCAGAAGACGTAGGGGTTGAGTCTGAGGTAGTAGAGGGAACGAGTGATCGTAGGGTTCAAATAGTTTAGAGTAGGTAGGGGATGGAGGAAAGTACGGACTATCGAGTGTGGGGGCATGACAGGGCAGATGTTTCAGGGACTACAAGGCAAATTGGTAAGAATAGAAGCAGACTAGTATCTGGAGGAAAGGGGAATGGAATAGATGAAATGTGGGATAATTTTTTCAAAATAATTCAGGATCTTTTAGAAAGATTTGTTCTGCAAGTAGGAAAAGGAGGAAGTGGTGACCAGGTGTATTATTTAAAATAGTAAATTGATTGGATATTGCTTAACGTCTCATATTAATGCACTTTGGCTATTCGATACGATGAGTGGTGATAGATGAGGATGAAGTATGAACAGAAGGAAGGAGGGGAAACCCGGTACTGGCACGTAGCCTACTCCTTTCGAAAAGTACCAAGGGGACCAACGGCTTAACGTCCCATCCGAAAGGACGGTGTAACTTTGATAGTCATATAGGTTCCTCCACTAACCCGGACTGCCGAGCAGACGTCGAGGAGAACGAAGCCGTTACACTAGCTCTCGAACCCTCCATCTGCTCTAACCAGTGGTATACGTGAGTTTCAGGGCAGAGCGGTCACCCACTCTACCCCTCTGACCACGCCCGATATCTGCTTAACTTCGGTGTTCGAGTGGGAACGGGTTAAACGACCTCGGCTAAACCGCTGGCTATATATAAAAGTAGAAGAGGAAATGTGGGGTAATGCTATCTGCTAGGGATTTGATTTGATTGATTTTTGTTGCTTGGATTGGGTTGGATTAGCTCGAGCAAACCAGGCTTAGACCCAAAAATTCAAAGTTATAGTCTGGACCACTTTTAAGCTCTATTGTTTGCCCTATCAAGTTGTGGTTAGCATCAAAATGTTAATACATTTTTATTGTGCAACATTTGCCAAATTGTGCTTACTTTTTTCAGTAACGGGACAGTAATTACAGGCCTCAATTTTTTTAAATGGCACAGTGCCCAGTCCCAGGCATTTTGGAGATAATTTTACATGCTCAGACAGAAAACTTGCGTGAAATTTTTTTGTACAATCATGTTAAATTATCAGGACACATAACGCTGGCATATTTCCCGACTGTTCTATGTCCGGTCCGTGTTATTCTGAGATAAACGTGTCTAACGGGTCAGTATTTTTCCCTATTCCCCTATCAAAGATTAGAGGCTGAAAATTACAGGACACCTTTCGAAATGCAGTTATGAAAACCCACTTTAAAAAGTAGAAAAAATGATGCAGTTTTAATACAGGATTTTTTTTCGCATTGGATATGGAACAATGGGCAGCGGCTGGGACTGTTCAGTAAACGCGCTTTGTTCTAAATCCACATTTATTTCCAGACTGTTCTATATCCATTCCGTGTCATTTGGAGATAAATGCGTCTAAAGGTCCAGTTTTTTCCCATGCCCCCAAGATTAGAGGCTGAAAATTTCACATAAGACACCTTTTGACATGCAGTTATGATAACCCACTTTAAAAAGTAGAAAAATATATACAGTTTTAATACAAAAGTTTGTAAAAAAAAATCGCATTTGATATGGAACAATGAACAGCGGTTGGGACTGTTCAATGAAGGTGCTGTGTTCTATATCCACATTTTTATTATTACGCCCGTATACAAAACAATAGCTTGGAGTGACATCCCGTACAATTTGAATCCAAAATCTCATCTGTGGCGCTTATGTCCTAGCCATTTATAGTTTGTTGTTGTTTGTTGTTGTTATGAATTTATGTTTTAGTATACCAGACTTAATTTATGACTGTTCTATTTAGGATAGGTAGATTTTACCGGCAGGTAGGCAAAGGAGATTTATATTATGAGCAATCCATTTTTTAAAATGATTATACGGCTATGCCTAGAACAGCCAGTGCCAAGTGTTATTGGGACAGTAATTTACCGAAGGTTACTTGCAGCTTCTCAATTTTTACACAAACATACTATGTAAATAAAACACAACACAATTGCTTTAAAATAGTGTGCATTTAGTTAGCAGTGAATCGGTATTGTTTGATTTGTAACAGCTTTGTAAATTGCCGACAATTTTGCAATCAGTCGCCGCCTGTTGCGAACACAACGCGACCCAGTCGAGCGCATGCAGGTGTGCGTGCCTGTTCATCTTGCTGGACCCAATATGCGACGCGCCAGCAAATTACATTGATTCCTGTTTCCACCATTTGCTCTGTGGGAAGGCATTGGTTTCTAGTACCCTAGGTCTAAGCAAATCTACTAATAGGTTTACAAGTAGGCAAAGGTTTCTAGTACGTCTTAACCAGTGAACTTCTAGGTCTATTAATTGACAATGACATTTAAAATGCCTTCAAGTGCCAGTCTGTGGGTTTAATTAAATTAAACATTGCATCAGTACATTTTCTTTGGCCTAGACCTTGCCCAAAACTTTGTTCTAGAGTTTCTATGATAGGGAACCCCAATCTAACGCGGGAAGCGAGTTCAGTGCATTGGAAGAGAATGTCCCCATAAGAATAGCATTGGGCTATTTTTAAAACGCTTGTATCTTTTGAACGAGAAGTATTTAAGAAATATCATTCACAGTACGTTAATCACCATTCTTTTCTTAACACATTTGATGCATTTAATTTATAAAAAGTCGCAACAGAATTTGAATAAACGTTGTTGAAACACATGTATGTTTCGCGTTTTGGAGCGATTCAATGGAAAGAGACGCACGGTAGAAAAGAGAGAGAGAACCAACGCATGCGCACGGCCGACTAGCGAGGAGCAGCTTTGCACGTACAGCATCCAAGTGCACGGCGAGCTCGGCTGTCCGACATGTTCGTTTCTTCGATTCAACAGCCAATCACGGAGGATCGGCGCGCGACGCAGATGAAAAATGCAAACATCATCTTGTTAAACTCGAACTCATTTAAATTCTAAACATGGTATTAATATTCTACTATATGTGATAGTTGAGAAAAGAATGGTTAATGACGTAATGTGAATGATATTTCTTAAATACTTCTCGTTCAAAAGATACAAGCGTTTTAAAATCAGCCCAATGCTATTCTTATGGGGACATTCTCTTCCAATGCACCGAACTCGCTTCCCGCGTTAGACTTGGGGTTCCCTATAGAGAAGCAACTCAATCAATTTGAGGTATTTGACACACTTTTTACGGCGTATTTTTTGTTGGAGTGACCAATAAAATCCTCATCTGAGCTGCCACCATCAAATAATGATAATACAATGTACCCGCACCTGCTTCAACATTTTGACGTCCTCACTCACTTCACATGTCACTTCACAAATCACAATCTCAAATTTAATATGATCAACGCACGTGGGTTTAAAATATGCCGCGGGTAGAATTGCAACAGGTGATACAAACGTACCGCTTATTAAGCGGCGAGTGACAAAGCTTACAGTTTATTGGTTCGTGGATATAGAACAATCTGGAATTAATTATGTTAGCGTTTTGCGGTATAAACGGATATGGTACACTATGGATCGGAGGAATGGTGCTTTTGTGTAATAAGAACAAAATAGAAACGTCAGTATGACCCTTAAATAAGTTTTTTGGCTTTTTTTTGCTAAAATGTTAGATAAATGTACATAGAACAAGCTGGAATGCCTAACTAGATTTTTTCAAAAAATGGATTTAGAACAGTATGGAAATATACCAGCGATAATGAAACCCTGCTAGAATATTCTTCTAGTGTAAATGGTTTTGTTTTTTCCTAAAGTTCGTTTTTTTAAATGTAATAAGTGGTGTTATGTATGTTTTATTTTATTTTTGCATTTCTCGCATGACAAAACGGTGATAAAATATGTAAAATTGGGCCTTTATTGTATAAGGATGTGTTGACATTGTTTCTTGTAAAATCATTATTTTTCTAATTAAGAGGGAATGGGACACATTTGGCTGTTAGCAAATAGCTATTCGCTCGGCCAAGAAGCATCCGACGTATATGAAACAATGCAAAGTTGTCAATAAAGCATTCATAGACAGCCCTGTGGTCAAAGATATAATAATATTGTTTAATATGCATAAGGGAATTCCAATATGCACACAATTCACCATTGTTTTTAGCGCACAGATAACACCTATGGATTGTTTCTGCAGTTTTTCATTTAAACAATCAATCATTTATGTGCACAGTTTTCGTTTCAGCATGAATTTTAAGTAAGAAACACTCAAGTTGTCAGCAAGTTAAGATTGAAAGTTTGTAAATACATAGTGTAGATAATGCTGATTTTGTGAAAGGAAATAATGGTTTTATTTTGCAGAATAACGGTTAATTTGGTGTAACCGGTATATGTTTTTTTTACATTTAGCGGCATTATTTTGGTTTTATTAAATATAACCATTTTTACGGATCTCTACCTATTAGGTGTTTTCCTGCACAAAACGTCTTAAATTTAGCACTTTTATTTTGATGTTACCCTGTAGGGCCTATAAAATTTCCTGCCTCAAACATTCCTATCTTGTACGTTTTCCCTGTCTTATTACTATACGTACAATAACCGGTTAAAAAGTGTACTTCCTACCCATGAGATATATTTTCCACCATCCGCACTCTAGCATTTTGGACTTAAAAATTGTAGCTTCCCTTGTGCGTTTGTGCATTCGTTCGTCTGCCCGCCCAGCGAGTAGCGCCCATGCCTAAGAGTGCGAGAGAGATAGATGCGGTGATGTGTCTGATAATGTGATAGAACAGTATCATGCGCGAACAAGATGCACGTTCGATCCAACTCGCAGCTGGCCGACCAGTACGTGTGGGAAAAGAATTTGCAATGTTCACTCGACGTCAGAACTAAATCAAGGGTGATGTTTTACCGACACCACCAACACTCACTCGGCAAATCTCGGATTGGTTCTAAAAGGCACCTTTAAAGTTGCACAAATCAAGCACTTAGCGGGTGGGCAAGGAGTGGTCAGCTTGCCCTAGTTATTAGAAAAACTGGCCCCAGTTGATTTCTACACTAGGAATAAGCCTGCGCTAAGGCTATGCAGTTTGGTGAAATAAATATAAACCTTGTTCTAATTAAGCGAGCGAAGCGAGCGTTTCCATTAAACTCTGCCGGAAAAAATAGTCACTGGTTTTGTTTTGTTTTTTTTTTTTTTTTTGTATGTCTCGACTATAACGTTCGAACGGAGGCTCGGATCGAGTTGAAATTTTGACCATCCGCAAGCTTTGTTCCCGATTGAATGCCATAAGTTTTGTGGCAAAATCGTTCAAAAAGTTAAAAAGTTACATTAAAGGTAATCGAAAGTTTAAAAAAAAAACTAAACGGCGACAAAATCTGAGGTGGCCAAATCATTTAGAATGTCCGTCCGGTCACGAATATGTTAATTTTATTTTGATCCGATAAGTAGTGTAGATGGAAATTACATTATAACAAAAGTAACGTTACCATGGCAACGAAAAGTCGCACGAGGTTCGCACTTTGCACTGCCACCAAGAAGTTATCAAAATACTATCGAGGAAGCAGTGCATTATTTGTTACGTTTTCCCAAAGAAATGATGTCAAGGTCCTCTAGATGGCGGTGGATTTTATCCACAAATTAAAGGTTTACCCAAATAGGCCTACCTTGGCAATAATAAATAATATTGGAAACATGGCCCCGTGGACAGCGAACGTCGCAAATTTTAAAATTTTAATAAATTGCAATGTGGGTCTAGCTATAGCACGTGCTCGCTTATCAACGCGTCCAACAGAGCGTTTCCTAGTATTAACTAAAGATGCACACGATAATCAATATTATCGATCGACAATCAAAATTGGACAAATTCTCGATAATCGATAATCAAAAGCAATTATCGATAATCGTAAAATCAATAATTGGTTGAAAACAGCCCGAAACATGTAACTCGTATTTCCCACTTATGCCGTTAGAGACAGGTCACAAAGTGTCTACTCGAGATTTATGTTTGGGAGCGAACTTAGCAGATAGCGGGAGGCAAAAACAAAGGCAACACAGACAGGATGAGGCATCGAGTGGCATAAGATTGTATTGTTTTGAATGTCATTTACCACATTTAAAATTCCATATATGTCGGAAGGGGCTTGCATTTTTTATGGGTATAATATCGATATTATCGATTCAATTATGACATTACCATTTTGGTAATCGATAATGAAAGTAGTATTAATGTGCATCCCTAATAAAGCGAGCAAAGCGAGCGTTTCCATTTGACTCTGCCGGAAAAAATAGTCGCTGGTTTTGTTTTTTAGATTTTGTTTTTGTTTTTGTTTGTTTGTATGTCTCACCATAACGTTTGAACAGAGGCTCGGATCGAGTTGAAATTTGGACCATTCGCAAGCTTCGATCTCGATTGAATGCCATTAGTTTTGTGGCAAAATCGTTAAAAAAGTTACAAAGTTATACATTAAAGTTAATCAAAAGTTTTTTTTTTCAAACTAAACGGCAACAAAATCTGAGGTAGCCAAATCATTTAGAATGTCCGTCCGGTCACGAATATGTTAATTTTATTTTGATCCGATAAGTAGTGTAGATAGCAATTACATTTTTGGATGAGCGTAGCGAGCGAAGCGAAGATTCCATTTCACTACACTGGAGAAAAAAATCCGGAATGTTTTTTTTTTTTCTTTCTTTCTTTTTTTTTGTATTTTTGTGTGTCTGTGAACACGATTCCGGCTAAACCAATACTCCAATTGCGATGAAATTTTATGGAGGTATATGAAATCTCTGAACGAAGAACTGCACGGGGGGAAAAATCGATCGAAAAATTATTTCTCATGAAAATCGCAATTTTACGATTTTTTTCGATTTTTAACAAAATTCTTCGATTTATAACACCTGCATGCTTTGTCCGATTGTAATAATTTTTTCACACAACCTTTATTTTATGAATTGATATATTCGTGTGAATTTTGAGCGTTATCGAAAGATAAATTTCTTTAAAAAATCACAATTTTTGGAATTTTTTTGATTTTCAAATTTCTTTGGCTTATAGCACCTACATGCTTTATCCGATCGTAATGAATTTTTCACAGAACCTTAATTTCATGAATTTATATATTCGTGTGAAATCTGAGCGCAATCGAAAAATTATTTGTTATGAAAATCGAAATTTTACGATTTTTTTCTTTTTTAAATTACGAATAATTAAAAAAAATTAAAATTAAAGTTTATTTTTTATTTAATTTAAATTAATTTTTAAAAAAATCAACTAAGTAATGATTTTTTCACAGTACAACAGAAAATCCGCATAACACTTAACAACTCAATGCACCAATTACGCTCATCCAACAACGCGGGCGGGACTTAAGCGTTTTCCTAGTAACAAAAGTAACGTTACCATGGCAACGAGTTTGTATGTCTCGCCATAACGTTCGAACGGAGGTTCGGATCGAGTTGAAATTTGGACCATCCGCAAGCTTCGATCTGGATTAAATGCCATTAGTTTAGTGGCAAAATCGTTCAAAAAGTTACAAAGTTACATTAAAAGTTAATCAAAAGTTTTTTTTTTCAAACTATAAACGGCGACAAAATCTGAGGTGGCCAAATCATTTAGAATGTCTGTCCGGTCAAGAATGTTAATTTTATTTTGATCCAATAAGCAGTGTAGATGGAAATTACATTTTAACAAAAATAACGTTACCATGGCAATGAAAAGTCGCACAAGGTTGCTGGCCACTATGCACTGCCACCTAGAAGTAATCAAAATACTATCGTGGAAGCAGTGTATTATTTGTTATTACCAAAGAGTTAAAATAGTTTTACCAGAGCCGATAAAGAAGTTTCCCCTTTGGGGAGGTCCCCTTACTCCCAAGTCAAAACGGAATCTAACGTCCTGCGCGCTGAGAGCGGCTCCAATGTGAAACTAATAAAAGCACTGCACGCTAAATACGGTCAGTAGATTATCGATGTGCAGTGACGCTGAAATCAAGAAATGACAGACGAAACATCAAACTTCAATTTTATTTCAATCATATTAGCCCTGGGCCCAAGTCTTTTAAAACGATTTACTTTTGATTTATTATTGTACTATAAAGTGTTGCGCAGGCGTCACTGACATTTTCGTGCGAAATAAATTGAGATATGCCTTGTTTAAGCCTTACGGACGTAAGTGTAGCTTAGGCCCAAGGCCACAATACAGTTTTCAGACGTAAGTACGCCTTTGGCACTCAAATCGAAATCTTGAACAATACATATTGTCGGCCTAGCTCCTAAGCTTAGGTCTACTCCATCAGAAATATCCTCATTAATAAAGAGAGTTTGCTTTATGCCAAAACATTCGCCAACATTCGATCGTATTTAATATTTTGACGTTTCCGCCATTTGTCGTCATCGACTGTTAACTACTAGTAGAAAAGTGACGTACTTTTATTGAAGTAGTTCCATCAATCGTCACACAGAGTCGCGCGGAACGTTAGATTCCCAACGCCAAAAACCGACTTTTTATTTAACCCAGGGCGGTATAGGGAGTTGGAGGACCTCCCCAACGGGGAAACTTCTTTATCGACTCTGGTTTTACCAAAGAAATGATGTCAAGGTCCTCTAGATCAGTGGTTCTCAACCACTGTGTCGCGATGAGTTGTGAGGTGTGTCACAAGTAGTTTGTTTATTTATTGTTAAGAGGGAATGGGACACATTTGGCTGTTAGCAAATAGCTATTCGCTCGGTCAAGATGCATCCGACGTATATAAAACTTTGCAAAGTTGTCAATAAAGCATACATAGACAGCCCTGTGGTCATAGATTTTCAAATTTTTATTAATCAGCCAGAAAAAAATCACGAACATGGAATTTTTAACAAAATCAAAATTCGTGAAAACTAATTTAATTTTTATAAATTATTTTAAAACAAAATTTAAAAATCTGTTACTGCAGAGCCCTATAATTCCACATTTGTGACAAATGTTCAAAATTTCAGTGTCAGTTGGCCGAGCGAACAGCAATTTGCCTAAAACGCATGTCTGTTCATGACAAAACTTAGCCTTTAACTTACACTTATCAGCAGCAGAAAGTTTGCAAACTCCAAACTTAAACTTAGCAGCTAACTTAACATTAAGAATGAACCAATCAGAGAGTGACTCGAGCCGACAATTTGGCATTGGCAACAAGCATTGGCTCGATAAAAGTAAACACTGCAAATCTGTATTGTTGTGATTGATTTAAAAACATCTATCATGAACAGCCACCTAAAGTTAGAGGCTAAGTTAGCTGTTAAGTTAGAGGCCTGAGCTGGTTATGAATGAGCCTATACTCTCTTAAATTGAAGTCTATTCATGTACGCCACTAGCATGAACGCTATATGCCGCCAAAGTTCTAGGGGTGAATTGAAAGTGAGTGACAGCTTGGGGTGTGCGAGTACCCTTTATTTCGATTTGAGTCTAGTATTTGGTAAGTATTAAAAAACACGATTTTGGTGGAGGTGCCGGGTAGCCCACAGCAAATTCTGTTCAATTCGTACAAATGGTGGAGGTGCCGGATCGCGTGCGTGTGTAAAAAAAGTAATTATCGCTATGCATTTTTGATGCTACCCTAACAATCTTGTTTTTCAGGGTGGGTGGGTGGGTGGTGGGGGGAGGGATACTGTTGTAGACACAAGCAATAAATGAAGGCAATATGTCAATTTTTTAGCTGCAATGAATGCTGCAAATAAGTTTGAAATAAAATCTAAAGATCTCTTCAAGAAAGATATAATTCAACACTTGACCTGCCTTCAGGAGGGTTTGAAGAAATACTTTTCTTCATTTCAATAAAGGGAAAAGAATGGTTTTCTCTCCATTTGAAATTCTGGTGAGCACATAAACGACGTGTCAGAGACCTAACGTATCCAGAAAAGAAGAGTTGATTGTAAATTCATATACAACTCTAAAATCAAGATTTCAAGAGATTCTTGAATTATTTTGCATCTCTTTAAAATGAATACACTGCAATTGTTAAGGCTCTGTGTGTTTTACCTCCCTTCTCCACTTCACACCTGTACGAGGCAGCTTTCTCAGCTTTAAAAACAATCGAATCAAAGAACAGATCAAGACTTCTTGATGTTGGTAGTGAAATGCACGTCAGTTTGTCTCCCATTCGCCCTCGTAGGTACTGAGAAACTATGTAAATTACATCAGTCCCCGGTAGAGGAAGCACGTGACATTTGCACATTGGTAACATTGGAAAGTTACTGTTGATGTATTGTAATTTGCAAAATTTAACAATAAAGTAAGGTTTATTTAAGCTGGTTAAATATTATTTCGTTGAAATGTGGGTACTCCCACGTAGGTGAGTCGCATACGGAAACGCACTCAACATGTGTGTCGCAGCAGAAAAAAGGTTGAGAACCGCTGCTCTAGATGGCGGTGGATTTTATCCACAAAGTAAAGGTTTACCCAAATACCTTGCCAATAATAAATAATATTGGAAACATGGCCCCGTGGACAGCGAACGTCGCAAATTTTAAAATTTAAAAAAATGTGCAATGTGGGTCTAGCTATAGCACGTGCTCGCTTATCAACGCGTCCAACTGAGCGTTTCCTTAATAGGTTCATTAGTTTTCTTCCCGGCCTTGTAGATGACGTCATCGAGTGGTGGCTCTGCGAATATTACGACGCCAGAACGAACCAAATATTCACGAGCGAGGTCGATACTGGTAGGTAGGTGTCTTCTAGATCCCTTGATAATTACATCTGATCGCAGGTGTACATAACATGTTTCACTTTCAACCGATTTACGAAATCCATATTCACGATGCTTTGAATTGTCTTTTTTGGGCTTATCTCGTTTCCCAGTCTCTTGCCACGTGAGCTTAGCGCAGGCGACGGTGAGAGAAAATAATTAACATGCCCAACCACTTTTTATACTTACAGCCCCGGGTTTCTCGTGCTTGTTATTTTTTACGTCAATTATGCCACCAATAGAGTAATTTGTTCTATTTCCTAACCTTGTGTAGAAGACGTAATTAAACTTGGCTTTATAGTAGGCGACTATGACGCTGTTATGTTAGTACTTTAGACAGAAATTTAAAAAGTGACTAAACCGGGGTTTGAACCTGGGACCTTAGCTTACCGGGCTATGCTTAAAATAAATAAATAAAACAATTTAAAATAAAGATATTATTAACAGTGAAAAGTCCAATGATTTTAATTTATAAACGTATTTAAAATCACAGTGTTCTTCTTTTATAAACATTTAACTTATTCCCAAAACTCAACATTTTTGAGTGAAAATTGGAGCTAAAAAAATGATCCAGAATGCACGTGAAATAAGCTAGATTTGCTAACCATTAAAATTTTTAAATGGACATTTCATTTGGTAAAAATGTTTGACCAAGCTCAAACAACCGTCTATGTCTCTATTAATGAAATGCAAAGATAACCCGGTATAGATGGCAACTAGAAAACCCATGCCTTATGCAGGATTCGAACCCACATCCTCAATAGTGTATTATATTATTTGTTTATTCTAGTTCAGAGTTCTTTTGCTCGAATACAGAGTATATTGAAGAACAATATTTTCCAATAATAGGCCTATTAGTATTATACATATTTGCAACAGTAGACCTGGTTACTAACTTACCGTACTTAAATAAGTTACTAGCGAACTAATCAAATGTGCCACCGCGGACGTCCTAACTGCTAGGGATGTGGCTACATGATCCGGGTAATGGAGGTAGAGGGGGTTCATGAGAATGGAAAGAAGTACGTATCAACTTCAGCTCTTGGAAAATACAAAAGGAAGGGGATAATATTTACTGTATGCTCAAGGGAAATAGGAAGGAGATTTTGATCAGTGGCCAGGGAAAGGTGGCTGCTTTGATATTACAAGGGGGGTGGCAGGAGGGAGAGTGGGGGAGCAGTGACAAACACCACTATTTAAATAGTAGAAGGGTGTTTGGGAAGAATGGCTCAGGGTGGAGGTGTTTGAAAATGGGGGGAGGGGAGGGGGTGATACTGCAGTAAGGTGTTTAGTAGATGTTCAGGAAATCTATGAGTGAACGACGAGCCCATTTTTATTAAATGATCTATTTTGTTTCACTCCCAGTTCTAAATGTCAAAAGCCAAAAACCATACTTACTACATAGTACTATGGTATGCAAAACAAAAATAATATTGGCCATTATGGTCATTATTTGATTTAATTGCTAATTTTTGCAACAGTGAAATGCTGTTGCTTACGATTGATGATCATGATGATTTTTTGATCTTTAAGTCCCTATTATTGCAATTTTGCTATTTGAGACTATGAATGGTGATATAGATGAGAAAGAAAGACAATGAGAAAAAACAAGTATTAAGCAGAATTCGAACCCACGTCCTCCTGGTGCCATACACTACATGCCCGAGCCCAAATCATATGAGCCACTGTGGATGGCTGAGCACAGCAAAAAGGTGCAACTAAGGGAAGAGATTCTGGGTGGACAGGAAGAAGTGGAGACCCACCCGTCTTGAGGGTAGGCCTATGTGCAGAGCCTGGTAAGCAAGCACTACAAGTTTATATAGGTCAAGCTACTGGTGCCCTACTCATGTTAGAACCGTGCTTCTGACCATTAGCCCTATATTATCTAGCAATTGAAATTGAACAATAACTCAAAATTCATTTCTAGCGAGATTCGAACCAATTTACATCTGTAGGGTACTGTACTGTGGGTCTACCTACTACTTTGGTTTGCAGATTGTTAAAAATTATCTAGTAACTTTACATAAATTCATGGCATTTAAATTTATACAGTGAACCCCTTTTCTTACAAACTCCAAATGAATAAAATAATTCAAACTGTTGATGAAGTTATTTTTATATAATATTTAATGTGTGCTTCTCGTTGGCATAAAAAGGGGTTTACTGTACTAAAAATGAAAAATAGGCTTTAAGAGGCCTCGGGAGTCGCAGACTTCTGCCACTTTAAGAATAAAATCTAAATGGGTAAAGATAATTACATGAATTCTTTTGTAACATATTAAAGAATATTTTGTTTAGGGTCCTACCTTTTCGTTTTTTTTTTCCGTGCGTAAAAAAAAGAGTTATTGAGTAAAATGAAAATGAAAATGCAGTTATCACAAAAATACAAAATTGGGTCTCTACATAATATTATATTAAAGAACGTCCTAAAATTTCATCAAAATCGGATGTATAGTTTAGACGCAAATATCTTAGCAGTTATTGTCAATATTGTTGCGGGTAGTCTAGCTCCAGGGGCACTTGCTTTCATTTCGCAAAGTTAGCTCGTGTCTCGGAGTAGGAGACTCGCTCTTGGTTTGTCGCTAATCGCCGCTCGGGTGATGTGTGCCTGTGTGTGTGTTGGATGTGCGTTGAGTCATTGACGCATGCAATGCGGACAATCTGTGTGGTGAAGGTCACGCACGCATACCATTCGACTCGCAAAACCCAGAGCTTTCATCTCACTGTCGATTTTTAAATTTAATATTTTAATATTACTGTTCCATGGAAGGAATTGCTACTTAGAAAACGCTAAAAGGAGCACGTAACCTCAGGATCTTGCAAATTATAGTTATCTTATGGGAACTTATAAATAATTAAAAATGAATTTTACTTTTAGTGTTTCTAACGCAATTGAAACCTGCTCGAATTTAGAAGTAAACATAAATATCATAAACGTATTGCATCCCTACAGCCCTACTGTTTACATTTTACCGTTTGTGACTTCCGCGTCTTTCCGAGGATGGCAGGAAGGAACCCATTTCAACTTATTGTTTTTTGGAAAATTTCTATGAATTTGTATAGGTACCTTTGACATGAACTTTAAAAAATGAGAACCTGTTTAGAAATTGCTGTATTTTCCTATTTTTGTAATATAAGAGGAAGTGTGTCTAAGTTCCCTTTACGAAGCTCTTTATATTGTGGAACTTGCCCGTACTGGCCATCAAAGCGTATACTTTGTGCCGTTGTGCGGATACCTTGTGATTCCTTGTTATTTCTATAAATTGTTAATTGTTGCGGAAATGATCTTATAATTGGTCTGGGTAACACTGCATGAACAGAGGCAACCTCAAAAGTATGTACCCTATATGAAACATTAGCAGGAGAACCGCGGCACAGAAAGGGAGACACGATAGCGGCCAGAAACGGTTTTCAAATTTGTAAAATACGGATGTTGGGAACCACTCATCTGTGGTTCGACAATAGAAGTTGGAATGACATGGAAAACGTATATTCAACCCTCTACCAACAACATTGCTGTGTGTGTTCAAGTAAATAATTAATTGTGATAAATTTTAAATTTTTATCGTGGGAAACCTGTTATAGGGTGCAATTAGCCTCTCTTCAGGTGAATTAGGTATGTGCGGATAGGAAATTGTGAAGGGATGTCCAAGGGCTGTTTAAGAGGACTCAATCCCTTGCATTAGCCTTAACGACTGAGGAAAACCTCGGAAAAAACCTTCAGTCAGGATTGCCAGTCTCGACGGGATTCGAACCCGGGACCTCCCGAATCAGAGTCGAGCGCTTAGCGCCCGAGACAACACTGATAAGTTATGAAGGAACAGATGTATTTTATTTTAATAAGAAATGTATAAGTATGTTTGTAACCAGGTACACAATTGGAAATAGAATATAATAAAACATAATGGATTATACTGTTCTTTAATTCTACCTATCCGAGCAAAAGAGATCTAAACTTGAATAAACAAAGACAACAATACAATCGGTTGACTGTAGTTCATTGTTGTGTCTGCATTTATGAAATTAGATTTACTTAGTTGTCCTCCTTTGTAAATTTGTTTTTTAAGTAATAGGATAGATATTAAATAAATAAATAGATAAATATAATAACATATGAATATATTTTTCTCGTTTGTGTTCTTTTTGTGTTTATTTGCGCCATGCCTTACAAATAACTACAGGAACTTTCATTTTGTGTTTTTCAGGGAACCCTAGAAGTATCTCAAACGTAGACCTCGTACGTTTTTGAGTACCTTTAAAAATAATTTCTTGTTAAAGTGTTATAGTGCTGTTATAGTGGCACGCATAATATTAAAATCATTAGTATTACATGAATGAATACTTTATTTAAATCCGTTTGTATGTTTAAAAAAAAGAAACCAGACTTATCAAAATTAATTATTCTCATACATGCAACACGACTGTAATCTCGTTTGCGAGACCCCTACAGTACATGTGAATTCCCGCTGAAAATCAGGTATTTACCACAAAAAGCAACTAATATTGAAACATGGTTGGTGTTCAAGAGATACCAAAAAAATGTTGTCTATATAGTTTTATCATTTAATTTGCAGCTAGTCTACCTGTCAGGGGCAGTGGAGTAACTATCCCTTGTTTTTTTTTTTTTTTTTTTTTTTTTTTGGGGGGGGGGGGAAAATGTTTGTAACCTCAAAATGATCAATGGTCAGCATGGCTAGTGAAAAGGGGTATATAGGTATGGTCAGTGTGTCATCCAAAAATAATTTGTGGGCATTATGCTCTTTGCTGGGTAAAGTACATGATTGTGTATAATGGGGGGGGGGACCTCAGCTTATGGGCAAAGACCCGGAAAATGGTTCGATCATTAGTGTGTACTGTGTAAATAGGGTATTTTAACAATTTTTGGTGACAAACCCTCATAATAGAAGTACGAAACAATTGCAACAATATGAAAATTTCTCAATATCTACATAATATGTCAATAAATACTTCATAAAATAAAAAAAGTGTGCCCCCCTCGACCCAGCCCCCGCAGTTACGTCGCTGGCCAGGGGCTTTTTTTCCTGCGCATGTGACCTTGGCTAGATCGCGTGCTACGAGACTTGGGACTGGGAGCATATGTCTCCAGCCATCGCCGACCATCTCTGTCGTGCTGCTTTAAAAAATCAGTCACTTACTCATTTGGTAGCTATAGTAGTGCGGTATTCGAAATTATAATGGAGAGCTCTGACAAGCGACGTTCGAAATCTAAATTACATCTATCTGCAAGACGGAAGTGCGGAAGAAGAGTACTGGGGCTAGCTTGGCGGTATGGAGAGCTAAAAAACGGTAAGCTATCATGCTAACAAATAATAAATTTGATATTTATATTTTATAATAAATCGGTTCGGTTAGACAGAATTGTTTAAATATTAAATTATATACAAAGTTACCCCAGCAACCAAAAATACAAGATGTATGAAAAGAATTAATTATTATATAACAATAATTATGAAAAGAATTAATTATTATATAACAACAATTTTTTTATTGCTTATACTTCAAAGTTTCTACACTCCAGTCAGCATGTATTATTTCACGATTATTAGCTCTGAGGTCGGCTGCTAAATAATAATACGTGAGTTACAGTTGCTGGTGATTGTCTTCCGATACCGTGGTGGTACGACAAAACTGATGAACGAACATTTGTCCTTTGTTCTATGGTGTGGGGTGGGGTGGAATGGCGACTAACTAGACAGTTATGCTTTACAATTTTCATGTGACACTGTTTTCTAATAAGAATTCACGCAAAATCTATATTATTCTATTAATTCCATAGCATTTTTTTTATAAATTATGTTCCTCTAACATTTTGAACAATCTAGTTTTGCGACGGAGGGGAGGGGGTCTAGAAGTATAATACATTACATTATAATGTATACCTCGTTGTTATGAAGGCTTGGAATAAATTTGTGTGGCTCGTTGGTCTTGTTGTTAGCGTATCTGCATCCAATGCAGAATGCCCAGGGTTCGATTCCCGCCAAAGTCAGAAGTTTTTTAACTCTGATTTGGACTTAAGTCCATCAGTTCGTGTCTTAGGAGTTTGGAGCCGTCTTAGCAACGAAGCACATAATAAATTCAGAGTTGTTCTGAATCGGCCTTGATGATTCTGGCGTTGTTCCGCGGGTGTTCGCACTGTCCAAATTTCCTATTAAAAATGTTGATCTTTGGTTGGTTATCGCTCACTCGTCGATTGTGTCGGGGCCTACAGGGTAGGCTTAGTCGCTTTGATTTACTGTCCCCCCCCCCCCGTGAAAATCAGTTATATAACTGAGTGGGTAGACACGAAATTTTATTTATTTATTTATTTTTGTATTTATTTACTCAACCGAAATTGACTACTACAAAAAAGCTCGTGTTTTGAACGCAATAAACAGGTGGGAAAAATGAAGACTCGAGTTGGTAGGGTGGGAGGGAAGGGGATGGGGGGACAGGGGAGATATACATAGCAATTTTCAGTTCTACATTATAGTATACCTCTTTGTTAAGATGGCCTGAACATAATTTAAGCATTACAAATTAGAAGTCGTTTCTCTACTGTTCTGCGTAGAGTTCTACAATATATTATTTGATGATAAATGAATGATGATGAATGATATTCAGGCACTGGTATATTATAGCTCACCGCCTATGTCCGAGTCCGCCCCGACTGTCAAAATAAAAAAGGGGTTTCACAATGTGAATTCCTTGCAGTTTCGTAATAAAATGTTTAAATGACCCTGACCTACCGCTATGTAGTTAGATAGCTTGGATATCGCGACTCACACAGCAGCTATTCGCATCCACTCTCCCGTCTCGCTGTGGCTGGCTGGCGAGTCTGTCACAGCCATCGAGACCACGTGACTGATACGAGTCTGAGCGCGATCTCTGGAGAGAAGCATGCGTTACGCGGGACTCCCCAATAGTGTTAAAAATGCAAAATTAACTTACCAGGAGTGATCTGCTTGTACGCTGCTCATGCAGACCAGCTTAGGAATGGACTTCAATCTTGCGGTGGGTGGAGAGGACCAGAGAAGACAAGAGGCAGAGTCATTCTTGGAGGGCGGTGCTTCGTCCATAAACGAGGATTGTACAGCAGCTAGAAAGAAAGAGACCTCTTATTAACAACTTGAAGAAATAAATCAAAGTGCTTTTTCTGATTGACATTGTTAAATTACGTTGTACTAAACTACTATAATAATTAATAATATGTTAAACCGACATGTAACATGAAAGGCAGAACAAAAAGTTGTTGAAACAACATCAACAAATTTAAACTTTATGCTCTCCCTCTTAAAGTGTAACACCCCAGCCAGCTCAAGAAAATAACATTGTCTTGAATCCCACTGAAATCAGCGAGACTGAGCGGTCTTAGGTTTCAATTTTCAGCACTATTAGGTTTAACCCAGCACAGCTTATATCTCTCATCTCTACCCTACAGGAACACTGACACTTCATTATTTCATTTAGGAATAGAATCAGCAGTGTGGAATTTTTTCAAAGTTTACAATAATATCATAATATAATATGAGTAAATAAAATATCTCACCTCATCTATTTAACGGTGGCAACTCTTTCAATGACGATGTGTAGCGGGAAAGTCTGGAGCTGAGATGGATAACTGCGATGCTGATTGCAGAGTTGTACAAGGTCTCTTGGTACAGACGACCTTCCTTGATAGAGATCAAGTACGAGCGAATGGTGCATCATAAACAGGTGTAGGTAGGTACCATAACTAGAAAAATAAAATAAATGTTGATTTAATGTTTGGATATCAGGTAGAAGATAATAAGCAGATATGTGGAAGAATTTAAATACTATAAAAAATTAGCTAGGCTTATTACCGTATTGAAAAGTTTTACGCAAGTCGCAAGTCAAACGGTACGAGGTCTGTTTTTTTTTTGTCGGTAAGCGAGTGAGCGAGTGAGTTGAGTTCACTGCAGAACGGCCCAACGGCAAAACAGATTGCGTTAAAATTTTAAACAGGCATCCAGTACCAATCCTCAAGGAGCAGTTAACATTTTCAGCAAAATCCGTTACGATTAAAACTCACAGTAAATAATAAATTGAAAATAGGCTGAGTATGTCACATTTAATTTAACGACAAAGTTTTTGTTCATGAACAAATCATTTTTGTCAAATCATGATTGCATGCAGTGACCAAGGTGTACCGAATATTGCACGCTCAAGGTTATTAAAATTCTGCTCGGAGATTGAGTGAACCTTGCAATCATTACTCGTGTTTTGTATTTGTACAGACTATTTTTTCAATTGTATGCATTTCAAAACATATTCTATAATTTTCTAGAAATAAAACTATCTATCCCGACTGTTGTTTGAACCCGGGTCTCAACATTCCGGGTATAGCCAACTAGAGTAGGAAAACGCCAGTCGTTGTTAGACAAGTGAGCGAGTCATGTGTTGAGTAACCGGGAACATTTGCATTTAAGTTGATTGATATACAAGGTATAATTGATAGGGTTTTGAGTTTAGTTTGTTTAAGGGCGCGTCAACTGTAAGGCCATAATGCGCCACTCTAGCCTATAATAGGCTAGGGAGGGGGAGGAAATCGAATATTACCGGGTACTCAACACATGACTTGCTCACTCATCTAACATTACAAAGAGTTTGGCATTCTTCTATAATAACATGGCCATGATGGCATTTAATTACTAGTAGGTACTTAAGCCTATATATACTATAAGCTATATACTATTTTGTAAAATATAGTACATTCAAATAATACTTAGGCCTATGTAAGAACTAGAGTGTAAAGCAAAAATGCACTACACAGTGAAAACTGTTAAAAACTGTAACTATGTATTGTTACTTGTTGTTCTTAATAAATTATTAATAAATTATTAATTAATAATTATTTATTGAAATATTCAATTACCAACCACGTTTAAATTCAAATGAATTCACAGGTCTGTGTATCAATTTTATTATATATATATCAATATATCAATTGGCTTATGGATGTGGCAAGTTACAATATTTTATCAGAATTTATATTAGGCCTACTTTAAATAAAAATAGTCTTTCAAAAAAATAATTAACGTTAAAATAGAATAAATTGAAATAATTATTCAAATATGTATCACGAGTGTAAGCGTGGAAGTGCAGTATCAATCCGTGACCATCACAGTTGCCAAACTTGGGAAAGTTGGTTCATAAAACTTTTGAAAGTTCAGTTTACCCCACAAGAAACAATTTTGTGTAAGTTAACAATCTAAATACTCCATTTTCCATTTAAACCATTGTCGTTAAATTGAATCCTACCCACACATGTTCAGCCTATTTTTCAATTTATTATTTCTTGTAGGTTTAAATCACAACGCATTTTTCCCAAAATAACTGCACGCTAAATATTGGTTCTAAATGTCTGTTTAAAATGTCAGCTTATAATGTTTAGCCGTTTGGCCGTTCTAGAGTGAACATACTTAGGCTACTCACTCACCCACCCACAGACAAACACACATACGTATGCCTACCTTAATATTTAATACAATTATTCAGAAGTTAAAAATTCCATCCCGATCGGGGTTCGAACCCGAGTTGACCACATTCCAGTAAGCGCCTTAGCCAACTAGACCACCGAGACGGTAACTAGTATTTAACTTCTGAATTGTAGTTACGTAGTTTTGCATAGGTGCCTACCTGGGTTTGAACCCCAATCGGTACAGAATTTTTAACTTCTAAATTGTATATTAACAATTTCACCTACGGGAGTGTTTCCCGACTAACCAAATCGAGAAATAAACACATCTTGTGCCGTTTTAGTTGAATTGTAGACTTCAGTCGCTGAGCTCCCTCGTCTAATAACATGTGCTACGTCTACAACCCTAAACATTTTTCTTTAAAATTGTTCTTGTCCATAATAGGGACTAACTATAAAAGACTAACTTAACTATAAAAGGTAAGCAACAACAAAAACATCATTTTTAAGCAACAATAAAAAAATTATAAAATCAAGAAGTGTAATTTTGTACATATTAATAAATTTATTATTATTTATTTTAGTTTGATCTGGAATGATTTAATTTACTTGCATAATAATTAATTAATTTCAATATGGTGTGTAACAACCCAATTAAGTTAAAGATCATAAACTTGGAAAACCAAATGCCAACCGTTTATATAA
This sequence comes from Sweltsa coloradensis, assembly GCA_024449915.1. Lineage (NCBI taxonomy): Eukaryota > Metazoa > Arthropoda > Insecta > Plecoptera > Chloroperlidae > Sweltsa > Sweltsa coloradensis. The sequence continues at coordinate 29,595 of JAMZAV010001767.1, forward strand.
TTCCATGCAGTCACAAACCATTAGCACAAATATGCTTTGCTATTGATTGTATGCTTTGTTCAGCACCCTACACTGTTAAGACAAGTTGGAATAAATTTACTCACCGAATCACTTTTGAGGCAACTGTTGCAATACTGGGGTGTCAGCGTAGAAGTGTTGAGCCAAGCCGGTCTCTGCGACGCTGATTGAAGAGTAGTTCGAGGCGACTCGATCGACGACGACCTTCCTTCATGGAGCCGAGTGAGGGACGTAGCTCTGGGCAGGGAGCGTGGCTGTCAATAATACAAGTAGACCACATAAGTTTGAAATTAAGTGCGTGTGGGGGGGGGGGGGTAGAGGGTCAGCTTTTGACATCTTGGTCAAAATCCAAAATGAATGTTGTATTTATCAATTTAAAAAAATAACACTAAGTTATCATGTGTCTTCGCACATACTGAAGACCGATTGGATGGGAGATCATCGAGTATGAAATCACTCTCCTAAGAACTGCACCAACTAACTAACTGTTGTCAATTTGCATTGCTATGGGGAATCGAACTAAGGTGACCAGACGTACCGGTTTGACCGGTACAATACCGTTTTCAGAACACTTGTACCGGTGTCCCGAGAGACTCATTAAAATGACGTATTTGTACCGGTTTGCAATTTTGGAGGGGAAATGTCCCGGTATTCAGTCAACTGTACCATGTGGAAGGATTATGTTTCACTTGAAGAAATACACTCCTCTGATAAATACTTACAGTAATAACATTGTAGTAGATGTTCAACTTCCAAGAAGATATTTTTATTTTCCTAGGGGTGTGCGAGTATTATTCAATGATTTTGGTGGAGGTGCCGGGTCGCGCTTGAGTGTGAAAACGTAAATATTGTTATCTATTCTTGGCGTTACTATATCAAGTCAAATATCCATAATACTAACTTCAGTCTTTTGATACTAATTTGTGTTCTTTTTGGAAGTTCTGAACTTTGCACAAATAATAAAAAAATATGTCACTATAATGTTTGTATCAACATTTTCATGTAATACCACTAACTACCGAATTATGTCATACCCTAGCCCTAATAACATTTGTGCTTGAACATTAAAATGATCAAGAGAGAGATTACACTTAAAAATCAATTAGATGTTACTCTTTCACTTTTTGAGACAACATATAGACGTATCAATAAATAATATTAATATTGAACATTGTAAAAAAATAAATGTAGCTAGATTAATAGTGAAATTTAAAAAAAAAGACGACGAAGTACTCGGACTCGACTCGAATTAAAAAATCAAGACATGCACACCCATAATTTTCTCAGTCATTTTTTGCATTGATTTTGTTTATAGATAATGAAAAATCAAAATGTGTTAATCATGCAACTGAACTACGTTTTTGATTAATTACACACCTACAACTTATAATTTCGTTGTAAAGACATAATGTTTTAAAAGATAAATCATGCATATTATACAAATTCTATGCATTTTCAATTATCTTTATTATTATTGATTAGAAGAACTTCATTAGTATGATGCCCTCATCAATACATTACACACATTATTTTTTACAGAGTGCTTGTATTTTATTTTGCAGTATCATTTTAAAACCACTATACAGATTTTACGACTACAAAAATGTAGACATTAAAACCATTTTTAATTCATATTTTCATGTCAGAAAGCTGTTTTCTGGGCAATTAACCAAATATATCTTCTAAAAAATTGCCACCAGCGGCTGGGACATAGAGTACAAAGTACGTATTCTTACACTTTAGTTGTCCCGGTTTGTAATTTTCAAAATATGGTCACCTTAAATCGAACCTAAAACCAATGTGCATTGAAAGCAGAAATATAGTGCTTGTACAAACATCCAAGAATTAAGTGAAAGGAAAAATTAAATTAGTTCCAGTACATATTATAATAATTAGGCTATTAATTCAAGATAATCAAATTAATGCAAAATTTTAAAAAAAAATGCAATTTAAGAGGGCATAGTAAGCTCACCTAGCCGAGTGTCGGAATGTTATTGTGACGTCACTTTGAGGTCAGCTGATGACCCTGGCAGAGAGATGTGGATCTGGATGAGGTGATCGCAGTCGGCCAGCAGTGAGCGAGTCATCCCCTCCCCCCAGCCTGGTTCCGAGGCAGAGACATTTCTGGCTGCAGATAAGATAACAAAACAGTGATGAGAACGACTGACTACAGCACATTGTCATAGGAAGACAAAGAGAACTAAAACAGGGGGGGGGGTGAATCGGTGAAAACTTTCGAAAACTTCATTTCAAATTCACGCCTGAATTCTGATAGGTTATTTTAGAAAAATAGTTTCCATTCATTGCGTTCCAATAATTTAATTTACCAACAGAACACGATGTTTGACCTTGTCGTCGCCATATTATTATAGCACACACAGTAAAGTGGGCGGACATGAAGGTCAACTTGTATAGGGAGTGGGTGATAACGCATCAGGCCAAACTTTTATGGAAATACAAAGGAACAGTAATTGGCAATGATTGACTAAAAGTCTAAAACGGCAAGTAAAAGTAAGTTTATCTTTATAGTATGGCTGCAGAGAAATTATTGGCACGGAAACTGCAGCTGCAGAGCAAGAAATATTAGGCGTAGGCCACGCGTAGGTAAACGAAGGATGAATTTATACCACGATTTTATAAAACTAGAGTCCCTAGTGGACACAAAGCAATAGCTGCAGATAAACTGAAAGCACGCAATCGTAGAGAACGCAGCCAAAGGCAGTGACGTCATTGAATATGCCGAATGGCACGAAATGATTAATAATTAAAAGCATGTGCGATATGAAATTTAAACCGCGTTTTAACTAAAATAACATTCAATGTAAGGGGCAATGAAATATGGAAAACTCACTGCTTGGGGATGATGTGAAAGATGTTGAAAGAGAACATGAACAAGCAACTACAAAGAACACCATGCCGCGTCATTGACTCATTGCAGTTTAATAACGGGTCATATGAATGCGATATAGTAGATACAAAGCAATAATAATGCAGAAAACGCCGAATGAAAACGCATAGTGCATTATAGCCAATGCAATTGCTAATTAGAATTATGTTGAAACTCGAAAGCATGCAATGAAACTACAAAAACACCAAATTTTAATTGGAGGGGCTACGTGAAAAGAGTTTAAGCAACTAGTTCAAAATATGCAATAATGTAGAAGGAAAACAGAAAAGAAATAAATTATTGTGAATTATGTTGAAACAAGCAGGTAAGTAAGTAGAAATGAAGCCTTAGCTTGTGTCTTCTTACCTTGCCGAGTAGAGAGACGCTCTACGACGTGTGTGTCCTGGAGACTGCTTGCGACCGATTGACTGAGACACCAGCGAGCGAGCGAGCAGAGTGATCTGAGTCAGCAAGCTATGACGTCAACACTCGCCTGACTGGGTTGTGGACACTTCGTGCCTCCTTCGCGCATGTCTACTACAAGACTACGTAGGTCATATGAGAGAAGAACCTGGGACATGACACAGGGTAAGAAGTAGCGGGGGGAGGGGAGGGGAGGGTTTTTGTTTTGGTCTGGGTTCGATTCCCGATACGAGATAAGAACCCAAACATGCCACAGAACTAAAAGTATTGTGGTGGTTCTGGGTTCGATTCCCGATACGAGATAACTAAACAAGACAATGGCATAGAACTAAAAATAGTAGGGAGGTTCTGGGTTTGATTCCCGATACGAGATGAGAACCCAGTCAGACATGCCACATAAGTGAAAGCAGTGGCGTGCAGAGGTTCGATAGGGACCGGCGCGAGCGCGATCATACTAATGGGTACACCCACCCCCTTGAATGTACTTGCGCTGGCCACACGGGGTCTGGGGCGAATACCCAGATTTTTGGGTCCTTTTTTCCCCTCAAGATAGCTTGTAGTGCGATCTGAGACATGGAGGGCACTAAATTACTAATTGCAAATTTGCAATAATTTATAGGAAACTTTCCAAGGATTTGCTATATTTGCTATATTTTTTATTTATTTCAAATTTAATATTAAATTTACCATTTACCATTTTCAATTTGTGAATATGTTTTTAATATACTGAGAAAATCATAATGTGGATATACAATTTCTAAATATGGTCTGTTTGAACGTAACGTAATAAGCACACAGAATGTAACATTAATCACAGGTTACAATACAATTATAATTAATACAATCCCTTTAAATTTTCTTCAACTAGGAAAAAGTGGATGTCTATTGAGCGAATTGTAAAATATTACTTACAATATTTTTTATGCATATGGTTCTGACAGCAACATGAGTGACAGTGTCTACATTATGGTAGACTAGGTGACGTTTGTATACTTCTGATGAAGCAGCAAACCAATCTACAGCTATGTTTATATCATATCAATATCCATTTCACACGCCAAGATCATTAGGTCTTCGAGTCTCTCCTCCAGGGGCGGATCCAGGACCTCTCAAAGTGGGGGGGGGGGGGACTCAGCTCGCACCACACGGGGGGTCTGGGGGGTGAGCCCCCCAGTTTAGCTAACTAAGCCCCGCAGAGATAAAAAAAATTGAGGCCTTTCTTTCAAAAACGAGTTTTAATGGCTTTAGAGAGGGTATATTTCAATATATTTTATATGCAGTTGCTCATTAAAATAGGCCCTGGAGGAAGATATAACCGACAAAAAAAAAACAAGGCCCAAGCCCAACAATAAACTGTATTAAGTCTCTTTATAATCGCTATCGCTTATGTGTTTCTATATTCTCACATTTTCAAAATCAGTGTTAAAATTAATGTTATGGTTAATTTCGCTCCCCTGAGAAAAATAGTTGAAGTGTTTTTTTTCTGTCTGCTCGCGCTCTACTGGTCAAATGGCTAGAGCTCAGTGGTTGAGCCTCATGTGTGTATAAAAACCACGCGCTATCTACCATAGTGTTCCATAAATAACTAGCTTCCATATAGAGGTGCTTGCTATGTTGGGATCACGGATACTATTATACACTTCGTTGTTAGGATATTAATTTTGTTGTTATAGATCAATTGGAGTGGCAAAGGTTCAAGCAAATCATTCGAATTGTTTCATTTCACTTAAACCTTTTATCTAATTGGAGGTTAACTGAACATTTCTGTCGCCGTCAGCGTCGCGACGCTTCCTAGTTGACCGATGCTTAGGCTATGTTTCGATACACGTACGTACTAGTTACGTACACGTACGTACAATACATGTAGTTCACACACTGGCATAAGTTTTTACCACAAACACGACACGACTCACACTCGTTAATTTAATTCTTATAGTAAGAACTGGAAATGAGGAGTAAAAGAGGAACAGGAAACATTGATTGATTGATTGATTGATTGATTGAATATAAGACATAAACGAAATATAAAGAAGCTGACTTGCTTCAGTATTGCGGCCATTTTATTTTTTGTATACATAGTTCTTAGAGGTACACTTATTAAGCATGATGAACATGCACTATGAGCTAAATCGGAAAACATACTTAAATTGAATTGTTTTGACTAAAAATAAACCAGGTGCAAAAAAGACGAATTCCGGGTTTTGATGGAAGATAAAAAAGTGCTTCAAAATTCGAAATTAGCTCAATCCAAAATAATATACATGCTACCCCGTCTGGGCCCGGGGGTAGAATTAGCCCAGAGTATGGTCTGCTAATCGTGCAAGGCGAGGAAAGGATCAAGAGACAAAGTCCATCTCGCAAACATCAGCTGGTAATTAGGGGAGTAGGACTTTATTACTCTCCGAAACTAGAGGCGAGCTCTGGCGGTCGTCGTCGCCCGTCGGGGACCTCTCTACCTTCCCTTGACGACCTTCTCTACGACGACCATAACAACACAAACTATGACAATGCCAATAACGACCACGACCCCCTTTCCTTCCCTTGCCCGTGGCTGATTCTGACCAGCGTGGGATTTCCCTCCTAGGCTAGGAGATATGACCTAACGGTTGACGTGCCCTTAATCCAAAAAAACTTTTGAAACTGTTAATAAATGCTAAATACTTTAAATTCCAGTACCCTTATACGCGTTTGTAATTAATATCCTTGTACCTGTACGTCATGCTCATGCAAAGAGTAACCTTCATTTATCATTAATACACTGTATATTATCTAGTAATGGCCGCCTTGCTTCTTTAGTCTCGTCCTAGCCACATAGGCCCGGGTAGGTGTAACTAGGTGTCATGCTGGCACACCTAGAGCCCCGGGTCAAGTACATGGTACCGTTGGGTATGTTCCCCGCAGGTCCGATGAAGCACATCTGTAGGGTCATGGTGGTGGTTGTGGAGTTGTTTATGGTAAACCTGGTAGCGCCACAGCCGATATGATTGGTGTTTGCCCACATCAGCTGCGTGTATAATGAGGACGTGCCATTGCCGACCCTGAACATAAATTATTACATTTAAGGGGGAATCCATGGACCCAATTGAAATTTTCCTAAATATTAGTTTAACGAAACATCGGACATAGTTTATCAATTATGATCATCTGACATTGCCAAAACTATTTTTGATTTATTTTTCGGTTGAGCGGTACGCCCAATATAGACGATTACAGTAAAATTTTTGACGTATACACGGCACAGCTTTCTGCTCATAATTTTTCTGTTAAGAAGGCTAATTTTTGTTTCTATTTGTAACACATACTCCTGGCTATAAACTCTATATGTTGGAATTTGTTTCCCGTTAATATCTTGCACGGTACGATTTTTTTACTTTTAATTTTACAAAGTTAGTGTTTGTACCGGCGGAAGTAAAAAATCGTACCGTGCAAGATATTAACGGGAAACAAATTCCAACATATAGAGTTTATAGCCAGGAGTATATGTTACAAATAGAAACAAAAATTAGTCTTCTAACACAAAAATTATGAGCAGAAAGCTGTGCCGTGTATACGTCAAAAATTTCACTATAATCGTCTATATTGGGATATTGGGATTTTCGGTTGAGCGGTACGCTCAACCGAAAAATAAATCAAAAATAGTTTTGGCAATGTCAGATGATCATTGATAAACTATGTCCGATGTTTCGTTAAACTTATATTTAGGAAAATTTTAATTGGGTCCCCTTAAGGTCGATGCACAATTGCCAGTTAATGCTTACGGGAACGATAACGACAATGAGAAGAAGGTTCCCGTATCCTACGGAAACGACAATGGAAACTTCACCAAGTTATAATTCCGTAGAACCAGAGTCGATAAGGAAGTTTCCCCGTTCGACTCTGGTAGAACGTTGCCATTCATGCCATTATCGGAACCAATCAGAATCAAGATGTACACGGTCTGTTAAGAGTGTACACTATTTTATCAGCTGATTGATGGTTTATACGCGAATAATTATGCGAAATAAATCAAATTAAAATGTTCGGAATAACAAAATAACAAAATAATAATTAACACACTTATTATTTGATTTCTTCCCGTCGGCTTGCTTCAAGAGCTTGTGCATCGAAGCCCTTATCGTCACCGTCTTCCCGTTGTCATTGTCGTTATCGTTCTGACTGTTTCACATACAGTCTGGACCGCTTTTTGACCTTTAATTTTCATAAACCAGGGAAACGCCAAAGTCGTTGATAGACGAGTGAGTGACCCATGTGTTGAGTACCCGGGAACATCCCTTTTCCTCCCCTATATACCTAATACTGAATCTAGTTCAGTATGGGGAAAGATACCGCGTATTCAACACAATACTAACTCACTCGTCTATCAACGACTTTGGCGTTTCCCTAGTCTAGTTGGCTAAGGCGCCCTTACACCCGGACCGTAATGTGGGAGACCTGGGTTCAATCCCCTGGTCGGATAAGATTTTGTATAGTTTATGGATTGTATTTAAAAAAATATTAAACATGTTTTAAAATGCATATAACGCAGTTTAGTCTACACACATAACAAAAACTTGTAGAAATACAGCCAAACCTTACACACTCAAAAGAAATGAGATCTAAAAAAAGGGCCAAGCTCATCTACCCTTCCACATTTGCGCATTCTTAAATCATAAACGTACAGTGTCTCATAACAGCATCCTCGAAAAGCTTGGCAAAATAGAATTTGCGATTATTAATTTAAACGTAATAGTTCATCCAAGTTCTTTTTCTACTTAATTTAAACGTAATAACATGCAAATTTTATTTTGCCAAGCTTTTCGAGGATGCTGTTATGGGACACTGTACGTTTATGAATTAAGAATGCGCAAATGTGGAAGGGTAGATGAGCTTGGCCCTTTTTTTAGATCTCATTTCTTTTGAGTGTGTAAGGTTTGGCTGTATTTCTACAAGTTTTGTTATGTGTGTGATCTCATTACTTTTTCAAGTTCCATTGCAAAATTATTTGTTAAAATATAATAATTTTATCAAAGTTGATTTAATTTCTATGGTATTAGCAATAACAATAGGATGTAAAATATCTAGACCCGGATTCATGTACATCCTGGGTATAGGTGGTATAACCATGGTATAACGACGGTATAAGGACTGGTTAAGTCTAGGCAACTCACATCCAATTGAAACTTTCTCATGCTACAACAAGCGCACAACTAATGTTATTGTATACCTTTCACTGCATCCACAGCCATGTAAATCAAATGATTATCAAAAGAACATCGAAAATTTGCACAGTTTTTGTTTTCGTTTTTATATAGTGATAGGAGTTTTGCGTGATATCATTGCAAGAAAAGAATAGGTGTATTATTTCCGTACATTTTTGTATAGTCTAGGTGGACAATCATACTATTGTTTATCTGAATTAGGCTTTTAGTAATCAAAACAAGTTATTTGTGCGGGAAGTGTGTCAGAACAAGGTTGTGCTGGCCTAGGGTTGGCTAGGCTTGTCAAACATGTAATGTAAGTATTTATTTTATCTAGTCCTATAGCCTAATGGAACTTTAGACCTACACTGTTGTATTATAAATAATTTTCTACATCTGGGCCTAGGCCAGGGACGGTTTCTGATTTGTTTTATGAGAGTATAATGACACCTTTTCTCGTTCCACACAAAGAAGAAAAATTTAAAATGTCCGCTATTTGTTTACGTATCGCACTTTCCCGCCTAACTCTGCTTGTACCGTCAACAAGTGTCAAGTAACTATAGTTACTTGTTGATTGTATGCCTAGTGTATAAGGCTTATATTAAAACCTTTATTTGGAAGTCTTCCAGCAAACTTTTTTAACTTTTTTTTTCAAAAGAGACTATATTACTATAACCTTAATGTCCATGTAAAATATGAACATTGTAGCCCCACTCGTCTGGTCAGAATCGCGGGCCGATTGAAACTGACGGATTAGACAGTAGTAGCAGTAGCAGTAGTAGCAGTAGCTAACATCCTTAAAGTGATTTTGAGCATGTTTCATGTTAGTAAGGTGTTTTTGTGAATTCGGGCTCAGGTTTTCTCGAGCACGGCCAGCAGTCTTAAACCTCACAAATGTTGCCAAGTTGTGCAAAGATTTTAATGTTTTTATTAGTCCTGTTCCAAATCCAATCTATTCAGATCTATAATGCAACAACAATCCAGATATTGTATAAAGCTTAGGGGTAAAGCACTCGACCGGAAATCGACAGATCGGGGATTAATATTATGACTGAAAATTTGATACTTGGTAATCTTACTTGAAGGGCGAGATGTTGATAGGGTTGAATGAGGTGACCATGTCGAGCCAGGAGTTAACAGCAGCCGTCCAGTTGGCATTAACATTGAGGCCGGTGGTGTATCCCAACGGCAAGACGTTCATCTCGGGGTTTTGGTAGCAGATAGCTTGGTTGTAGTTGCAGAGCTCAGTCGGTTTTATTCTAGTGCATATGTAGCTTCCATATACTGCCTGGTCAGTCCAGCGTTGCGCACTGAGTGCGAGACTCGACAACCATGTCTATTGAAAAGAAAATGCTAGCCTGCATGAAAAAGAGGAATTTACACATTAGGGAGGGGTTGGGACATTTGCGCACTCAACTCACATTGCCCCGTGACCACATCCTTGCATAGCTTTGCACAATTTGACTGACAAGTCGAAACAATTGTTTAAATGTAATAACTTGGAAGCTTCGCAAACGCTTTTTCAGGCGCGTTGTTGGATGAGCGTATGTTTTTTTTCAACAAAAAGCGTAAAATTGCGATTTTTATGAGAATTATTTTTCTATTGCGCTCAAATTTCACACAAATATATTAATTCATAAAATTAAGGTTCTGTGAAAAATCATTACAATCAGATAAAGCATGTAGGTGTTGTAAGTCGAAGAATTTTTTGGAAAATCGAAACAAATCGTAAAATTACGATTTTTATGAGAAATAATTTTTCGATTGCGCTCAAGAACGTGGCAGTTCTAAGTTCGGAGATTTCGAAGGCCTCCAGAAAATTTCATCGTAATTGGAGTACTGGTATCGGTTTAGCTGGAATCGTGTTAACAAACAGACCAAATTACCAAAAAAAGAGAAAAAAAAGAAAAAAAAACATTCCGGATTTTTTTCTCCAGTGTAGTGAAATGGAATCTTCGCTTCGCTCCCTACGCTCGCTACGCTCATCCAAAAATCGTAAGTGAAAACTGTATCAATGATCTATCCAAATCAACACCCAATCTCCCAAACAAAAACTTAAAAAATGGACTAATCCAATTTGTATGGGGGTAATCTCACCCGATGCACTGGACAAATGTTCCTGACTCCACTTGTGGTGCCTTTACCGTCTGGGGTGCGCCCGGGGTTTGATTTGGCCCAGAGCATGCATGGCTCTGCTTATCGTAAAAGGCGAGGAAACAGAAAAGTCCATCTCACAAACATCAGATAGTATGTAGGGGAGTATGTAACTCCCCAACTAGAAGCGAGCTCTGGCGGACGTCGTCGAAGTCCTCCCCCTACCCTTGACGACCTCCCCGACGACGACGACCATGACAACACGAAGCAAGCAGGCAAGCTTATTATGATTTATAACAACTTTTTACCTTTTTTTAACTTAAATGTTTACGAGATGGTTTTCGAAGGCAATTTGGTCGCCTGCAAGTAGTTGACGACCTGACCTCCTAGCATGTGACCACTATAATCTCTAAATACGCTTTGCGTGGATCAAGAATGGAGGCAGTCGACTTCAAGGTCACAGTACAACATGCACAATCCAAGTGTTCGAGACAGTGCATGCGACCTATAAGCAGGTTAACATGGAGCAGACTCAAGTTATAGCATGGCAAGCAAGCGTAAATACATTTCAGATGCATACTTACCATTTCCTGAATATTCATTCCTGCAGGCTGGGGTCCCGGGTTGCCTCGTGTCTCAAGGCCGTTGGCGACCTTCTGACGACCTCTGTTGACCAGCGACAAGATGTTCACCACTTCGGCATACGTCACCCCTCCGCTGACTTTCTTGTCGCCCTTGAAGTTGCACACGCCACCGACCGCGACGTTCTGGTGAAAACAACCAAGGTTCATATCGGCATGTATACGTTCCTTGGTGCACAGAAAATACTCAACAAGTCCCACTGTTATCCAGTTACTTGGGCACAACATTGAATTTGATTTTGATTGGATGCAACTTGGCTAATCGAGACGATGGGGGAGGGACGTAAGGGATGACGCGGGGGGACAAGGGTGGACAGGCCTGTGCTGGTCAGAACCAGCCACAAGCGTATGGGGAGGGCAGGGGTTCCCCCACGTCGTGGTCGTCTCCGTCTTGTGTCATCATCCGTCCGTGTTGTCATTGTCGTCGCCGTCGGGGAGGTAGTCAAAGGGAAGGGGTTCCCCGACGACGACCCAGAGCTCGCCATTAGTTTCAGGGAGAAGAACTCCCCTAATCACGGGCCAAACCACGAGAAGGTTGCGAGTTGGAATTTGATGGCCCACACAACATTGAAGAAATGGTACTATTTTTGACTTTTTTCCTTATAACGGAAAGGAATAGGGTAACTAACGTTCCAAAAGTGGGTTTTTAGATATTTCATTAACATTCTAGGTGCCCGTTAGGGTGCCACAGCCAAGCCGTGGAGCGCTACACACTGAGGCACCTTATACAGCAAGCAAAGTTGGGGGATTTCGAGGTGTTACCCAGCCGTCATGAAAAACAAATCGTAAAATTGAGATTTTCATGAGAAATAATTTTTCGATTGCGCTCAAAAACGTGGCAGTTCTAAGTTCAAAAATTTCAAAGGCCTCCAGAAAATATCATCGCAATTGGAGTATCGGTTTGTGTGTGTGAATTTTGATGAACAATTTTTTTCGTGTTCCGGTTCAAAACTCTTTTTTGTATCATGTGACAAAAAAATCGCACATCGAACATTATTCCAGAAAATTATTTTCCCTCATACTCAGTCCAGAGACAAAGGTGAGTTGAAACAATAAAAAAAAATCATAGCTCAAATTTAAATATTGCATCTATAACATTCATTTTCGCATTTACCCAAAATTTGCATATACTGGTTAAAATAGAGCTTTTGTCTGCTGCTTTTGTGTGTGTTAAGTAGAGCCTAAGTATTAAGGCTATTCCAGAGTACTCTTACCGATATTTTGAAAGTTAACGGAAAATGACTTAAAGTTGATTGGATAAAAGATGAACTTTAATAAAAAAGGGAAAAAATAAACTTTTTTTGGACGGGGCAAAAGCTCCATTTTGGCCATTATATGCAAATTTTTGGTCAATACGAAAATGAATGTTCAAGATGCAATATTTCATTTGGAGCTATGATTTTTTTGCTTCAACACACCTTTGTCTCTGGACTGAGTATGAGGGAAAATAATTTTATGAAATACCTTTTGATGAGTGATTTTTTTCGTGTTCCGGTTCAAAACTCTGTTTTGTATCATGTGACAAAAAAATCGCACATCGAACATTATTTCAGAAAATTATTTTCCCTCATACTCAGTCCAGAGACAAAGGTGTGTTGAAAAAAAAATCAGAGCTCAAAATCAAATATTGCATCTAGAACATTCATTTTCGTAATGACCCAAAATTTGCATATATGGCCAAAATAGAGCTTTTGTCCCGTCTTAAAAAAAGTTATTTTTTCTTCTTTTTTATTCAAATTCATCTTTCATCCAACCAACATTCAGCCATTTTACTTTGACTTTCAAAACATCGGTAAAAGTGCTCTGGAATAGCCTTATGTCATTAAAAGCATGTTTCATAGCCTACAGGCTCTCTCAATGATATCATTTTGACACAATCATAATATGTACATTTATCTCCGAAACCATAGTTCCGAAATGTTTAAAATTTTGAGGATATCTAACATGTATTACACGTCATACCCTTAGTAAAGTAAATTTGATAGATTCATTATTTTTTTGTTCTAACAATTTTTTTAAATGGTGATAATATATTTTTTGGAAATGTTTGTTATACATTTTTTTCTAGATGATTAATTCTAGTACGAATTATGTACAACACGTTTCAAAACACAGTTTAAAATTTGTATCCAATTTCACCAAACAGTTTTGGAGAAAAGGTACATTGAGTCAAAACAATAGCGTGTATTCATATAGTAATAATTAGACGGACAGATTTACCTTGAGTATACACAAAATGTGGTTGACACATTTTTGACAGAATGGGTCTGCCATGTTCTGGCTGTCAACTTGTGCCCCCAGAGCAAGCAGGGCTACCACCACCACAAGAGCAAGATTACGAGTATTCATTGCAGAGGCTGAGACTCGGAGATGAACTATGCACAACTGTTGGAACTGTGGCCTTTTATAGGGAGAAACCATCACAAGGATCAACCCTTTGCTTCGAACTACAACCAATAGAAGTCAAGGCGGACACTTGCTAGAATCACATTGGTCGCTCTCAACCAACCTTCGAACTATAACCAATAGAAGTCAAGGCTGACACTTGCTAGAATCACATTGGTCGCTCTCAACCAAAATTGTTACGCAATGATATCATGTGTTGACATTGTCATTATGCAATGATGAGCATTATCATAAACCTGGGACTGGCTTCCGAGACTTTCTAAGCTTCCAAGTCGCCCTTGACAAGAACATATTAATGACTTTAGTTTGATCATACATCTTTCTAGAGAATAATAACTTTTATTTTATTAAATATTATGTCGCATAAATTGAAAGTCAATTTAAAAAAAATTATTAATTATGAATGTATGTTATGTCATGTCAAGGATTGACCTCGCGGATGACTTTGCTAGGACGAGCTAGGCCATTTATTTGCGATGATGTTTTAATTTTCCTCATACCGACTTCTTCTAAGCCGAACTAACCATCACATTAGCACATTGTTGTTGACCGACAGTGTTGGCGACTCAGATTCGGGAGGTCCCGGGTTCGAATCCCGTCGAGACCGGCAATTCTGACTGAATCCGAGGTTTTACTCAGTCGTTAAAGGGGCTAAAAACCCCAAAATTTATTTTTTACCACGTGATCTATAGCACAATACTACACTTAAATGACCGTTTAAAAAATTATATCTTGTAAGGCTATTCCACCGCGTTTTTCTATTTTCCAAAATATGCTACTAAGTCAAAATATAGTGAATGGCTTTGAAACATGGCTATTTTAGAAAATCAAAAATATTTTTTCCAAATTTTTCTGATCCGGTACACGGCCAATATAGCCACCTCAAAATAATTTCAAACTTCAATTCGCCAGGGCACACCATTCAACGTACGGTGTTGTGCTTTTGTGACATTAATTTTTAACTGTTTTTCTATGGACTGACTGAGAGAAAACAGATTTATTTTAACAATTGTCTTTCCAGCGAATTTTTTCGTTTGGCGGTATTTTTTACCGATTTGTACCGCCAAACGAAAAAATTCGCAGGAAAGACAATTGTTAAAATAAATCTGTTTCTCTCAGTCAGTCCAAAGAAAAACAGTTGAAAATTAATGTCACAAAAGCACAACACCCTACGTTGAATGGTGTGCCCTGGCGAATTGAAGTTTGAAATTATTTTGAGGTGGCTATATTGGCCGTGTACCGGATCAGAAAAATTTGGAAAAATAAAAAAATTGGTGTTTTGGAAAATTTCCTAAATCGGCTTTAACCTGCTTCTTTTTTGGTCCACATAGGTACAAAAGCATAGTACCAATCTAAAATGCCCCTTTATAACATCGTGTCTTGAAACTGTGCCCAAATATACCCTCAAACACGCAAAAATACGCATTCCAAAATCACACCCCATCTTGGTAATCAGCATATTTTGACCAAACTACTTGCCCAAATTACAAAACAAAATATAGAGAATTTACAGAAAAGTCTGTAGAGTACGTCAATAATGGCCAATATTTTTTTGGATCAAAATCCTCCAAGGCCACGGGGCATAAAGATCGTCCCCATGTTATTTCTTATGGGAGATTTTTGCCGATGGGACCTAGCTCGAAAAATGTCATGTTTGACAATTTTTTGGGAGGTCATGGTGGCCCCAATAATTTTTCTGTTAGTTGCTAAATTCATTACTAGTTAGCCTGAATAAAATATATTTTTTGAGTTTAGCGGTTAAATACCCCTTTAATGCGAATGCAAGGGATTGAGTCCTCTTGAAAAAGTACTCGGACAACGCTTCACAATTGTCCTATGTACAACAAACCTAGTTAGATACCTGTAGAGGGGCATCCTGGGCAGGCTTCCCATCACCAAAATTATACTAAAATTATTATATAGAGACAAGAAAGAAATTGCAATATTCATCATGATACTAATCGATCAAGGAATTCAATATTTCAAAATTAGAGGATGTCGGTGTAGAATGGGTTTGCATTTATCAATTTTAGGCCTGTCAAGCAAAATATTTACAAATCAAAAACTTTGTCCCATGTCCGGTTTCACTAGGAAGAAACGTCACTAAGACAAACCCAGCAAAAGCCATCAGTAATGCATACGCGCCTTGGTAATGGTAACGCGCATACATGTTTTGGGATATCATTTTTAGATGCCCGCCACCGGAAAAAATTCAAGAAAATGTTCAGGTAATGTGTTTTCAGTAAATAATGCGAATGCTACAAATTGAGCTCTTCGATATTCCCTCGGTTGTTGAGCTCACACCAACTTGACTTGTTACAATGTTGAAATGTGATTGCATGCAAATACACACAGCTATATTTAAGACATTCTGAATCACTTAATCGACCTCCAATTTTCTTGTTGTTGTTATTTATTTAATTTTGTCATGCTGTTTATAACGCGATCACAATATTGCAAACCACATCAGTCGTGTAAAAGAGCCTAACAAACCCAAATTTAATTAGTACTAGGGAAACGCCAAAGTCGTTGTTAGACGAGTGAGAGAGCCATGTGTTGAGTACCCGGGAACATTTGCATTTAAGTTAGATAATTATATTGTGGTATAAATAATAGTGTTTTTAAGTTAAGTTTGTATAAGAACACGTCAACTGTAAGGCCATAATGCGCCACTCTAGCCTATGATAGGCTAGGGAGGCCTTTGGTAGGGTGAAGAAAAGTAATGTCAGTAAGTACTCAACACATGGCTCACTCACTCGTCTAACAACGACTTTGGCGTTTCCCTAGTATAATCTTTACACAAACATTTGTGGTCACAGACCCTTGTTGAACAGATAGGCTACACCCCAGGCTAAATGGAACGGCCGGTGTATGACCCCTATAACAGGTACTTCCTCCAGCGTCAATATATGAAAAATCAAAGACGATTCCGTCTGGGCCCGGGGTAGAATTGGCCCAGAGCATGGCTCTGCTAATCGTAAAAGGCGATTCAAGAGAAAAAGTCCACCTCGCAAACATCAGCCAATAAGAGGGAAGTATATTATACTCCCCAACACTAGAGGCGAGCTCTGGCAATCGTCGTCGGGGACACCGCCCCCTTCCCTTGACGACCTAGCCGACGACGGTGACAATGACACAACGAACGATGACAAAGACAATGACGACCACGACGTGAGAAATCCCCCTTCCTCCCCTTTCCCGTGGCTCGTTCTGACCAGCATGGGCCCCTCTTCCCCATCCCCTAGGCTAGAGTGGTGCATTATGACCTAACGGTTGACGCGTCCTTAATCAACCCCACCCCCAAAAAAAGAGATTTAGGCCTAGGCGAACAGAGAAAGTGGTTTGAAGTTTTTTGGTTTGAGGGTGCGTCAACCGTTTATGTTGTCGTTGTCGCCGTCTTTGTTATAAAAAAGGCTAGTCCTATACGTCCCAATTAAGTTTTAGTTTGGATTAAGGGTGCAACAACCGCTAGGTCAAAAAGCGCCACTCTTGCCTAGAGGATATAGGGAGGAAAATCCCATGCTGGTGCTGTTCAGAAATAGCCACGGGTAAAGGTGAAAGAAAAGGGAGGGTCCTCTCGTCGTGGTCGTCATCGTCTTTGTCTTCGTTCGTTTGTCCTTTTCGTCGTCGTTGGGAAGGTCGTCAGAGAATATGGGGGGTCCCCGACGACGACTGCCAGAGCTCTTATTCTAGTTTCGGGAACTAATATACTTCCTTCTTACCAGCTGATATTTGCGAGATAAAATACGTCTCTTTTCTCGCCTTTAACGATTAGTATACAGAGCCATGTTCTTGGCTAAAGGTTCTAATATGCACAGCTTAGGCAAACGGAAGCGTACTCCTAGACTTCCTTGCATAGGTTAGAATAAAGTAGGCTAGTTTATGAATTATATTGTATAAGTCAAATTACATGACAGAAGCCAAAGCCATGGATAACAAAAAAAAAAAAGAAAATTCTAACATCGACTTGCCCTCATAGATACTACTGATCGCGAACTTTCACAGGCAGTGTTCTATTTTACTAATGAGTATTTTAAACATTTGCAATCTAGATTCAAATTTTTCAAATTTTTATTTCTTGTCAGCTTAAATCGCAACGGATATTGCTCATTTTGTTAGCAGTTCTAAATTACATGGTCACGGATGTCTGTTTAAAATTTCAGCTCAATTTATTTGGCCGTTCGGCCGTATGAGCCCGGACAAACAGACAGACATTTAACAGACAATGCTCACTGCCAAGGCCCGATCGAGTATAGCGTTAGGAAAGACTTACGTTCGCTACGCTCACTCGTCTAATAAGAGAAACCTATTTTTTGAAAATGTACTAGGAAAACGCTTAAGTCCCGCCGCGTTGTTGGATGAGCGTAATTGGTGCATTGAGCTGCCATGTGTTATGCGAATTTTCTGTTGTTCTGTGGAAAAAATCATTACTAAGTTGAATTTTTTTAAAATTAAATTAAATTAAATAAAAATTAACTTTATTTTTTAATTTATTAATCGTAATTGTTAAAAAAAAATCGTAAAATAGCGATTTTTATAAGAAATATTTTCTCGATTGCGCTCAAATTTAACACTAATATATTATTTCATAAAATATAGGTTCTGCGAAAAAATCAATACAATCGGATAGAGCATGTAGGTTTTATAAGTTAAAGAATTATTTTTAATCGTAAAAAATCGTAAAATTGCTATTTTCATGAGAAATAATATTTCGATTGCGCTCAAAAACGTGGCAATTCTAAGTTCAGAGATTTGAAGGCATCCATAAAATGACATCTAAATCGGAGTAACGGTTTAGCCAGAATCGTGCAGACAAACACACAAAAATACAAACAGAAAAAAAACATGGACTTTTTTCTCCAGTGTAGTAGAATGGAATCTCCGCTTCGCTCGCTACGCTCATTCAATGAATTAGCCCACTTAATGCGAGTCATTTAGGCCGCTTCGCGAACGCCTTTTTTTAGTCGCGTTGATGGATGAGTTTTTTTGAAAGTTTTTAGTTTGCATGGGATCTCTTTACTTTTGCAAGTGCTTTTTGAACGCATTTTAGGTGATTGTTGTCAAGTTTATGTTGTGACTTGTTAATTGTTATTGTTAGTATACACCACATAAACTGACATTAAAACCTTTATTTCTATGGATTCTGGCTAACTTTTTCAACTTTTTCTTTCAAAAGGTACTACCACAATAACCTCAATGTCCATGTAAAATATGAACTTTGTAGCCTCACCAGTTTGGTCAGAATCGGCCAAAATGTCACAAAAATATCGCACTAAAAATAGAAAAAAATCGCAAAAGTAAGATATTCATGAAAAATATTTCTTCGATTGTACCCAAAAATGTGGCAGGTTTAAGTTTAGAGATTTAGAAGGTCCCCTTAAATTTTCATGAAGATCGCATATGCCGTTTGACCGGTAGAGAGCGATCAAACAGAGAGAGAAAAAAACTAGCTAATTTTTTGGGGGGTCAGTGAAATTAAAGTCTTCGCTTTGCTCATCCAATTATTCTCTACCCAATGTGAGAGTTACAAGCACGCATTTAACCATGATTGTTCTATACAACACACAAGTGACAGTGCAGACTCATTCATATAGCATCTTTGGTGTATACGGCACCAAGAAATAAAAAATCTAAAAATCAGTTCCTTAATAAAAGAAAAATAGTAAATTAATTTCATAAAGTGTCTATAGTTGAGATGGATGAGCGAAGCGAAGACTTCAATTTCACTGACCTCCAAAAATAATAAATCGGGTGTATTTTTGTTTGTTTGTGTTTTTGTCTGCCTGTTCGATCTACCGGGCAAACGGCATACATATTATTATGCAATCTTGATGAAAATTGAAGGGGACCTTTGAAATCTTTGAACTTAGACCTACCACGTTTAATCGAAGAAATATTTCTCACGAATATAGTACTTTTTTGATTTTTTCGATTTTTAGTGCGATATTTTCGTGATTTTTGGGTCGATTCTGACAAAATGGGTGGGGCTACAACGTTCATATTTTACATGGACATTAAGGTTAAGGTGATGTAGTACCTTTAGAAAGAATCAGTTGAAAAAATTAGCCAAAATCCATAAAAATAAAATAAAATAAACTAAAAAACCAGGCTTTGACGCAGAACGCAGAGGTAAATTCAGGATCACTTGGAAGCGCTATCATATTTTGTCCTATCGGGTTGTGGTTTGCACTAAAATGTTAAGTAAGAATGTGAAATAGTTGGTATCAAGGCGTATTTTCCAAATACTGCTCACTTTTGTTATTAACTGACCGTAAATATGACATAAAACAGTTAATTTGTAGTAATTTCCCAATTTTGTGTAAGAGACAATTATTTGAAATTTCAAAATCGGCTTTGATAGAGACACGCGCTCATCCTTTGTGAACAGCCTCCCAAAAATGTAGATTTTTGGGATGAAAATTAAAGGTCAAAAAGCGGTACGTTCTGCATGTGAAATTAGCTGGATTTGACGCTCGAGAGTTTTTTTAATGGGCATTTAACATTGTAAAAAAAGTTGGTCCATGTGAAACCCTTTTGGTCATAATCGGCCCAAATGTCATGAAAAATATCGTATTAAAAATCGAAAAAATCGTAAAAGTACGATATCCATGAGTAATATTTCTTCGATTATAGAATAGGTACCAAAAAACGTGGCAGGTCTAAGTTCAGGAATTTCAAAGGATCCCCTCCAATTTTCATCAAGATCGCATATGTCGTTTGCCCGGTAGAGCGCGAACAAACCGACAGAAAAACAACAAAAAAACATTGGAGCTTAATTTTTTGAGGGGTCAGTAAAATTGAAGTCTTCGCTTCACTCATCTCAAAATTAACAATATTAACTATAGAAACTTGACAACAATCACCTACAATGCGTACAAAAAGCAAGTTTTCGGGCCTCCTGATATTTTACATTCTTATTACTATAGCAATTAGTACTTCTTTATAAAAATTATTTTTATTTAACAACTATAATTTTACAATGGAACTTGAAGAAGTAAAGAGATCCCTCGCATACTAATAACTTTAAAAAAAAAATCATCCATCAACGCGACTAAAAAAAGCGTTCCCGAAGCGGGTGAGTTACTTGTTAAATTATTCCTGTAAAAGGCTCACATTAATACCTTTATTTGTTTCTATGAATCCTGGCTTACTTTTTCAAATTTTTGTTTTCAAAGGCACATCACCATAACCATAATGTCAATGTAAATATGAACGTTTTAGCCCAACCCGTTTGGTCATAATCTGCCCAAAAATCCCGAAAATATTACATAAAATCGGAAAAAAATCGAAAAGCATTATTTCTATAAGAAATATTTCTTCCATTGTCCCCAAAATCATAAAACATCTAAATCAAGTGATTTCAAACGTTCCCATTAACGTTTTATCAAGATTGGAGTAGCCGTTTGCTCGGTCGCGAGCTAAATACATGAACATATCGAATTAAAAATCGATAAAAGTCGTAAAAGTACAATATTCATGAGAAATATTTCTTCGATTGTACCCAAAAACGTAGCAGGTCTAAGTTCAGAGATTTCTAAGGTCTCCTTCAATTCCTTAAAAAAAAAAAAAAAAAAACACCCTATAGCTAATTTTTTTTTGGGGGGGGGGGGGGTCAGTTTAATTGAAGTTTTCGCTTCGCTCATCCAATAAACTGGAAGCATAGACTACGAAAGTTCGTTAGGTAATTCACGGAGCTATAGAAAGCCTATTATACAACCGAAAGTTTGTGAACATCATGACCATTAGCATTCAATGCCCCTGCCCCTTTTAAATAAGTTATATGTTTAATTTCTCTGTATTTAATAGTAAGTGTAAACACGCGACGCGACGAAATGACCCGTTTTTCACCTTTTTAATATAGTATATATTAATTAAAAACAGTTCTAATATCTCAATCAGCAATCCAACCCACATGGGATTGAAATATTAAGAGGGCACGTCCTGGACAAAAAAGGGGACAAAACATAGCTCACGGAAAAAGGTCTGATTGCCAAATTTATAGAGCCAGAATACTCAAGTAAAACACCGGATTGTAAAGGAAAGCTACATGTTATTCAATGTTCAGTATACTATATTGATTGTGTATTTTACGCCGACTTTTACAAAATTGCAGTTTTTACAATACTTTGTGTATGTTTGGTGTATATTTTTTACAAAACATCTTGTTTATAATATAACTTCTAAAGGGCACACTAGCCAAGAACTAAACTTAATAAAAAAACTTTGTGTAAAGTATAACTCACTATCTTTAATCGTTAATCAGTTTAGTTTTAGTTTATTTGGTTTAAGGGCGCGTCTACCGTTAGGTCATAATGCACCACTCTAGCCTATATGGGATTTGGGAAGGAGGAGCCCATGGTGGTCAGAACCAGCCACGGGTAGGGCGAGGAAAGGGGGATTCTCACATCGCGGTCGTCATCGGCTTTATCATCGTTCGTCTTCGTCGTCGGGGAGGTCGTCAAGAAAAGGGGGCAAGGTGAAAAGTAACGCGCTATCTTTAATCGTTCATCAGTAAGATATTTTTTCCGAGAGTATGTTTAAACAAATAACATGGTCATGATAGGGCTAACGAGCAGCGGGAAGTGCCACGAACCATCTGATGCATAAGAAACTGCATGCGTATAGTCGTCAAGAAGGGTTACAAGGACAGCCCAACGGTAGAGTTTTTTTTAAATTAAACAATTAACAAATTGTATTAGGCCTAATCGATAGTTTTAACGCGGTTCAAAATTATTTTTTAGAAAAGTGCAAACGTAGAACCAGGGACGTAATTACGAGGGGAGGAAGGTGGGAAGGCACCCGACCCCAAATTTGATCAGAAGGGGGCTCTTGCAAAGGACATCCGTTCACAATCCTATCCGCAACATACCTATAGTTAGACACCTGAAGAGGGGCATGAATTTCACCCCGGACAAGCTTCCCACAAACAATTATTTAAAACAATAGTTATCATAACTCAATATTACGGTGACCTATATAGTTGTTGTGTTACAGATAGTAGGCGCTCAGGTGATCGAACCCAGTACATCCCATGTACGAGTCCTTTGTACAAGCGTCTGTTCAGCTAGCCCATATAAATGTGTGGCTCGTTGGTATTTTGTTATAGAGGCTCTGCTTTCAATGCAGAAGAACCAGGG
Organism: Sweltsa coloradensis; assembly: GCA_024449915.1. Classification (NCBI taxonomy): domain Eukaryota; kingdom Metazoa; phylum Arthropoda; class Insecta; order Plecoptera; family Chloroperlidae; genus Sweltsa; species Sweltsa coloradensis. The sequence continues at coordinate 52,378 of JAMZAV010001767.1, forward strand.
TAAGATTCCCACTTAAATCAAACGCGGTGTCTTTGGAGCTGTCCTAGCAACGAGGCCCATAATAAATTATAAGGTTGTTCCAAATAGTTATCGTTGATGATTCTGGCGCTGTCTGCGGGTATAATCGTGTCCTGCTTTATTGGTGTTTTATAACTTTAAATATGCCGGTCTCTAGTTGGTCATTGATCGCATGTCGATGGTGTCGGTGCCAGCAGGGTTTGCTTGGTCTGTTTCAAATTTAATGTCCCCTACTGAAAATCAGTTATTTAACTGAGTGGGTGGACTCTAAATACAAATGTATTTATTTGTTTTATGTTGAATAAACTACACGGACTTGCACAGGATAACAGGTTGGGGGGGGGGAGGAGGGAGAGACTCCATTTAACGTAACCACAGATAACAGACCAATCTGTTACCTGCGTCTGGGACCAAAAATTACCATTTTTGTGGACTTAAAAAGAGTTATGTACGAGAAATAAGTATTTAGTTATTAGTTGGAGGGTTTAACGTGATTTAAATTTGCATTTATTTTGTACCAATTTGTACCTCCAAAAGGAAAAAATCGTAGGAAAAACAATAAAATAAAATCGACACGTTCGTATTTAGAGTCTACCCTCTAGTTACATAAATGATTTTCAGTGGGGGACATCAAATTTAAAACTGACTGACCAAGACAACCCTGTAGGCGCTGACACCATCGACAAGTTAACAATGACCAACAAAGACAGGCATATAAGTATGAAACAACGATCAATCAAGTTGGCCAATTGTACAAAAAATTCTCTTTTTTTCGCTCAGACTCCTTCAAAAAAAATGTTGAAAATTAATCCTTAAAAAACACAACCATCTACGTTGAATGGTGGTCTAAGAGGAACTGAAGTTTAAAATTATTTTGGAGAGTCAATATTTGCAGATCAGAAAAATGTGAGAAAAAAATTTATTTGTGATGTAATAGAGCCAGGTTTTAATTCCATGAATTCACTATAATTTCACTTAGTTGCATATTTAAGAAAATTTAAATTTAAATTTACTAAAATTACTTATTAAAACAACACGGCCAACTGCATTTCCATCCAGTCAAACTTTTATGAAGTCGTAAACTTCAGTCAGTAAAAGGATGGGAAAATAAGTTTGTTGGAAGCGAAGCGACCAAAATTTTGAATAAAGTATTTCTTTAAAAAGAACATTCTGGTAACGTTAAATTAAAAATCATTTTTAATTGAATATCTGACCTTAGCAAAGGTTTAACGATCCGACTATAAAAATATCCCCCTTATATAATAATAATAATACATGTCTGGCATGTTCTATGACCTTGCCCTTGTCTCGTGTGTCCAAGGCTTAGATATTAGATAATAAATTTTTATTTGTCACCAGAATGGATAATTATTCGGCAAAGCTGCATCCTCCCCATAATCATATCCGTTAGACATAAATTCAAATATGAAATTAGAATCATAAAATACGATTTGCCAGATTTATTCATTTCCTTTACAGTAATGTATGCGCTATATCAACCTCACCCACGGATGCTGCATTTCGTTCGTTGTTACCATAGTTTTATCGGGAAAATATCTTGATACCAGGTAATTAAATGTTAGTGTGTACATTTTTATGATATTTTATGTAATTCATAGAAATATATCATTACACATTATCAGATGCACTTCGGTGACTGCATGTCCAGTTTATCCTATATTTTTAAACTCCGACGCATGTTGTTGGCCAAGGTTAATTAATCTCATGTCCCTGTGAAGAATATGGGCATTATATCATCATCAAGGGGCATTAGCCCCGCACGTGTAGGCTACACAAGGCTAGCCACACTATATATTTAAACGACGCAAATTATTATAGTCAACCTTTTCAACCACTTGTGTGTGTATTATATATAGGGGATGGAATGACATGAGATCTTGAGAAAATATTAATTATCCCTAAGAAGAGGAAAGGGACGTTTTTAAAGAAAATTCTTGTTCGCTTGGCTGACTGACATCGTAGTTGCTTGAATTTATTAAAACAGTAGTCTCTGAAGTGGAAATGGAGGGCTCTATACGCAGTGGCGTAACCAGCTCTTTTTTAGGGGGAAAACATTGCATATGAAACGGTTTTGGGAAAAGTATGTGTTCTGGTACAATAAGGGCAGGGGGGTCTGAAGGATGCCCCCCCCCCCCCGCCAGTGTTGGGTAAGATACTTTATTAAAGTATCTAGGTGTAGGTAAAGATACTTTGGCTCAAATGGATGTAGATACAGGTAAAGATACAAGATACTTAGTAAAGTACCTGATGTACTTTTTAAAATAAATACTGATATCAAATTATAAGTATAATTAGTAATATGATTATGAAAATGATAAGATGACAAGTGATATATTATATTGAAGGGAAAATAAGTTATTGAAAATATAAACGTAACGTTGTGTGCGCTGTGATACTTCCTTGGGATTGTAATCCTAGACGAGTTTAAATGTTTTAAATACTATTTTTTTATTTACCTTTGTCACAGGTCATTTTGTGCCCAAATGGAAGAATCTATTATTATATCACTCGTATAACATACACAATTTTAGTTGCGAGATCAACTTTGTTTCAATCATTATTTGCCCTTCAATTTAGAGCATCAATATTGACTTTATTTAATTCAATGCCAACAATGTTTCAAACATTTGAAACAACACAAACAAACAGTTGACCTGTTTTTTAAAATGGTATAAATATTCCCTCACTCCTCACCCCCTGGAATGAATGTCTATATACTGGAGCAGAGGATTGCAAAGGACGGTATATAAACGGAACTCAAGAAATTTAATTAATTAAGATTTATGCATAAGAATTTATTTCTCTGGGTCAGGAAGAGAATTTGGCCTAGAGATCGTAAAAGACGAGAAAAGATAAAAAAAAATCATCTCGGAAACATCAGCTAGTATATACGGAAGTATTTTACTTCCCGAAACTCGAGGCGAGCTCTGGCCGGCGACATTAAAAACTTCCCCAATATCCTCTAGGCTAGAGTGGAACATTATGATCTAATTGTTGTGACCAAATAAACCAAATCTAGGATTTTATTAACAATGTGCATATTAAAAATTTAATTAATTTGAGAGAAAGTATCTTGTATCTTTGTATCTGAATTTGTTGAAGATACACAAAAAATAGTTTTTAGATACAGGTACAGGGACAATTTTGTATTTGTATCTAGGTATAGGTAAAGGTACACACAATGTACATAGATACAGTATCTAGATACATATCTAGGTACTCCCCAATACTGCCCCAGCTAGTGCGGGTCTGGTATAGCCCCAGATTTTATTTTATTTTTAACATTGCAAAAGTTGGTATTTTATTTTGTTTTAGCGTGGTTTCGCCGGTAATTTAATTGTTTAGATTGTCAGTTTTACTATCCTCAAAATTGTACCATTCTAAACCTTCTGATCAAATTTGAAGTCGGGTGACCCGTCAAACGCCCCCAAAGTAGGCCCAAAAAAGTCTAATTTTACCTCATAAGGTATTCATGATTCAAACATACGTCATTTTATAGAGAAATGTACCAAGAGGACTAATTTTAGTCGTCAGACGATCTGCGTTGTGACTTTGACCCGTTAGACGGCCCCTAAATTGGGCCAAATATGATCATAATATCTGCTATCATAAATAAAACATGATTAAAAAATACGGCATTTTTAGCAAAAAATTCACCACGGAAAAGAATATCACTCATCAGACTGGCTATGTGGGGCCCTTACCCGCCACTGCATTGAGCCCTGCAACTACCACTTTTTTATTTTTTGGAATATCTAGATCGATTAAGAAATCAGGAATTCATGTGACACTTCGTCTTATGGTAATTATTTAAATAATAATGGTGTATGTATAGAGTAAAGGGGTAGGGTGAAAACTGTAAAGAGTGTTTTAATTTTTATTAAAAAATAAAATAAAATGTGTCAATTATTTACCTTTTTCACATAAGTAATAATATCATAGTAATCATAAGTTACGTAAGTAATTATCATCTTATGATAACCTATAAGCAATAATCTTTAATATGTGTTGAATCATGCAAATAGTTTTTATAAGTTACAAATAATTGAGGGTTAGAATATATAAATTGGTATGTCATAATTAACTCCAAACATCATATCCAATCAATCAATCAATCAAAACTTCCATATATTCGTTATCACCGTATGTTTGAACTTTTTATCATAGTAATCTTCAGAAGTAATCATAATCATATTCACAAGTAAAAATTTTTAATGTGTTAAATCATGCAAATAGTGTTTATAAGTCACAAACAATTTAGGGTTAGAATATATCAATTGGTTTGGCATAATTAACTCCAAACATCAAAACTTCCATCACATTCGTTTTCACCGCACTTTTGTACGCTTTATCATAGTAATCATCAGTAAGTAATCATCATCATAATCATAACAAAAGTAATTATCTTTGATGTGTTGAATAATACAAGTAGATTATATAAGTTACAAACAATAGAAGATTAGAATATATAAATTGGTTTGGTATGATTAACTTCAAATATCAAAACTTCTATCACATTCGTAATCACTGTACGCTTGTACGCTTTAATTAGTAATCATCATCATATCATAACAAAAGTAATAATCTTTCATATGCGTTGAAACATGCAAATACTTTTCATAAGTTAAAGACAATGAGGATTAGAATAAATAAATTGTTCAAAAATCGAAACTGTAATCAAATTCGTCATCACTATAAGCTGCTTCCGAAACATCTATGTCATAATCCTCATCGAAATCCTCTACTTCTAAATCGCATTGCATAATTTCATCAAGTGACGAAGGGTACAGATAATCCAAGAACCATCTTGGTCTGTATTTAACATTTTTTTATTTTTTTATTTACTACAATTCAGAAATTAAAAAAGTCCGCCCCAACCGGGAATCGAACCACGGATCTCCCATATTTTTTTTTTCATTTCAATTCTGAATTGTAGTAAATAAAAACAATTACACCCACGGGAGTGTTTCCCGATCAACCAAATCGAGAAATGTATTTAACATCTCTATATAATATACATAATGGCATTATTTCAAATTTCTGTCTATGGAACCAATTTAACAGCGTCACAGTCGCCTACAATAAAGCCAAGGTTTAACATATTACATATGCCATTAAAAATATATAGGCCTATATAAATACAAAAAATGATGAAATAATGACGAGTAATATTTTTTTTCATGGTCACTTAAACTATAGAATACCGTATGTTTCAATCATGTTTACCAAGACTGTTGGCTAAGCTCGAGAAAAGCAGGCTTTGACGCAAAATGCATAGGTCAAGTCTGGATCACTTGGAAGTTCTATCGTTGTCCTATCGGGTTGTGGTTTGCATCAAAATGTTAAGAAAGAATGTGTAATACTTGGTATCAAGGCACATTTTCAAATTTTGCTCACTTTTCATAACTGTTAATTTGTAGTAATTTACCAATTTTGTGTAGGAGACAATTATTCGAAATCTCAAAATGTGAATTAGTTAGATAGCGACACACGCTCATTCTTTCTGAAAAGCCTCCGAAAAATTCAGCTTTTTTGGATGATAATTTAAGGTAAAAAAGCGGTACGTTCTGCATGTGAAATAAGCTGGATTTGACGATCAAGCGTGCTAGACCCAAATATGATTTCTAAAGAATGCGGTAGTCATCTGAAAAGTAAGTAGAATGTAAGAGGGGCCTAATAAAAGAGCGGATTGTTTTTTTTGAAATTTTTTGACGGGACATAACCTCAGAATCAACATTTTTATTCAAATAACTGGTATCAGTTGTTCAAGTTCAAAATTGAATTTTGATCAGCGGTTTTTTGCATATTGTTTCTACACTCCTTTATCTGCAACCAAAATATAAATATTATTAGTTTATATGGTTTGTTGCGTTGCACAATTTTTTTCACTTGCCGGTACAATTTCAAAGTTTGTAGCGTTTAACGAAAAAAATCGTGCAACTCTTGAAACCATATGAAACCAATCCTTTATGTAGGTTGTAGATAAAGGAGTGTAGAAACAATATGCAAAAAACCGCTGCACAAAATTCAATTTTGAACTTGAACAACTGATTACAGTTATTTGAATATAATTGTTGATTCTGGGGGTTATGTCCCGTCAAAAAAATTTCAGAAAAAAATCTACTTCTTTACTGCATTCTTTAGAAATCATATTTGGGTCTAGGGATTGCCCTTAAATGGGCATAACGTTTCAAAACATGTTGCCCCTAGCTTGGCAAACAGTCTTACGGGCAGATTTGACATCTTTGGGGGGCCCACTTTGGTGGTTACCTAACGGGTCAAAGCCCCAACGCAACCCATCTGACGAGTGATATTCGATTTCTTGGTAACTTTTATATACATTCATCATTCTTTACTCGATTTTCAATATGCTACATATTTCATAATTTTTGATTCTCTAGACAGATGTATGATCAAACAGTCACTAATATGTTGTCCAGGGCGACTTAGAAGCTTAGAAAGTCTCGGAAGCCAGGCCAAGCTTTATAAGCTCATTGCATAATGACAATATGTCGACACAGGATATCATTGCATAACCATTCCACATTGATGTTGGTTGAGAGCGACCAATGTGATTCTAGCAAGTGTCAGCTAGCCTACTCTTCTATTGGTTAAAGTTCGAAGGTTGGTAAAGAGTGACCACTGTGATTGTAGCAAGGCAAGTGTCAGCTAGCCTTGACTTCTATTGGTTGTGTTCTAAGCAAAGGGTTGACCCTTGTGATGGTTTCTCCCTATAAAAGGCCACAGTTCCAACAGTTGTGCATAGTTCTTCTCCGAGTCTCAACCTCTGCAATGAACACTCTTAATCTTGCTGTTGTGGTGGTGGTAGCCCTGCTTGTTCTGGGGGCACAAGTTGACAGCCAGAACATGTCAAACCCATACTGTCGAATATGTACCAACCACATCATGTGTACACTGAAGGTAAATATGTTCGTCTACTTTATGAACACGCTATTGTTTTGACTCAATGCACCCTTTTTTCAAAAAACTATTTGGTGAATTTGGCTAAAAATTTCAGAGTGTGCTTTGAAACGTATACATGATTCGTACTAGAATTAACCGTTTAGAAAAAAATGTATAACAAGCATTTCCAAAAAATATATAATCATCATTTCTTTTAAATGTTAATGACAAATTCTGATTAAAAAACTTATTAGAACTAAAAATAATAAACCTATCAAGTTTTCTTTACTAAGAGTTGTGTAGTGTAATACATTTTAGATATTCTATTTTTTTTTTTTACATTTTGGAACTTTGGTTTTGGAGAAAAATGGACATATTGTGTTAAAATGATATCATTCAGAGATAGCTTGTATGAAACATGCTTATATTAATTTATTACCTTAATGACTTTTAAAAAAGTCATCTCCATATTATTATAATGTGTCATTTGGGTCTACTTCATCATCTGCACTCCTCTTTTGGTTTCTGTTGTGAACCCGGGCTCGTCTAACTATACCGCTTCCATGGCAATCATTGTCCCTAGATTCACTCATTGGGTTTCACAACGTTACTGACAAGTGCACATACAATCATTATTGCACTGTCGTTATTAAATTGAAATTATTTGGACATACACTGTTTTTATAACTTTATTTCAATATTTGTAATATTTCGACACTTGTAGTCGAGTGTCTTTCTCAACCTCAGTTTGAGAAATATTAATAATACAAATAAAGTATTAACATAAGAACAGTGTATGTCCAAATAATTTAAATTTAATATAATCAATTTACCTGTTTTACTTGTTTCATATTTATAATGCACTGTCGTTGTTTATCTTTACTCTTATAATTACCTCAAAACAACCTCATTTTAGCTAGTTTGAAGAACATACCCATTTTATAGCACTTAGGTCCTAAGTCTCAGAAATATAGCTAAAACTCGAAATTTATGAATGTAAACAATTATAGAGATGTGTAAAACTAGCGCTATCTGCCAGAGCTGTTTGCAATTCTATAGGCAACCAATTCATAAAATAAAAACCGCGATACGATTTTAGAGGAAAAGGTATTAAATGGTAAATGTAACGTAGTGCTGCTATGTGTTAGTGCGGTCATCAACAAGCAACGATACAATTTAAAAAAAAAAAAAAATTAACCATTGTATGGCAGTCGTCCGATTTCTATGAACTAAAGTTTAAGACTAATAAAATGACCATTACGTTTAAATTAATACTGGTTGCAAATTCTATTTTGCCAAGCTTTTCGAGGATGCTGTTATGGGACACTGTACGTTTATGAATTAAGAATGCGCAAATGTGGAAGGGTAGATGAGCTTGGCCCTTTTTTTAGATCTCATTTTTTTTTAGTGTGTAAGGTTTGGCTGTATTTTTACAACATTTTGTTATGTGTGGGATCTCATTACTTTTTCAAGTTCCATTGCAAAATTATTTGTTAAAATACAATAATTTTATCAAAGTCGAGTTAATTGCTATGGTTTTACTAATTAACAATAGAATGATAAATATCTAGTGGCTCAAAGACTTGCTTTTTGTAAACAATAGACAATCATTGTCATCATCATCATCATCATCATCATCAATCATTGTGTGTTGAATGTATGCCTGTTTAAGGCTTAAATTAAAACCTTTATTTGGAAGCCTTCCAGCAAACTTTTACAAGATTAACTTTCAAAAGAAACTACTGACTATTGACTTATGTATGATCACTGGGCTGTTTCGTCGTGTCGATAATGAGGCACTGCTCGACGTTTCGCCTCCCAAGTTGAAGAAGCCACCAACATGGGTGGCGAAACGTCGAGCAGTGCCTCATTATCGACACGACGAAACAGCCCAGTGATCATACATGTCATCTACGGGTCGTGAAAGCCTACAATATCTCAATACATCACTATAGTGGCCCCAACGAAAGAATGCAGATGGTTCGAAATTGTTTTTCCAACATAACAACTTTGTCAATTCTATTCACGCTACCTCAGCGTGGATCTTGCACACGGAGGAACTCTGTGATCTAGCACAGATAAATTTTGCTTGCGTTGGTAAAAGATATTTCTCTTTCATACACAAAGGCGACATTCCATTTACCGCGCATTCATTCAACCCCCACCACTACCAAGCACCTGCATTCTTTCGTTGGATTAAGTAATTACCTTAATGTACAGTCAGGGTCATATATAAATCAAGAGGTCTGAAAGATACCTCTTTCACCGACATCTCGTGGTCAACTCTTGGTGTCATTATTTATATCGCCCTGTGAACTGCATTATCGACATAAATAAGAAACATGGCTGATAATGTCAAAGGAAAATTCTCTATTCACCAGAGAAACTATCAAGCCTAGAAGAAATATAACATGGAACGTAAAGAGAGCATTATATATCGATACCTTGGCCTAGGCATAGCATTAAGACTATGCCATAGTTCTTATATTTGCCTTAGTTTCTAGTTAATTTTGAATAATTCTATCTTAGCTGTCAAGTCTTATTTGCAAACCACCAAAGTTTGTTTTATGCTTTTGTTTTGATAGAATCGTATTTATCTTCTGACTGCCTTCTAGATATTGACTATTTTGTTGACCAAGAGTCTTTCAAAGCCTCCTAAATAATATTAATAACATCAAATAGTCTAGGGAACTTCCATCGATCGATAATGCAGTTCACAGGGCAATATAAATAATGGCACCAAGAGTTGACCACGAGATGTCGGTGAAAGAGGTATCTTTCAGACCTCTTGATTTATATATGACCCTGACTGTACATGTAAAATATGAACTTTGTAGCCCCAACCGTTTGGTCAGAATCGCTGGGCAATTGAAACTGACGAATTAGACAGAAGTCTGAAGTCAGTAGTCAGTAGTCAGTAGTCAGTAGTCAGTAGTCAGTAGTCAGTAGTTGTTACAAGTTTAGGCTTGATCTGACAAATGCTTTATTGGTACGAACTGCCAACCTCTGCATACAGAATATGGCCGGTCACGGCCTACAAGATAATTATGAAATCAGTGTAGCCACCACTGACATCTCCTTTACAATATAAAGATTACTATGATTATTGTTAGTATATGAATTACAAATTGAAGATGCTGATTACCCTATGATTACCTGGGTACCAAGTGTTCGTCCGTAAACATAATTATGATACATACACAGATACAATTATTGTAAATCATTCATTTGGACTATAAGTATACTTTATGAGTATTGAGTTTGTTGGATTAATGAGCTGTTCTGTTATATAACACACAGATAAAGATTAAAGATTAATAATTGTTCCGTTGCATTAATATTAATCGAGTACACAGAATAACTTTAGGAGTAATTGAGTTTGTTTGATTAATAACTGAAAGATAGACTCACTGAATTTATCGCATACGTTTGATGGATTTAACATGAGTTAGTCCGACAACTTTACCGGCACTTTCACTGCTCTACCTGACCGTGTCTTGTATGGACTCGGAGCTCCTGGGCTTTCTGGGGGCGACACGGAACTTGGCGCTTGGTCCTTTCCCAGCAAGGGTCTATCCGCAGCCAAATCTGGTAGGTCTACTTCTCTCGCGACTGGAGCATCCGTAGGCTTAACCGTGTTAGTTTGTTCCGGAGTCTCTCGTAGAAATACCCGGTTCCGGCGGTAGAGTTTATCGTTGGCTTTGACCACGTATGATCGGGAAGATAGTTTCTCTGTGACTACTCCTTGGCGCCATCTCTGGTCTTGCCACTCTGGGTTGGGTCTCAGACGTATGTCCTGGCCTACTTCCAGGTCAGGGTATTCTTTGGATCGGACGTCAAAGGATTGCTTCATCTTCTGCTTTCGAAGATTTATCTTCTCCTGCACTCCATCTTCAACTTTAGGGTATAGTAGTTTGTTGGTGATTGGCATTAACGTTCGCGTTCTGCGGGACATGAGACGTTGTACTGGACTGGAGGCCATATTTTCGGTAGGAGTGTTTCTCCAGTCAAGAATGGCCTTCCATGGGTCGGTGTCATCTTGTTTAGTTTTCTTCAAGATCTTCTTAGCAATCTTTACTGTCGCTTCCACTTTACCGTTTGACTGGCTGTGTCGAGGTGAGATGGTGCAATGTTCAAACTCCCATTCGGAGGCAAATTTCTTAAACAAAGAACTCACAAATGGGGTGTCATTGTCTGTGACAAGTATCTCAGGTATACCGTGTCGACTGAAGTTTTTCTTAGCTACATCGATGAGAGTTTGCAATTGGGTGTTCTCTAACTTGTCAAGTTCCCAGAAATCCGAGTAATAGTCGACCGTGACCAAATAGAGCTCTTCTTTAATGTGAAAAGTGTCCATCGCGACTCGTTTCCAAGGCAAGTTTGGAGTAGCATGTGTTTGCATCGTTTGTTTTTGTTGATTGTCAGCAAACTCATTACAAGTACTGTATTGCTTAACCTTTTCTCTGATTTCTTGCGACATCTGAGGCCAATAGACGGTATCTTTAGCCTTTCGTAGACACGCTTCTGGTCCGAGATGACTGGAGTGAATTCTGTTTAACATCTCTGGGCGCATTAGCTTCGGAATGATAATCCTGCATCCTCTGAAGACGACTCCGTTCTGCACACTAAGTTCTTCACGGTAGTTCCAATAGTCACGGATGATAATTGGAGCTTGGTCACGTGTTGAGGGCCATCCTGTCATGATCACAGTTGTGAGAGTCTGGAGAGCTTCGTCTTGAGCTGTAACATTCTGGATTTGCCGCAGTCGTTCCTTTGTGACATTGAGATGCTCTGTCATGTTGATCTGCTCAAACTCGCTGTAGACTTCTTGTTCGCGGTTCAGAGTAAAAATGAGATATGGCTTTTCTCTCGAATGGTTTGTTATCGGAAGGTAGGATCGAGAAAGTAAGTCGGCTATGCACATTTCCTTGCCCGGTTTATACTGAACTTTAAGGTCGTACCTTTGTAGACGCAGTAGCATACGCTGAAGTCGTTTTGGGGCTGTGACAAGAGGTTTCTTGAAGATAACCTCCAAGGGCTTGTGATCTGATTCAACAAAAAACCCTTGTTTGCCACATATGTATTGATCAAATTTCTCACAAGAGAAAACTATCGCTAAACACTCTTTTTCAATCTGTGCATAACGTTGTTCGGCTTGTGACAATGCCCTGGATGCAAATGCGATTGGCTGTCCACCTTGCATGATTACAGCGCCAAGTCCAACCAAACTAGCATCACACTGTATTGTGACTGGGCGTTCTACATTGTAGTGTTTTAGAACAGGCGCGGTTGTTGCCAGATGAATTATTTGGTTGAACACTGATTCTTGTTGAGATTGCCACTCCCAGATTGAGTCCTTGTCATATTAGACGTCTTAGTGGTTCACAAATCGTTGACAGCTCCGGCAGAAACTTTGTCAAGTACGTGATAAAGCCAATAAATCGTTGTACTTCTTGTGCATTTGTAGGTTTAGACATTTGTGCAACGGCAGCAATCTTTGCTGGATCTGGCTTGAGACCTTTGTTCGTAAGCAAATGACCCATGTAGGCGACTTCTTCCATTTTGATCTGCTTTTTTTCTTTATTGAGCTTGAGGTTGGTCGCTCGGCACCGCTTAAGTAGGCCATAGACGTTTTTTCTCATGATCGATCTGGGCTTCAGCTGTCGTTTCTCCTACTCCATATACCACTATGTCATCTGCTATGACAAGTATGCCCGGTAGGTCATTGAGGATGTCATGTAGTCTTCGCTGATACTCTTCCGGAGCTGGCGATACGCCGAATGGCAAACGGAGCCATCGATAGCGTCCGAAAGGTGTGGCGAAGGGTGTTAGTTTGCTGCTCTCTTCATCCAGCAATATTTGCCAAAAACCGTCTTTGCATCAAAAACAGAAAAAACTTTAGCATTCGACAAATGAGGCAACATTTCTTCAAGTTTGGGCAACTGGTATTGAGGTCGCTGCAGGGCTGCATTCAACTCAGGCGGGTCTATACATATTCTGAACTTCTTCCCTCGCTTTACCACTATCATGTTACTCACCCATTGTCTGGGCTCAGTCTCTCGTGCGATGATGTTTTTGCCTCTAACTCCTTAAGTTTCTGACGCAGCTCCTCTTTCAGTGAAATGGGTACTGGCCTGGCCATATTCTGTGCTGGACGAGCTTCAGGGTCAACTGATAAATGAAGTTTCTCCTGAAGGCAACCTAGTCCCTCAAACACGTCTGCATAATCGCGTAGTACTCGATCTTTAAGAGAGGTCTCGGGCTTGGTACTGAAATTCTCAACCGCGCACAGGTCAGCTTTGATTTTGACTATGCCTAGAGCCTGGTATGTATCCGCTGATAGCAGTGGCCGCTGTTTTAAGTCAATTATTTGGCAAGTGAATTTTCCTGTTGTGAGTTTTGTAGTCTGGCACACTATGTTTGCTTTGCCACAAGGCTGCAATATTTCACCTCCATAACATCTTAATTTGTTTGTGCTGTGATGCATCTTTGGATTGTTGGCTGTTAGCTTTTTGAAATCTTCTAGGCTGATAACATTGCACGAGGCTCCTGTGTCTAGTTGGCATTTTATGTTGCATGCTTTGTTAGAGCCTACTTTCAACTTCAGTTTGACTAAAAGTCGTTTCCCTGAATCATTAATAGTGCCAATATTGTACACACTGTCATTATCTTCGCTTTCTGTGTCAACAGCATTAACAGTTTTGCTCTTGCCAGAAGACATACACACTTGACTGAAGTGATTTAGCTTTCCACATTTTCTACACGTTTTACCTGATGCTGGACAGTCTTCTCTGTTCCTAGCATGGTTCCCTCCACAATATTTACAAGGTTTAGGGCTAGGCCCAGGCTTACCTTTGTTTTTGTTAGGGCCTTGTGTTGTCTTTGTGAAATGTACAACTTCCAGTTCTGATGCATTTGCATTGATTGTACTAAGCTGTTTGTTGGTCATTTCACTTGACAAAGACATGTTGATTGCACGTTGTAGAGTGAGCTCGCTATCCCCCCAAAGTTTTTTTTTGAATTTCACTGTCCCGAATGCCTAGCACCATTCGATCTCGTATGAATTCTTCCACAGCCTCACCAAATGCACACGTTTCTGCTAGTTCCCGAAGACGGCCTACATATTCATTAATAGACTCGCTCGGTCCCTGACATGCAGAACCAAACACAAAGCGTTCAGATGTGGTGTTCAGTCTAGGGGTGAAATATGATTGGAGGGCATCCAGGATTTTGGCAACAGTGTTGCACTGTTCTGTTGTCAGTTTGAGTTTCTGGAACACACGCAGGCACTCTTTTCCCATCACTGCTAACAGGGTTGCACACTGAATGTCATTCCCTTTCTTGTTAAGTTCAGTTGCCACTGCAAAAATTTCGAAACAAAACCTAAAGAATTTCCAGTTTTCTTGGACGTCGCCGGCCGTGCACATTGCGTCGGGCGTTGGCACATTTGTTGCTGTAGCCATAGTGCTTGATTTTGCCTTAATAACTGTGTGAAATGTTAGGAATTAGGCTTTAAACTATGCTACCACTTCTGATCACCATGTTACATGTTTAGGCTTGATCTGACAACTGCTTTATTGGTACGAACTGCCAACCTCTGCATACAGAATATGGCCGGTCACGGCCTACAAGATAATTATGAAATCAGTGTAGCCACCACTGACAGTAGTAGAAGTAGCAGTAGTAGTAGTAACAAACATCCTTTAAGTGATTTTGAGCACGTTTCAAGTCATTTTTTCACCAAGAAGGAATGTTCGTACACCAACCAAATTTGGCATGTGTTGTCAGGTACCCAAATACCCTAGATTTTGATAGTTTTTAAGTTCACATCACGTTTCATGACGGTTTGGGTGACACCTCGAAATCACCCCAACTCTGCTTGCTGTATAAGGTGCCTGAGTGTGTAGCGCATCGCGGCTTGGCTGCGGCGCCCTAACGGGCACCTAGATTGTTAAAAAATATACAAAATCTATATAAAAAACACTTTTGAACGGTTGGTTACCCTACACCTTTCTGTTAAAAGGAAGAAGTAAAAGATAGTACTAATTTCTTTAATGCTGTATAGCCAAGTAACTGGATAACACTGGAACTTTTGTTGGATAGCTCTAAAATTATCTGTGCGCCAAGGAACGTACATGCCCATATTTTTGACAAGAATTATGTGAATGGTACTCACTCGAGCCTTGCTTGATTCACCAGAACGTCGCGGTCGGGGGCGTGTGCAACTTCAAGGGCGACAAGAAAGTCAGCGGAGGGGTGACGGCGGCCGACCGTGCGAACATCTTGTCGCTGGTCAACAGAGGTCGTCAGAAGGTCGCCAACGGCCTTGAGACACGAGGCAACCCGGGACCCCAGCCAGCAGGAACCAACATCGAGGAAATGGTATAACTGAAATGTGTTTCCCCTGCTTGCCTGCTAGCGTCTAGTCTGCTCCATGTCAACCTGCTTACAGGTCACATGCATAGTCTCAAACACCTGGATTGCGCATGTTGTACTGCAAGTCTGTAACCTTGAAGTCGACTGCCTGCATCCTCTATCCACGCAAAGCGTATTTTATATCAGTGGTCACATGTTATGCGAGGCCAGGTCTTCAACTACTTGAAGGCGACTAAAATTGCCTTCGAAAACAATCTCGCAAAAGAGAGGTTAATATGAAGTAAAAATTTGTTTAAAAATCTTAATTAGCTTGTTAACCATTAATTTCATGCTAATATAATTAAATAACGTATTGCGAATTATATACAATCAAGAAACTGCACTGAATATCTATCTTTATTAATTTGAACCAATCAGTTATTGTTATACAACTTATTTTCAAAGTATGTTTGCAAGCATAATACACTTTCGGCAACTAAGCTCGGGTCAGGTGCAGGCGACACACGCCTACTAACGACATTTGAACACCAACTGCGAGACGTCACTTCCGACTAACGAGTTGACTAGCCAAGCAGACTCGCGCAAATTGTTGATTTCAGAATTCAGACCACTAGTTGGAGTTGCCGCCAACTGGGTAATGTTTTTTTGGTTATAAAATCGGATGTGAGCAGAACGAATGTGCGCATGCTCAGTACCATACAATCCAAGTTTAGAAAATTCTCCATATAGCCAATTGTAGTTAGCCAACTGTGACCCAAAACTGTAACCAGTTGGCGGGCACCCCAGTGCCCCTTCAGCTTCAGCATGGTTTGCAGACCATTGCAGACTAGGCCACTACAGTTGGATTTGAATTATTTGGATTAAAGTCGCGTCAACCGTTAGGTCATGCTTTACTCTAGACTAGGGAATTTATGAGGAGGAAAGCCCCATGCTGGTCAGAACCAGCCACGGGAAGGGGGAGGAAAAGGGGGTTTTTTACGTCGTGGTCGTCATCGTTTTTGCGATGTCATCGTTCGTATTGTCATGGTCGTCGTCGCTAAGGGTAGGGGGAGGTCCCCGACGACGTCCACCAGAGCTCGCTTCTAGTTGGGGAAGTTACATACTCACCTACATACTAGCTGATGTTTGCGAGATGGACTTTTTCTCTTTCATCGCCTTTTACGATAAGCAGAGCCATGCATGTTCTGGGCCAAATTCAACCCCGGGCTCAGACCGTATAGGCACCACGAGTGGAGGCTGGAACATTGTGTCCAGTGCATCGGGTGAAATTACCCCCATACAAAATTGAATTGGGCCATTTTGAAGTTTTTGTTTGGGAGATTGGGTGTTGGATTTGGATAGATCATTCATAGAGTTTTCACGTACGATTTTTATTACATTTAAACAATGGTTGCAACTTGTCAATCAAATTTTGCAAACTATGCAAGGATGTGGTCAGTTGAGTGCGCAAATGTCCTAACTCCTAACGTTCAAAACCTCTTTTCATACAGGCGAGCATTTCCTTTTCAATAGGTGTGGTGGTCGAATCTCTCAGACATGGCGCAGCGATGGACTGACCAGGCAGTATGGGGAACCTACAGCTGCGCTGGAGTCAATTTGAACACTGAATTCTGCAAGTACGGCGATCCCATCTGCTACAAACTTAACAACATGAACCTTTTGCCGGTTGGAGACAGCGTCTTTAACAAAGATGCCAACTGGACGGCTACTGTCAACTTCTGGTTTGACATGGTCACCTCATTCAACCCCATCAACATCACGCCCTTCAAGTAAGATTGACAAGTATCGAATTTTCAATCATAACATTAATAATCGATCTCTCGATTTCCGGTTGGGTGCTTTACTCCTAAGCTTTAGACAATATCTTGATTGTTGTTGCATTATAGATCTGAATAGATTGGAACAGTACTAGCAAAAAAAAATAAAAAACTTTGCACAACTTGGCAACTGTGAAGTTTAAGACTGTTGGTAGAGCTCGAGAAAACCAGGTTTTACACAGAACGCTAAAGTCTGGATCACTTGGAAGCTCTATCGTTTGTCCTATATCAAGTTGTGATTTGCACTAAAATGTCATGTACAGAGGTGTATTGCTAAACAAAGAAGTGCTTAAAACGCACCATGTACGATCGACTTTTTAAAAACACGTGCATATAATAGGCAGAATTTTTTGACATTGTCAAAAAGCCAAGGGGTACCTAGTTATCAGTAAGAAACTAATTACTAAATACTAACACAGTTAAAAAAGGTGTGAAACGGGTCATTTCGCCGCGTCGCGTGTTTACACTTACTGGTGTGTGAGTTCTACGTTTCGGAACCAATGTGGGTTCCATCTTCAGGACGACTGCTTGTTGAAAGTGCGTTTACTCGGCAGTCGTCCTGAAGATGGAACCCACAGTGGTTCCGAAATGTCGAACTCACACACTAGTAAGTGTAAACACGCGACGTGGCGAAATGACCCGTTTCACACCTTTTTTAATATATTTGGGCCGCGAAAGTCTTAAATGTTTTACTAACACAGTTGACGTTGAGTATTGCGAATACGGGAACCTTCTTCTCATTGTCGTTATTGTTCCCGTTATCGTTAACTGGCAATTTTGCATCGACTTTAAGTGTAATAAATTAATTTTTTAAATGTTCAGGGTCGGCAATGGCACGTCCTCATTTTACACGCAGCTGATGTGGGCGAACACCAAGTACATCGGCTGTGGCGCTACCAAGTTTACCATAAACAACTCGACAACCTCCACCTTGACCCTACAGATGTGCTTCACCGGACCTGCGGGGAACATACCCAACGGCACCATATACGAGACCCGGTGTTCTAGGTGTCCCAGCAAGACATGTAGCGTTACCTACCCGGGTCTATGTGGCTAGGATGACACTATATAGAAGCAAGGCGGCCATTACTATTAATACGTTGTAATTGTAACAATGATAAATGAAGGTTACTCTTTGCATGAGCATGACGTACAAGGATGTTCAATAATCTGACGCGTAGGAAAGTAATGGAATTTCAAATATTAAGAATTTATTAAAAAAATTTGAATTTTTTTTTAGATTTAGGGCACGTCAACCGTTAGGTCATATCTTCTAGCCTAGGAGATATAGGGAGGGAAATCCCACGCTGGTCAGAATGAGCCACGGGCAAGGGGAGGAAAAGTGGTCGTGGTCGTTATCGGCTTTTTTTTTTGTTATGGTCGTCGTAGAGGAGATCGTCAAAAGAAGGGAGAGAGGTCCCCGACGGGCGACGATGACCGCCAGAGCTCGCCTCTAGTTTCGGAGAGTAATAAAGGCCAAACAACCGTTACCAGCTGATGTTTACGAGATGGACTTTGTCTCTTGACTGTTTCCTCGCCTTTTACGATTAGCAGACCATACTCTGGGCAAATTCTACCCCGGGCCCAGACGGGGGAGTATGTATATTATTTTGGATATAGTAATTTCGAATTTTAAGGATCGTTATATCTTCCCTAAGAGCCAGAAATTCGTATTTTTTGCACCTTTGTTTATTTTTAGTCAAAACAATTCAATTTAAATATGTTTTCCGATTCAGCACATAATTATTCAACATGCCTAATTAAGCGTACCTCTCAAAACTTATGTATACAATTAATAAAATGGCCGCAATACTGATGCAAGTCAGCTTTTTTATATTTCGTTTATGTCTTTCATTCAATCATTTTAATCTTGTTTCCTCTTCCTCTTTTACTCCTCATTTCTAGTTCTTACAATAAGAATTAAATTAACGAGTGTGAGTCGATATGGAGGAGCATCGGTAAGTTATGCTAGTGTGTGAACTACAAATTAATATGGAGGAGCATCGGTCAACTAGGAAGCGTCACGACGCTGACGGCGACAGCAATGTTCAGTTAACCTCCAATTAGATAAAAGGTTTGAGTGTAATAATTCGAATGATTTGCTTCAACCATTGCCACTCCAATTATTGATCTACATTTAAATATCGCACCATAGCAAGCACCTTTAGCAGTTAGTTCCGGAACACTATGGTAGATAGCACAAGCATTGTGGTTTATATACACATGTGAGGCTCAACACCGCTAGAATTGGATACACAAAGCCGCTAGAAGTAGCAAAAACACATACTCATCACCGTATACGAATGCTGATAACGTAAACCTGATTAAAATAATTAGTAGGCCCTACTCGGGAAATAGTTTTCAAATCACAACAGATTTGAGGTCAAACGTAGTTTCTAGGCAACTAGGAGAAATTCAATTGATTCATAGAGGGTTCGGACAGAGCGAGGGACAGAGGTAGCGAGGGGATCAGGGTGTCCGATCCCCCTCCCCCCCCCTCCCCCCGTAATCAGAAGAAGGGTTATATAATACTAAATAGCACTTTGTACTATGTGGCATACATATAATATGTAGGCCCTACATATGGCAAGATTTTGTAAACTGACTGTATTTGGATCTTCACAATTTTATAAAATTATTGACAAAAGCACTCTAAAAGTAGTATATATGTCGCTATTTGCAAATAACAAGACAATAATACTATGTTAAAAATCAAAACATTTCTGGGGTTGTGCGCCCCAGACCCCCCACAGAACCAAGATACGTACTTTCCCAAAATGAGAGTTTCGTGGGCAGTTCTACAAACGTTTAAATATAAACCCCAAAATTAATCCCCACCACCCCCCCACCCCGAATCAAAATCCTGGCTACGCTCCTGTTTTCGGATCACACACAGATTCGTTGGCATTAAAAAACTTATTTTAGACGTTGTTAAAAATCATCATCTTTAATAAAGAAATAATGAAATAAAGTGAAATAATTGCTGCATGTGCAATTGTCATTCTGTTGTCGTTAGTTGATGTGGCCTCTTTTCTTTCAGGGGTATTCTGCGCTACGATCATTACGGTTGCCGTTTGATAATGTAGAAATGAGAATTTCCCGAAACTATCAATAGCCGATTCTGTTTTCCCGAATAAGTTAAGGATTGCGTACCCGAAATTCTAGTTCATATCGCTCGTTTCGCCAGTTTCGCTGCTATTTACCGATGGGCCGCTGAGTGCCTTCACAGCAGATAATTCTTGCTGCTAAAGTAATATTATATGTTTCAACTTAACGATGAATTTTCACTTTCGGTTTTTCAGTTTTCAGGATTGGTAATGGATAAGGGTAAAGGGTGTTTTCTATGTAATAAAGTGTTTAGCTGATGTTGATACATTCATTTAGATTCGATTATCATAATATTGCAAACAGTCGATATCTTTAATCAATAAACGATTAATCACGCGTGATTATCGATATTGACATTCATATCTAAAGGCATTCAAACTGTGATGTCAACAACAAACAACACACAAAAAACAAACATAACAACAAGAAATTACGATTGACTTACTGCTAAGCTACACAATAACAAAATATATATAATTGTACGTTTCCTATTCACAAAGGTAGCAATAAATACTTATGCATAATTATGCAAGGGCTAAACGATGACCAATGAGCAACAAATTGAGAAGAGCGAGGTGGATAATGTTTTATTTCAATTAGTCACATGAGGGCTTTATTGTTTTTCAATGTATTTGACAATCTTTTAATAACACATATATTACTTCCACAATCATAACCTTAAATACATTATACCTTTTCTTTTACTTTTGAGTGGTCAACATTTCTCATTAACTTTCCCACTCCTAATTATCGATAATATCTTGACTTTTTTCAAGAGTCTTTTTTTAATCAACAAAATATTACAAATCTTCATCTAAATCTATGTATATGAATGATATTATATGTTTAATATTTTACATGTATCGTGTAGTTAACCCCCCACATGTTTACTTTCATCTAATTCTCATCAATTATGTTTCTCGTGTGCGTGTTTGACCCCTCTGAGAAGCTTCTCGGTGTAAGTGAGGCCTCCGTCTTCAGTATCAGGCACAGAGAGACATCTCGAGCTGAAACATTAAAATAATATGTATGTGCATCATTGCAAGAAAGTTAATACAAGGGCAACGACTTCTCTTAATGCATATAAATAAAGAGATACTTGTATATGAAGTATTTTCAATCCTCACTTGATGGCACTTTTCATTTTACTTAATCTTTCAGACCCCAAGTACATTTAAATGTACACCACTATTCAAATTTTTCCGGGTAAAAAAAAATATATATATAAAAATATATATATATTTTTTTTGGGGGGGGGATATTAGTAGTTTTAGGGCGCTTCAACGGCAAAGATTATTCGCGCCTTGAATAATAGAAAAATACCTTTTTCCCATGCCAATGGATATAAAGATAACTTTTTTGAGAAGATTGAAAATACACATCCGCAAAAAGGCTAAAAATGGTACAAATTTGGATTGTCCCGGAAATGTAATAAATCTCTAGTATTGCTATTATCTGAGATACAAAATACACAAAATATGTAAATAAATCTAAAAAAAATTTGTTTTAGGAATGTATTTTAATTTTGAATTTGTACTTGAAGCTTTATTGCAAAAGTCGAAATTTCCCAAACATCCTTAAAAACACTTTAAAAAAACACTATAAGTCAGAAAAAATTTGAAATTTGGACTCATTGCTTAAAATGACGTAATTTATACAAATTAAACTTGGTTCTGAAAGGGTCCTTTAAACCATCGATTTTTTACCCAGCTTAAAAAATTTAAATATGAGGTTTTCTCACATTTTGTTTTCAATGTTACTATAAGGTTAAATAATCAACTTAGGTAGTTTAAGAAACATCAGCTTGTCGCGTTCAACGAAATATATTTTACTGATGTAAAGTAACTAGGAAAACGCCAAAGTCGTTGTTAAACGAGTGAGTGACCTATGTGTATAGTATCCGGTATCATTCCCCATACTGGGCTACATCGAGCCTTAGATGGGAGAAAAGGCGATGTTCCCGGGTACTCAACACATGGCTCACTCACTCGTTTAACAACGACTTTGGCGTTTCCCTAGTTATTTAAATTGAACATTTAAAATGCGAATCATGTTCAAAACGTATTAGCGTGAAACATTACCAAATTTCCAAGATAAAACAAAATCACCTAGGTTTTATTACCCATTTAACACCCCTCAAAAATAATATGTGGGTGTAAAAATATAAAAAAGTTCGAGCTAATAGGTATCGAACCCCAACCCTCCGTGCGGAAGTCTAAATACTTACCAATAGGCCATGCAAGCCACGTAGTTATTGTCCCACTAGCTGCTACTAAACAAATGCTATAGATATTTTAAAAATCACATTTTAATTTATTGTAGGATTAAATCGTAATGAATCTAGCTGATTTTGTTAGCAGTTCTCAGTAAACTCGTACCGGATGTCTGTTTAAAATTTCAGCCCAATCTGTTCAGCGGTTCGGCTGATTTTCGACGTACAGACAGACAGACAGACAGACAGACAGACAGAATCACAATGAGAGCCGTTCGAGTTGAATGGAGACACTCGGTCGCTCCGCTCCCTCGTTTAACTAGGTAAACGCCAAAGTCGTTGTTAAACGAGTGAGTGAGCCATGTGTATAGTACCCGGTATCATTCCACGATACTGGGCTAGATAGTGCCGTAGGTAAATGGGAGAAAAGGGCGATGCTCACAGGTACTCAACACTTGGCTCACACACTCGTTTAACATCGACTTTGGCGTTTTCCTAGTTCAAAAAAAAAAAAAAGTTCAAAACGTATAAGAGTGAAACATTCACAAATTTCCAAGATAAAACAAAATCACCTAATTTTTATTTCCTATTTCACATCCCTCAAAAATAATATGTAGGTGTAAAAAGATAAAAAAAAGTTCAAAACTAATTCGGGTATCGAACCCCAACCTGCTACTAAACAAATGGTATCGATATTTTAAAAAATCAGGGATTAAATCGCAATGGATCTAGCTGATTTTGTTAACAGTTCTCAGTAAAACTCGTGCCGGATGTCTGTTTAAAATTTCAGCGCAATCTGTTCAGCGGTTCGGCTGATTTTCGACGTACAGACAGACAGAATCACAGAATGAGAGCCGTTTGAGTTGAATGGAGACACTCGGTCGCTCCGCTCCCTCGTTTAATAAAAGTATAGCACATAGCACAACTTGCGCATATCTCTATATTTATACCATTACAAAGTAATAAGCATTTAATCGAAATAATCGGATAGTGTCGGGTTTGTATAACAAATTTAATCGTGTCGTGTTGTAAATTTTCGCACACAGCTGTTTAACATGATAATGGACGTTTCGTTGGTTTAAAGGAAATGGTTGTTTTTGGTAATAATTATAGTGTTCTAGTTAGCCAATACTTAAATGGTAACACAGAGTCTGGAATAAAATAACAATTATTCATGTTGTTTGTTTGTTTGTTTTTTGAACAATAATGAGTTTGATTACGAAACGCTGAATAATCATCATAATCATGAAACGTTGCTAGCAGACAGTGGATTGGGACATCGCACATGAGGAAAAATATGTTTTGCTCTTCATTAATTGAAGCCGTTATTGACCACTTAGCTTTGAACGAACACTTTGGTCAGCCTACAATTATTTTTTCTGAATGAGAAACCCTCCTTGCCTTATTCCAGAGGAAAGTATTTAAAAGTTAACGATAAGAACAACTGCCAATTCAAGGGTGCACACCACATAAAAAGGCATTTGTCCCAATGCAGTTTTCAACATAATATAAAACAATACAAATCGCCCCCCCCCCCCAACATCGTACTTAAAAGCTGACCGCAAATTGAGGTAACAATTTTTGGATGAGCGTAGCGAGCGTAGCGAGCGAAGTGAAGACTTCAATTTGACTTTCTGTTTTTTTGTTTGTTTTTCACTTACGTTACCCCCAAGAAAAATAGCTCGGGTGTTTTGTTTTTTGTTAGTTTTTCTGTCTGTTTGTTCGCTCTCTACCGGGCAAACGGCACATGCGATCTTAATGAAAATTGGAGGGGACCTTCGAAATCTCTGAACTTAGACTTGCTACGTTTTTGGGTACAATCGAATAAATATTTCTCATGAATATCGTACTTTTACGATTTTTTTCGATTTTTAGTGCGATATTTTCGTGACATTTGGGCCGATTCTGACCAAACGGGTGGGGCTACAACGTTCATATTTCACATGGACATTAGGGTAATGGTGATGTATTGCTTTCTGAAAGAAAAAGTTGAAAAAGTTAGCCAGAATCTATAGAAATAAAGCTTTAAATATAAGTTTTTTACGGTAAATAATACCAATTGACAAGTTACAATAGAAACTTGACAACAATCACCTACAATGCGTAGGCAGCAAAACAAAGCACTTGCAAAAGTAAAGATATCCCACGCAAACTAAAAACTTCAAAAAGCTCATCCATCAACGCGGCGGGACTTTAGCGTTTTCCTAGTGTAAATAATGTGTTTTAAAGCAGTTTCGTAGATTGGAGTGTGGCTGGATAGAAGTCTCTGTATCGTGGATACACACTGCTTATGCGTACAAAATGTGTGAAAATAGCTATGAGCGTCATTCTGCAAGGCACCCCCGAGATGATCATGTTGTGGGTTGTGGCCGGTTTGTCTCTACTACTCTATTGTTGAGTCTGTAGGCCTAAGGAAATGTGTAGTGCTCGATTGTAAAATATTTGTATTTTTTTTCTTACATTCTTCGCGCGTTGTATTCCATCTTCTTCTCTAGATTCACCGGGCCGCCTGGATTCTCCTGATATTCCCCATGCCGGTCAGTCGTGTGTGGTTTCGTAGGCTTCTCTACAACCGCGTCCTCGGGAGAGTTTTGCTCAGACGCCATCTTTTTAAAATGGCGTAGTTTCTCCGAATAGCAGATTGGGCACAGATTTCCTTCGTATAAATTCTCTCTCTTGACCAGAGTTTCGCACACAGAACATTCCACCCTAAACAAGTAAGATATTAAATGGTAATTATTTGTTACATACACTGTTCTCAGATAATAAAGTGATATTTCTACACTAATCGAAAAAGTGTAGAAATATCACTAATAACGTATTTATTATCTGAGAACAGTGTATGTACAAATAATTACCATTTAAGAATCAATTTACCTTCTACTACTTTAATATTTCTGAACAAGTACGCAAAACCAAGTGAGAAGAAATACACGCTTATTTTAAGATTATTAAGTTATCGTCTAAAATATAGGACTATGGCCATTCTATTGCGTAACCAACCCAAATATTGTAATAAAGAAGATAATTAATAGGCCTACTCCTTAAAAAATCAATTATTTGCAAGTCATTTTCGGATTCTATCTTTTATCATTAATCATTCTTAAAGAATCTAAAATTGGCCTACCTACTCATGACTGTCGCAATCTTGCTTGAATATAATATCCGCATGGTATTCAAGACGAATGCTCAGCCATTAGATACTATTATAAATCACAAGTTTCTTATAGACTACGCGCTACTACACATACTACTATACTAAAATAAAGGACATCTTAAATATTGCTATTTTTATTATTAACGTATATATAAAAATTACCCGCCCTGAGGGTCTAGTGGTTAAGACGCCTGTCTGGAAAAACGGGAGATCCGTGGTTCGATTCCCAGTTGGGGCGGACTTTTTTAATTTCTGAATTGTAGTAAATAATATCAATTACACCTACGGGAGTGTTTCCCGACTAAAAAAATCGAGAAATAAATATTGCTCTTTCCACGCCACAAGCTAGCATAAGTTGAAAATGTTGGCAGTTAGATTGTATTATACTGGCTCTTAGGAACGATTTGAAAGTTGGTGGGGGGCAAATTTATTAGCAGATTTTGCGGCCGGTAGCTGGTGTCCAGGCGCCGGAGGCCCTTTCGCCGAAGGCGTAAAAAAATTCATCGTCTACAGTTCGTCATGTTTTAACGGCACTCGATCTCTGAAAACGATGTTGTACAGCAACTATATGCGATCTAAAAACAGAAAAACATTAAAGTGAAGTGGCCCATTTTAGTTAATTTTAACCTAAATCTTTGTGTAATGACGAATCATAGGCCTACATGCAAACATATTCGTTTTACCAAGGTGACTGTCGAATTGTATAAGTGTATGTGCGTATTTACTACGGAAATTCTGGGATTAACTCACGTTAGTTTCCCCCCCCCCCCCCCCGGCCACCCTCGGCCAAACTTGGGACGGGGCATTGTCCCCCCTCCCCCCCCCCGGGTCCTACGCCACTGTATGTATGGTGAGTCATATTTACCACACCTTTTAATAAAGTATCCGCTTTATAGATATTATACATAATTTCATTGTACATCCAACTCTAATGTAAATGAGATTACCATGGCGGCTCCTCGGAATAGAAGTTGCTGGATGAAGCAGTTGACTTCAACACTCGACGCAGAGATCTCCCGCCGTCCATCCTGTGGTTCTCCTTGGACAACGCCAGCTGCAGACCACAAGCAACATTACCTACATATTACATGTATACATCCTGCTGTTTATTTCATTAAATCTCGTGGTGTTGTTAGTCGTACCGTATTTGAGTAGTAATATTATATTTTGATGAGGTTTGAAATGACCTATGGCCAAATAAGAAATTTACTTTTTACAAAACATGATGTTAAAATAAAAATCTAATTTGTAGATGTGTCGTGTTTGTCAAATTGAGGTTTCGTGGGATAGTTAGAGACACATTATACAAACAGACATTAACTCTGTTCTTTAAAATTTAAGTACTAGGCCTAATATTTATTGTGATATTTATATTATTGTCCAAGAATGTTTGTAAAACTAAAGGTTGAACAAAGGAAACCCTCCTGAAATTTGGGAAATTCATGTGCCCGGCACATTCAACATTATTTGAACATTACACCAGTTCTTTTATCATAATTTATTAAAGGAAAAATAATAACAATCTTAATAAAAGTATAAATTATAAACAAAATGACCATGAACCATTTCTGCCAACAGAATTGATGAAAATAAAATAAAAATAGAAATATGACATACATTCATATTATAATAGCACTAATCAAATTGATGAAGATGAGAAGATTACAAGAGAGAAGTAGGATTGACAACATCCAGAAAACATTACGTTATATTGGATCTAGATGCGATACACTAGTACAAAAACATTCATATAGATGGACAATGTGCACTAGGAGTACTCATCACATTGGGAGTACATAAACTACCTTTCATCTAGATATCTTTCTGGCATAAAGCAGTGGTATTGTTTCACATTCATCCACCATTAATGAATGCAAGAACATGCAAGGATGTTATTTCCATGGTAAGCTAGTATTTCTTAACAACCCGGATCCCCCCCCCCTTCCCCTTTGGACAACTACTTATATAAATTGCTTCAGACAACCAAGTATGCACGTTAAATAGTTTAATAAGAAACGAATAAAAGCATTTAAAATTGCAAAAAATACTCACCCAGCAGTGCAATTAACCGTTAGCTCGTTATATTATCTTAAAGCTGTGTAACACTTTCACATTAACTCAATAACACATCTAGAATTAACTTTAAACTTATCGATTTCCAAGCAATTACATTTTCCAATTTCTTATTAACTGATCTATAAACGTGTAAAGAATATCACTTGATAACCGTTTAGTAAAATCCCTCTTGACTGTCCAGTGAATAAGAGAATACTGATTTAATATTGTCATGGAAATTAAAATGTAAACTACAACCACTTAAACCCAGACCACTTATCAACGTGACGCCCTACTTCAAATTTCTCTTGCCGCAAATGTTGTCAATGTTATCATTTAATGGATTCTGAAATAGAGTTACCTGTGTAAATTGTTTACTTTGTTATTGAACGGCGTAATTATTATTGTCGAGCTTTTAATTCACCTTTACAAAGAGCGAAAATAAAGTTCAGTGCACTCTATTAAATTGCGACACATTTAACGCGTTGTTTGTTGGATTGTTGAAGACAAATAACGAAGACCGTTTCTTTTAGATTCTTAACTTTAAAATATTATATCAAATTCATGACGAAACTATTTAGTTGCGTTAAACCATGGTCAAATTTTCATTTTTTGAATCCAGTTGTATTTTAAATAGCCTACGTGTAATGGCCGTGCATTAAACTTTTTTTCAAATTGATTAAAAATTTTACTCATTCTGAGTAGACTACACTTTAATAATACGAAAAATAGAACAGTTTTTTTTGAGTTGTCACAGAAAACATTAATAAGGTATTCAGCTTTAAGTGGTGGCTGTGGTTTAAATGGAAGTTAAATACATTTTATCAATTGAGATAAGATCCTTGATATCTAAAGCAATCAGTATAAAACATGAAATATATGTGTTTATGGATTGTGACAAGATGATACGATATATTTTAAGTATCGGGCACTAGAGAAATGCGTTTTCATCAATGATGTCTCGAAAAAACACTAACATTTTTTTAAAATTTGGTTTGGCTTCCTTTTCTCAGTTATAATTTGTGTGTGACTGCTATGCAAAGTTTAACACTTCAGATTTTTGAATTTTATTAAGCGAGCGAAGCGAGCGTTTCCATTTGACTCTGCCGGAAAAATAGTCACTGTTTTTGTTTTTTTTGTATGTCTCGCCATAACGTGCGAACGGAGGTTCGGATCGAGTTGAAATTTGGACCATCCGCAAGCTTCGTTCGATCTGGATTGAATGCCATTAGTTTTGTGGCAAAATCGTTAAAAACGTTACAAAGTTACATTAAAGTTAATCGAAAGTTTTTTTTCAAACTAAACGGCGACAAAATCTGGTGGCCAAATCATTTAGAATGTCCGTCCGGCCACGAATATGTTAATTTTATTTTGATCCGATAAGTAGTGTAGATGGAAATTACATTTTAACAAAAGTAACGTTACCATGGCAACGAAAAGTCGCACGAGGTTTCTGGCCACTATGCACTGCCACCTAGAAGTAATCAAAATACTATCGAGGAAGCAGTGTATCATTTGTTACCAAAGAGTTAAAATAGTTTTCCCAAGGTCCCTCTAGATGGCGGTGGATTTTATCCACAAAGTAAAGGTTTTCCCACGAGTTTACCCAAATACCTTGACAATAATAAAAAATATTGGAAACATGGTCCCGTGGACAGCGAAGGTCGCAAATTTTAAAATTAAAAAAATGTGCAATGTGGATCTAGCTATAGCACGTGCTCGCTTATCAACGCGTCCAACTAAGCGTTTCCTAGTAAATATTTGTATCGTAACAATTACCATTTCTAACGTCTAGTCATTCAATGATAATGTACCTAAAATAGAGAGGGAATCTGCTCTGTAATTAACTTGGTTCAATTCAAAAGCCATAAAACTAGTAACACCTTTACTTCAACAAAGCATACCATTTGTGGAATATAAATCTATTAAAATTATTTTAATGTTAGAACAAAGTAGATAATACATCTCGCTGTAAAAACAGACTTGAAAGAATGTTCGAACTTAGATTAACAAATGTCCAACGCTTATCAGATAATGTGAAATCAATATATCAATCAAACGTAACTTCATCAGTTACGAATTAAGTGCCTGTTTTTAATCTCCTAGTCAGTTTATCCAACAGATCCAGCACTTGTGAAAGTGTTTTGGTTATAAAACCATGATGGATAAAAATAGTCAATGCCAAGGCCATAGCTCAAACATAATATTCCTGTAACGTATAGTGAGTGAGGCTGACAATACCAATGGCAAAGAAGAAAATATCAACAACACACTTACAATTTGTTGAAATACCATCATTATAAGTAAGAAGATATAGGGCATGTGTTTTTAGCAAATTTCTGTTTGTTCGGCTGATTAGCATATCAGAGTTGTTCGAAATTTTTCACAAAATGTCAAGGTGTATCTGTATTCTGTAGGGCTCTACAGCGGCATTTTATAAAAATGGTTTTAGGTGAACGCTACAAAAATAAAATGATTCTTAAAATTTTGGATTTTGACGATTGACCATTTTCGTGAATTGTTTATATCTGACAAACAAACAATATTGATAATGTACGACTGTAGGGCTGTCCAATCCATGTATGCTCTCTTGACAACTATGTAAAGTTTCATATACATCGGGTGCTTTTCTGGCCGAGCGAACAGCTATTTGCTAAATATGTCCTATTCCCTTTTAACCAGTGTTTTTACAACAACAGTCCAGACTGCTTGTCATGACAGTCTCAACAAGTAGCAATCCATTGCGCAGTTTTTTCACAGACCTAACCTTTTGGGGGTATGATATTATGACATCTTTGAAGTGTGTGAAGGAAGGGCTTATATCAAGAACTGTCCGCAAACAATAAAATTAGGAATAAGAAGAGATTTATTTGGAAATCAGCAACAAGATTATCTTAAGGACATATCCTATAAAATATCAGTCGAGCCCAAGAATAATTAATAAATATATATTTAAAAAATATATTTCATTCGATTTAATTACTTATCATGGAACATTCTTAAAGATATGAACCCATCTTTATAATGGGATGGAACAAAACTATTCTAAAACGGGACTGGGATTTAAATCAACGAAGGTGCAGTTATCACATGAATGTGCTCAGTCAACCATGGTTTTACTGTCCAGATATTTGCATTGAAAATGAGGTAATATTGTACTTATACTGCGAACACAACCGAAGCATGTTAGAAGTTTTATTACTTTTCAACATTGTTCGGCAATTTTTAGCAAATAAAATCGGTCGGCAAACGTTTCAATATTATAATAATACTAATATGATATTTTTAGGTGAATATTTGGTTTCCATTACTTCTAAAAAAAATCATGTGCCATATGCTTAATTAAGCTGCCCGCACCTGTTATAAAATTACTTCACCAACACCTTAAAAACTAAATTAATTTGTTTTTAGATACCCGCTAAATGACATAAGTGAACAAACTCTGTCAACGCGAACGCCATCAATGAGTGAACAATCTACCACCCACAATCGGTATTTGAGCTAGTTTGAAACAATTTTACATATTTGAATATCTGTCATGTTTAAATAATATTTCAATACCATATTTTTCTTCTAAGTCACTTTTACATTAAATCGAAACTCTATAATATACAATTAATGGATATAGCTACAATTTTTATAAGATCATTTTTTGAATATGCATAAAACAGAAGTTGTATTTCACTTTCAATATTGATTTAATAGCTGGGCCATCAAAGTCCAACTCGCAACCTTCTCTTGGTTTGACCCGTGAGTAGGGAAGTCACTCCCTGAAACTAATGGCGAGCTCTGGGTCGTCGTCGGGAAACTTTCCCTTCCCTTTGACTACCTCCCCGACGGCGACGACAATGACAACACGGACGGACGATGACACAGACGAAGACGACCACGACGTGGGGGAACCCCTGCCCTCCCCATACGCTTGTGGCTGGTTCTGACCAGCACAGGCCTGTCCACCCCGCGTCCCCCCGCGTCTCCCCTTACGTTCCTCCCCTTGGAAAGAAGTATACATGGTGGTAATCCACACTTATAGAAATTTATTTTGGAAGATTCCTATACATTTGACATGGGCACTGATAACTCTACTGTTGAGTGCCCTAAAACAACACTAACTTACTAACTAACTATAGCTATTAAAATCATTAAACAGTCTTTTGAAAATACTTAGTAATCATTTTTTTATGGATTTTCCCGCTATTGCTCCTTTTATGAACGATTTTGGGTGAAAGTTTTGCAAAATGTATATGATTTAATTGGCTGATATTTTTATAAGAGCTTTCACCTCTCACTCACCTATGACTATGTAATAAAGCGTTGTGAAATGTATGCCGATAACTTTAGTAGGAATTGTTTCTTATGACGATTCAAATACCATAAACGTACCGGTAAATGTAAATAACTGTAAATAAGGTAGATACACATTTCAAAATACCTTATAATTATTATAAAAAATATAAACCAGGAAACGCTCAGTTGGACGCGTTGATAAGCGAGCACGTGCTATAGCTAGACCCACATTGCACATTTTTTAAAATTTTAAAATTTGCGACGTTCGCTGTCCACGGGGTCATGTTTCCAATATTATTTATTATTGGCAAGGTATTAGTAGGGGAGCATAGGTAATTCCGTGGCCGAAAAGGTGAAAGAGCTATGTATCTGGTATCAATCGATTCGTATTGATCCATAGATAAACAATTTCGATGGTGAGAGTCTTGATTTTTTGGCTGAGAGCGGCCATATCTAAAACAAGATGGCCGCCGCTTTCGAATTTTAAACTAGCGTATCTTCGTAAGTATTTGACCGATTTCAATTTCAAAGGTACCATTCGAAAGGTAAATGATAGAAATTTAAATTAATGTAACAAATTTTCACAAAAATCCCATATGTTTGAGGTTATGTTACAAAAACTCTAACTGTTTACTTTACACTTTCTCGTTATGGAACGATATTTACTGGGTAAAAAGGTTTTACATTTTCTTAAGTTGCATTTTTGGTAGATTATTTCTATGTGTTTATAATGAATCCATGCATTTAATTTTCTGACAATTATAGCCTGAGTTTATGTAATTGAAGCGATGGCATGTGTAGATGAATATATGCTACTACTGTGTGATCTTTATGTTTCAAATACATTTTGTCGAGGCACAATTGGTGAAACAATTAGATATTTGGTATAAATCGATTCGTTATGAACCGAACTTAAACAATTTTGAATAAGTAATTTCGATTTCTTTACTGAGACCTTCCCTGGGCAAAAACAAGATGGCCGCCGTCATTGAACATTTTAACTAAAAATCTTTAAAAGTATTTCGCCGATTTCAATTCTAAAGGTACCATTGAAAAGGTAATAAAAAGAGCTACAAATGATATATCAACAATTTTCCAGAAAGTTTAATTTTTTAAGGTTATGTTTGTTTTGAGATTTTTGTATTTTTAACGATTTTTTCAGAGCACAATAGGTGAAACAACTATGTATGGGGTATCAATCGATTCGTTTTGAACCGTGATTTAACAATTTTGATGGGAAAAATTTCGATTTTTTTACTGAGGCCTTCCCATGGCAAAAAACAAGATGGCCGCGCCAATGAACCTTTTGACTCGCATATCATTTAAAGTATATATCCGATTTTTAATTTACGTATACCGTTGAAAAGGTAATTAAAAAAGAAATAAACTATATATTATCATTTTGTTGAAACATTAATATTTACTGAGGTTATGTTACAAAAACTTAAATTATTTACCACACTCGTCATCGGTATGGAACTTATGGCGCATATATTTACATGACAAAAACGGTTTTTGAATATGTTTGGCTTGTTTATCCGTAGCATATCTCTCTATGTATTCAATGAGTCCTTACTTTTTATGTTCCGACAAATATATCCCGAGATAATGTATTTGAAGCGACGGCATGTGTAAATGAATAATATATGCATCGAGTATTTTGATCTTGATGTTTTAAACACATTTCGTAGAGGCACAATAATTGATGAAAGGATTATGTATCTGGTATCAATCGATTCGTTATGAAACGTACTTTAACAATTTTGATGAGGTACCCGTCGCAAAAAAAAAACAAGATGGCCGCCGAAAAAAAACTTTGAAGCTTACATATTTTCTAAGATAATTGACAGATTCATTTCAAAGGTACCGTTGGAAAGGTAATTAAAGGAGCAAAAAAGTATAAATTTGCAATTTTTACGAAACTTTTATATTTACTGAGGTTATCTTGTTACTACACTCAATTGTTACAGTTATGGAACAAATATAACGTATATATGTATATATTTTGTTTAACCTTAGTTTTATAGTAAGCGACTTTGACGCTGTTATTTTGGTACCATAGACAGAAATTAATAAAAGTTCTTCCACCGGGGATTGAACCCGGGACCAGATGGAAAGAGTATGACAGTATGACATACATTTCGGCCACGAAAATCTCTAAAAAAAAAAAAATTATACATTAAGACAGAAATTTAAAAAATGCCTCCACCGGGGTTTGAACTCGGGACCTAGACTGTCAATGTCATACTCTTTCCAACTGGTCCCGGGTTCAATCCCCGGTGGAAGAACTTTTATTAATTTCTGTCTATGGTACCAAAATAACAGCGTCAAAGTCGCTTACTATAAACAAAGGTTAAACAAAATATATACATAGTATACGTTATATTGTTCCATAACTGTAACAATTGAGTGTAGTAACAAGATAACCTCAGTAAATATAAAAGTTTCGTAAAAATTGCAAATTCATACTTTTTTGCTCCTTTAATTACCTTTCCAACCGTACCTTTGAAATGAATCTGTCAATTATCTTAGAAAATATGTAAGCTTCAAAGTTTTTTTCGGCGGCCATCTTGTTTTTTTTTTGCGACGGGTACCTCATCAAAATTGTTAAAGTACGTTTCATAACGAATCGATTGATACCAGATACATAATCCTTTCATCAATTATTGTGCCTCTACGAAATGTGTTTAAAACATCAAGATCAAAATACTCGATGCATATATTATTCATTTACACATGCCGTCGCTTCAAATACATTATCTCGGGATATATTTGTCGGAACATAAAAAGTAAGGACTCATTGAATACATAGAGAGATATGCTACGGATAAACAAGCCAAACATATTCAAAAACCGTTTTTGTCATGTAAATATATGCGCCATAAGTTCCATACCGATGACGAGTGTGGTAAATAATTTAAGTTTTTGTAACATAACCTCAGTAAATATTAATGTTTCAACAAAATGATAATATATAGTTTATTTCTTTTTTAATTACCTTTTCAACGGTATACGTAAATTAAAAATCGGATATATACTTTAAATGATATGCGAGTCAAAAGGTTCATTGGCGCGGCCATCTTGTTTTTTGCCATGGGAAGGCCTCAGTAAAAAAATCGAAATTTTTCCCATCAAAATTGTTAAATCACGGTTCAAAACGAATCGATTGATACCCATACATAGTTGTTTCACCTATTGTGCTCTGAAAAAATCGTTAAAAATACAAAAATCTCAAAACAAACATAACCTTAAAAAATTAAACTTTCTGGAAAATTGTTGATATATCATTTATAGCTCTTTTTATCACCTTTTCAATGGTACCTTTAGAATTGAAATCGACGAAATACTTTTAAAGATTTTTAGTTAAAATTTTCAATGACGGCGACCATCTTGTTTTTGCCCAGGGAAGGTCTCAGTAAAAAAATCGAAATTTACCTATTCAAAATTGTTTAAGTTCGGTTCATAACGAATCGATTTTTACCAAATATCTAATTGTTTCACCAATTGTGCCTCGACAAAATGTATTTGAAACATAAAATTCACACAGTAGTAGCATATATTCATCTACACATGCCATCGCTTCAATTACATAAACTCAGGCTATAATTGTCAGAAAATTAAATGCATCGATTCATTATAAACACATAGAAATAATCTACTAAAAATGCAACTTAAGAAAATGTAAAACCTTTTTACCTAGTAAATATCGTTCCATAACGAGAAAGTGTAAAGTAAACAGTTAGAGTTTTTGTAACATAACCTCAAACATATGGGATTTTTGTGAAAATTTGTTACATTAATTTAAATTTCTATCATTTACCTTTCGAATGGTACCTTTGAAATTGAAATCGGTCAAATACTTACGAAGATACGCTAGTTTAAAATTCGAAAGCGGCGGCCATCTTGTTTTAGATATGGCCTGTCTCAGCCAAAATATCAAGACTCTCACCATCGAAATTGTTTATCTATGGATCAATACGAATCGATTGATACCAGATACATAGCTCTTTCACCTTAGCTGCCACGGAAGCATGTTTTCATACCCTATGCTCCCCCACTATGTGTAAACCTTTACTTTGTGGATAAAATCCACCGCCAACTAGAGGACCTTGACTCCTTGGGAAAACTACTTAAACTCTTTGGTGACAAATAATAGACTGCTTCCTAGAAAGTATTTTGATTACTTCTAGGTGGCAGTGCATTAGAAACTTCGCGCGTCTTTTCGTTGCCATGGCAACGTTACTTTTGTTATAATGTAATTTCCATTGACACTACTTATCGGATCAAAATAAAATTAACATATTCGTGACCGGACGGACATTCTAAATGATTTGGCCACCTCAGATTTTGTCGCCGTTTAGTTTGAAAAAAAAACTTTCGATTAACTTTAATGTAACTTTGTAACATTTTGAACGATTTTGCCACAAACTAATGGCATTCAATCGAGAACAAAGCTTGCGGATGGTCAAAATTTCAAATCGATCCGATCCTCCGTTCGAACGTTATGGCGAGACATACAAACAAACAAAAAAAAACAAACAAACAAACAAAACAAAACAAAACCAGTGACTAATTTTTCCGGCAGAGTCAAATGGAAACGCTCGCTTCGCTCGCTTAATAATATAACGCGCTAGCCCAAGAGCTACATCAACTCCGTAGTAACAAAGGTTTACCCAGGAATCATGACGAGGTGATAGTGGAAATTCTGACTGATTGATAATAAATGCTCTAAAAGTGAGGAGAGAAAAAACACATAAATACGCTAGTTATCTTCCCAGTCAGTTAGTTGATTAGTTTGTTGTTGCTGTCATCGGTGTGATCTCGTGTGACCCCTGGCTTCAGGTACAGGGCGACAGTAACTTCAAGGTCTTGCGTGAGGTTAGACGTCAACAAAGTCAAGTTCTAGTAAGAATCACTATTTTTTATTTTGGTTGGGACGAAGGTTGTGTATCAAAAGTTTGTATATTCCCTGATTAGTTGTTTCTGATTTTTTGCAAACCTCATATCCGTTTGAGTGTGATCGTCCAATAAACAGTGTTTTCTTTCTCATTGGTTTTTGTTTTGATGTTGTTTTTCATTTTCTTCTTTTACATTTTCCTTATTCAATATTCATATCTGATTATATTTTAATTAATTTCACTTGATTTTTATCATGCAATTTAAATATGTTCAAAAATTTTGTCTCATTATACATCAGTGTTGTAATATTATTATTATTTTGAACTTTGCTTAGATTACATTCAATTATTTTGAGAGCATTTACGTAATTAATTTTATTTACTGGACCCCCTTAATAATTAATTTTTATAACTGAATATGATAGACGTTAAATCAATAAATAAATAAATTAGCTTTTGATAAAAAATAGCAGTGTTTAATAATAATTTAACTTTACTTGTGTTGGAGTGATTTCTAAATGTATGTACACTATGAAATATTGCATTGTGATTGATTGTTGTTGATGAGTTAAAAAAATGTAACTAGAAGTATCACCTTTTCAGGTAAAATTTATTAAAGTGGGCGTTACACCGGGAAGTGTAAAGAGTGGAAGAAGAATAGTAAGCAATAGATGTACTTGAAGCATATTAACAACACACATGTAAACTAAGTCACCTTTCACATAATAGTTTATCGGTCTCTTCTTTTGTATCATCTTCTTAAAAAAATACAGATTCTTTTTTAGACGATTTTAATGAATTTTTATCATTGTTACATTAATCTTTTTTTAAATCAAAAGGTTATAATCGGCGTTGTGAAACAGATATTCATTAATTTTGACAAGCATATTATTTTCTGCAGTCATTTTCATATGCGACCAATCAACCAATCACACTTATTTTTCAAGGTAATATTGCTTTTCCAGTTTCTCTTTTGAAAGTTAAACATTGCTAGACAATTGACAAGTGGGAAGTACAAAGTTCCAGTGATGCACGTGAACTGTACGATACAGCATAAAACTTTGCATATCAAATATGAAACCCATGACCTGCTTATACGCGTCACATATTTGGTAAACATGATAACTAAAAGTGTTTTGTCAATTTACTGGATGCACAAGCTTAATGTTCACTATGACTATACCTTGTGAATGTGAATTTGATTCTTCTTCGTTATTAAAATTACTGTACTAATCTTTAGTAATTATAATGTTTAATTAGGCTCAATTTTAAGTTTAATATGACATTAAATAATATAATACTTCTTCGATTTGGTGCAAGGACATTTTATGAAAAGGTTTATTTTGTTCAATACACATAACTTTTAACTACAGGGTCAGACTCTGTAATAACAGATATACGTTCGTTATTAAAGAGAAGAAAATCGACGAAAAGTTCTCACAAATATGTCCAAAATATTTATACAATTTTATCCTAAATATTTTGTACAAAAAAATGATACAATATTTTTAAATTACTTTCTGATTTTCTGCGACCCAGCGCTTTGAACACGGCTGACGTCAGTTTTTGCATCTAACGCAAACGCAAAGGCCAGTTGTAATGAATGACCATATCTCCAAAACTACCTAATGATATCTAGGTGGTTTTAGTTTACAATTTATATTATGTCTCCCGATTGCATATTTTTGTATCGAGGTTAAGTTTAGTGTGTATTCGAAACGGATATACCATCAGGAACACAAATTTTTAGTGTTACACTAGTTTCGTTTCACACTAGGGTAAAACAATATTCACAAAGTATTATTTTTAAAATCTTGCCCATTGTGTCGTTATCTATTTTAAAACAAATATCTTATGATTACGATTGCCATTTAAACAATTAATTTGGGAACATATACTTTTGTAAGAAATTTGGTGCATACTTTTCCGTACGGTATACACTATAATTATACTCAGTGGTATTGAAAACAAAATTTTAATATTTCAAAATATAGGCCTATATCGAGTGAACATTTTTACGGTACATTTAGGACAATAATAATAATGAAATGATCAAGTTTCGAGTTAGTTACAAGTCTCATGCACCTTACGTCACAGTATATCATATACTGCCAACCAATTATAGATTGTTATCGCTTTAATCTTGCTTTCGTACAGAGAATGAAAACTGAGCCTTCCTAACCTTGAAATTATTTTTAAGGAGATAAAGCCCTGCTAAATACGAGAATTGGTGACATCTGACTCATTAACACTTGCAGCTATTGTCAAGTAGCCTGGGTGATTGTCGTATAAATAGTAAGTTCTTGTTGGCAACACGATTTATACGGATACGAAAATGACAGACGCTATCATTGTTGGAGCTGGCTTGAGTGGTAAGGAAAAATTATTATTTTGTATTTTATAATAAATATTGAAAAATTTCAATTTTTATATTATTTGTTATATTATTTTTTACTATATTAATCTTTGTATATCATTATGTTAAAGTTGTTTATGTCCTTCGGTTGTGAGAAAAATAAATAATTAAATAAATAAATAAATACAATAAGTTTTAAGTTTTAATTTCAAAACTTTAATTTCTATCATTAAACATTTAGTTTTATTATAGCTTTCTTTCGTAATCGCCCTACTACCTGACCCCCACTCTTTCCTACCATTAATTGACTCACGACAATATGCACACGTAACATAGTGAACATAATGCCTATTAAAGAACATATAAATGTATTTTTATACTAATAATTGAGTTACCGTAACAACATTACAAACAAATTCATATTGGATGGTAACACTTACAAAACACGTTAATTTAAATGTGATTAAGGCTATTTGACCACGTACTTCTATTTTCCCAAATATTCTACCAAGTCAAAATATAGTGAATGGCTTTAAAACCTGGCTCTTTTAAAAAAACAAAACTATTTTTTCCAAAATTTTCTGATCGGACACACGGCTAATATAATATCGCCACTTCAAAATAATTTCAAACTTCAATTTTTGTTAGATTAAAAAAAAACAATTGTCTTCCCTGCGAATTTTTTCGTTTGGCGGTATTTTGTACCGATTTGTACCGCCAAATGAAAAACTTCGCAGGATAGAAAAAATTTTTTTTTAAAGGGGTATTTAACCGCTAAACTCGAAAAATATATTTCATTCAGGCTAACTAGTAATGAATCTAGCAATTAACAGAAAAATTATTGGGGCCACCATGACCTCCCAAAAAATTGTCAAACATGACATTTTTCGAGCTAGGTCCCATCGGCAAAAATCTCCCATAAGAAATAACATGGGGACGATCTTTATGCCCCGTGACCTTGGAGGATTTTGATCCAAAAAAATATTGGCCATTATTGACGTACTCGACAGCCTTTTCTGTAAATTCTCTATATTTTGTTTTGTAATTTGGGCAAGTAGTTTGGTCAATATATGCTGATTACCAAGTTGGGGTGTGATTTTGGAATGCATATTTTTGCGTGTTTGAGGGTATATTTGGGCACAGTTTCAAGACACGATGTTATAAAGGGGCATTTTAGATTGGTACTATGCTCTAGTATCTATGTGGATCAAAAAATAAGCAGGTTAAAGCCGATTTTAGAAATTTCCCAAAACACCAATTTCGCCAATTTCTGGATCAAAAAATTTCAAAAATTCGTGTTAAATCACAGTTACGAGATATAATTTTTTAAACTGTCATTTAAGTGTAGTATTGTGTTATAGATCACGTGGTAAAAAATAATTTTTGGGTTTTTTAGCCCCTTTAAGCCTCTAGAAAACCAGTTAAAAATTAATGTCACAAGAACACAACTACCTTCGCTGAATGGCGTGCTGGGGCGAATTGAAGTTTGAAATTATTTTTTGAAGAGGCGATATTAGCCATGTGTCCAATCAGAAAAAATTGAAAAAAATAGTTTTGATTTTTTAAAAGAGCCAGGTTTCAAAGCCATTCACCATATTTTGACTTGGTAACATATTTGGAAGAAAAAAAAAAACGCGGTCGAATAGCCTGAAGAGAGTTCACTAGTGGCACTACGTATGCTGTTATGTTATACATAGAAGTTAGAACACAAATTCATCACATGTTGCTCGTTCTATTTACTGCTAGGCATGTTTACTCATTAGTTACATAATACAATATGACGCTCTCAAAAATGAAAAAGAATGGTTTGATTTAAAATAAAACGTCACGAACAGTAATATGCACATTAGGGTGGGCCGAAAAACAACATTTTTTTTTTTTTTAAAGTCGTAATACCGCGGAAAAGTTGCGAATTGTGGAGACTAAAAAAAAAAAAAAAATTTAAAAATCGGTTCATATCTTCCGGTCGCGCATTACGATATTTTTACATAATTTTTAATATTTTTAAAATAAAAGAAAATCTAAAATTTGCAAAATTCGAGCTATTACATTCGGGAAGAGGCTAATTTAAAAATGTTAAAAAATTATCGTAAAAATGTGAATTTTTCAAAATTTTGGAAAAGTTTAGAGCAATGCGCGACCGGAAAGATATGAACCGATTTTTAAATTTTTTTTAAATTTTGTAGTCTCCACAATTTGCAACTTTTCCGCGGTATTACGACTATAAAAAAAAAAATGTTGTTTTTCGGCCCACCCTAATGCACATGTTAACAGAGAAAGTCATGTGAGGATGCAGTGGCCTTAAAAACCGTTACAACAGTTGGCGTCATCAGAAAAATAAAAACTCTTTTTCGGGAGTATTTCGAACAGTATCATATAGTTACATTGGCCATTGTTCATTTTTCGAATCAAAAGCCATGATAAACAAGACAAATTTCCAAGTTTGTCTCTTTTGGACGTTTCAACAAAATCCAATATCATAAAACGTAATTACATTGCTTATCAATTTTGAACATAATTTTAATATAATATCTATTGAGTGGACTGTGTCAAACTTTCCCATAACATTTAAATACCGGTT
The DNA here is from genome assembly GCA_024449915.1 of Sweltsa coloradensis. Classification (NCBI taxonomy): domain Eukaryota; kingdom Metazoa; phylum Arthropoda; class Insecta; order Plecoptera; family Chloroperlidae; genus Sweltsa; species Sweltsa coloradensis. Next base: position 94,167 of record JAMZAV010001767.1, read on the forward strand.
AGTGCAAAGATGAAGACATGTTTTATGTAAGTCGGTCTTTTAAGGGAACTCATACGGAAACGCATTCCTTTTCCAACATATGGAAGTTGAAATTTTACTTTTTTTAAATTCCAAATCCATGGTAATCTTGCGAAATGGGTTGAGATATCTATTCATTTGCGCTAGTAGGCCAACAACTTACACTGCAACACATTTTTATCCTGACTGAAGGTTTTCCGAGGTTTTCCTCAGTTATTAACGCGAATGCAAGGAATTAAGTCCCCTGAAAAAGCCCTAGGACATCCAATTCACAATTGTCTTACCCGCAACATACATAGAGGGGCATTTTGCTACCTATAACAGGTTTAATTTGACGAAAAAAAAAGGTTTGGCCACATAACAATTTTGATTTCCACAAAGCTTTGTATTTCCCCCCAATTATTTCCAATTCATGTTCAGAAAATCATCAAACCATTGCCATCCAGGTTTAAGTGCAGCCAGGACACTGAGCCAGCGAGGCCTGAAGGTGGTAGTTCTCGAGGCTTCCGAGAGAGTGGGCGGGCGCACGCACACTGTACTACCTGGCGAGGGGGATCCCCCGTTTGGCTGGGCGGATGTCGGCGCCTCGTACGTTGGACCCACCCAGTACCACGTTCTGCGCATGTGCGAGGAACTAGGGGTGGAGAACTACCTGTGCTCCGACGAGCTCAATAGCATTCTATACAGCAAGGTGAGATTGAGATGGGAGTTGACGGTTCCTATTGAGCACACGTTCCAAAGCTGAACTACGAGATACAGCTGTCCGAAAGCTTATTGTCAAACCAGACACCATTAACTCAGTACTTTTGAGACACACAAAATATGTACACCGATTTCAACAAAATTCAAAAAAAAAATTCAAAGAACACCATGGTGATCTACCGTGTCAGCCACCATATAGAAAGCAAACATTAATTCAATCGTTAGATAAATTAATTACCGGTTAAAAAGTTACAAAACTAAGATTGGATTTACGGAATATTTATAGTGCGACTGGTGACGAACCTGACATCGATAACGTTGTTATCTATTATTGTCAGGAGCTACTCATCTTTCGTGTAATCACATAAATAATCACGAGAATTGTAAAAACAGGCTGGTTAAATTGATTTAGAATACGTTTAACTCTGGAATAGACGCCATTAAATATCCTTGATTATCTCTAACTTTTTATTTTATTTTTATTTATTTATTTATTTATTTAACGTCTATCCTATTCAGTTAAAAAACTGATTTACAAAGGAGGACAACTATCAATTTCAATTATTGTGATATAGGAAGTAGCTGAAAATTGTACTGTTTGTCTGCACTTGAAAGTATTTGGCGGAATGACATTACCAATGGAAGGCTATATACTTGACCCTCCCAAGAATATATCTTGAACTAAGTCTCCATCTCACTGAACAAGCTAAGACCGAAAATTAATAAAAAGGTACCAACAATACCATATTATGCAGGAAGACACAATGTAAATCCGTTACATGCCATCAGAATTGCTAATTATTAACAACCATTTTTGACAAAGAATAACATTATTTTAATAAATTTATACACAAGTATCGTGGTTGAAGTGGCATTACAATGCTCAATTAATTTATATTCTAAGAAATCTCTTTTAAACAAGTAAATAATAAATTTCATGTATACGTTTTCTCACTGTCATTGTGCTGTGATCCTACGTATTAAATAGAATGGGCTGTCAAGTAGTATTAATGTGACAACAGCTAAATGACGAAGCCCATTTTAATCCTGTTATTTTAAACCTACGTCAACACATCGTGATTGATATTAATCTAAACCCCAAAGTTTTTTTGTATATTATAATTTTATTACAAGGGATCACTGAACCACGATCAATAGGCCATTATGTTCTGGGCTCTTCTATCTCCCTAGGCATTCATTAGATAATAATGTTTAAATCATGTTGTTTACATTAATTACCTTGAGTAGAATTCTATATGAGATAAGAAACGCACACATTGTATATCATTGATACAATTAATGCATTGACCTTTGGAACTTGCGTACGTCAAACAATGAACCCGTATTATCATGTGCAGGTGATATACCTTGACCTTAACATTGAGTTATCAGAAGGCCAAAACAAGACGATGGTAACTTGCAAAGAAACATAAAGAAACGAAAAAGTAGATCACTCAGATAATAGAGCTTAAAGGGGGGTATTCACCGGCTAAACTAAACTAAAAAATTATTCAGGCTAACTAGTTATGAATTTAGAAATCAGCAGAAAAATTCTTGGGTCCACCTTAACCCGGAAAAAATGTCGAACTGGATATTTTTCGAGCTAGGTCCCATCGGCAAAAATCTCCTATAAGAAATAATATGGGGACGATCATTATGCCCCGTGACTTTTGAGGATTTAGACCCGAAAAAATACTGGCCATTATTGACGTACTCGACAGCCTTTTCTGTAAATCCTCTAATTATTTTGTTTTGTAATTTGGGCAAGTGGTTCGGTCAAAATATGCTTATGTTACCAAGAATGGGTGTGATTTTGGAATGCATATTTTTGCGTGTTGAGTGTATGTTTGTGCACAGTTTCAAGATACGATGTTATAAAGGGCCATTTTAGATTGGTATGATGCTCTTGGAACAAAAAAACAAAAACAAGTAAAAGCCGATTTAAGAAATTTCCCAAAACGCCAATTTTCGAAACTTTCATGATAAAAAATATGAAAAATTCATGTAAAATCAAAGTTTCAAGGAATAATTTTTTAAAATGTCATTTGAATGTAGTATTATCCTATAGATTGTGTGGTAAAAAATAATTTTTTGGGTTAATAGCCCCTTAACCGTCAGTCAGGATAGCCGGTGGTGCGTTTCGAGCCAACAATCTCGATTAGAACCTCATGCGTAATGCGTGGTCTACCTCGAGTTTCGTTCTATACTGCATTTTTATTAATTACAACATCATAAAAATGGTAACCAGCTTAGACATTTGAACTTGATAAACTTGTACACCCGGCGTCAGAAGTAAATTAAGGGGTCTCGTTGTATCTCCAGCCCAGAGTTCATGTACTTCTTTCTTCAATAAAATGTACAATTGCGTGGATGTGGGCGTACTTATTGTGATTGGTTTACAATCGCGTAGATATGAGCCAACGAATTTAATGATAATAATGCAATTTTATTCAAACTCATTAAACAATACAGGTACAGGTAGTACAAGTATAAGTTTAAAAAAGGCAATCAGTAAAGATCGCCTGATTTACCCAATAATTTTTTAGATCATAAAAACAACAATAGCACAATAAAATAAGATAAAATTAAAGGTAATCAAAATTAATTAGATATACAATCCTGCACATCAAAACAATACTTTCACATCTGTGAATAACTTACTAGAAGCGTTCAAGTAATTAAAAAAATGTGATTTGGAATTGAGCTAAATTCGAGCTTGGGTAGTACTTTAATAGCCACAGTCACTTATACTTATCGTCCAATTCAAGTTATTTATCTTGAAGAAACTCCTTTATTGTATTGTAGGCTTAAAGAGTAAACAATGTTTTAAGTTAACTTTGAAATGTTATTAAATCTTTAGCATTGGCTATCTGGTCCAGAAATGTATAAAAAGTTTAAAAATAATTAATATACAAAGGAAGAGTTATTTTGTGTAAGTTTCGTACTCTACTGTGTAGAATGAATGCTACTATTACGACAAAAATCTAGTGTACATCATGGTTTAAGTAAATTTGAATGTGCAAGACTTTTTACGAGAGAGGTTGCCTCCAAAATATACAGGGAAGGAATAGAGGATTAATATTTTAGAGAGGGTTATGAATAGCGGATTGCAGAGAGCATTAACATTACTAGATGACTCTAGCAAAATGTTAATATGTAAGTCGTCTGAACAAGCCGAGATGCAAGAGTGCGTATGACAATTCCAGCTTGGGTATCGTCAGTGGCTTGAGAGGAACGACCTCACTTCTGCGCGCAATAGCGTAATATGAGAGGTGGATCCGCGTTGTGTGTGCAGCATAACCTTTCTCGGGGGCGTCACAGAAACGCATGTTTCTCACTGCCTTTTTTACAATTAAAATAACGCATCTATATATTTTACGCAATGTCCCCAAAATGCTATTCCATATCGTAGGTGGGATTCTAAGTTAGAATGATGAACTATCTTAGCCACGTTTAAAACCCTGCTATTTCCTTTATGGATCTAATTGTGAAGCAAGCCGAACTAAGTTCACGACATAGATTCAAACAATGTCGAGACCAACTAAGTTTTCATCTCAAAAAATTTTCCCAGTGACTTTAAATGCGATACATGCAAAATAATTATTAGGCCATCCGCTACATTTGTAAATTGTAATAGAATTTATTTGATCAAGATGTTCACGTTTTTGTGATAAAAGGAACTGAATAAAGTTACATTTTAAAGAATGAAATACTCATTTATTGTTTTGATACGAATCACTTGCCTTAGCTATTTAAATTTTCTGCATTAGTGAGTATACCTCTTGATTAGCCTTTAACAAGCAAGCTGCCGTCATCAGCAAAGAGTTCCGAATCATCAACGACAAAAGACACATCGTTGGAGTAAATAATGAACAATAGTGGTTTAAGAATGGAGCCTTGAGGCACTCCACATACAATTTTACTAAAATTAGAAAGATATGCTTGTTCATTAGACGAGGGAGCGAAGCGACTAAGTTTAGTAACATCAACGGGACTAAGCCTGTTTTTAATTTGTCCGTCAGTGAGTGAGTGAGTGAGTGAGTGAGTACGTGAGTTCGCTCCAGAACGGCCGAACGGCTAAACAGATTGCGCTGAAATTATAATGCGAAATTATAATAATAATGCGTCACTTTAACCTATATGATAGGCTAGGGAGAAAAGTCCCATGCTGGATCCAGCCTTATGTAGAGGGAGGAAATGGAATGTTACCGGGTACTCAACACATGACTTACTCAGTCACTCGTCTAACAATGACATCGGCGTTGTACAAGTTAGCACTTCAAATTGGTAGCCATTTTGTTTGTCTACTTTCAACTGACGCATGAATGCTGTGGTAACCTTGGTAACCTAGGGCCTCCTACCACAGTTCATGGTAGTGGCCAAGGCCTTGTTCATCACAATCCCGCCGAACAGGCACAAACCAGAAGTAAACGATTGTGGACGTGCTGTTCCATTTGAGCTATACCTCCTCCTCATCCAGCTCCATGGTCGGAGTATGACTATTAGTTTCTACGCAGTCCCTTTGAAGCCATAATATTCCAATTTATCCAGCAAAATTTTGCCTTTTATACTTTAGACCCACATTTCATAACACTGTTTGTAAGACCTTAGACAACAAAAACTTTGTAGTTATACAAAACTTTAAAAAATCAGTCCATCTCTGAAAATCAGTTCTGTGACTGAGTGCGTTGATGAATTTATTGTGTAAGTCCTCAATTCCGGACGGGTGTACCTTTCTAAAAATTCTTCCATCATAGAAGTGCACTTTTGTGAATCATGTTTGTTTTTTGCAGGGTAAAATAGTAAGTCTTAACAGTGCTCTTCCTAACCTATGGTGGCCCAATCCACTTGCAGTATGGGATCTGGTAGTGATGGTGAGACGGCTAGAGAAGATGTGCTGGGAGATTCCAGTGGACAAGCCGTGGGAGGCGCCACATGCCAAGGAGTGGGACCAGATGACTGTCAAAGAATTCTACGACAAGCACTGCTGGACAAAGTGAGTATTATTCTATGGATACCCTTTGGAAACATTAAACATAAACAGAGTGTAACTTTATTGGTTTATGTTGGACTTCCTCATAAAGCTGACGAATTCTTGGATTGGGCATTAGACATTTTCATTTCTAGTAAACCACTTGAACCAAGGCACATTCTTCCTCGGCAGTTTACTTAAGAACAATGCGTGTCAGTGCAATGCAGAACACAGCAGTGATCCTTTTAAGCTTTTTAAGCTGAATGTGCTCTCGACTCTGAACGCATGCTCCCATTACAGAGTGTGTCGCGAGTTCCTCACTTCGATGAGCACAATGGATAACACGGCTGAGCAGCACGAGATGTCGCTTCTCTTCTACCTGTGGTACATGAGGCAAGGGAATGGACCACGGAGGCTGTGGTCAGTGACTGGAGGGGCCCAGGAGAGAAAGCTAGTGGGAGGATCGAATCAGCTAACGGAGAAGATTGCCAATAAGCTGGAGAGTGAGTGTTATAATGTGCTCTGTTGTACTTGTGTGTGTACTCGAAAACAAAGAATCTCAGATAACTATATTGTGTCGTACGTGACTGTGCCATGTGCAAGATAGTGCAATCACTTTCAGTATTTCAAGCCTGCAGAATGGTTACCTACCACAGTTATTTCATATAATATGCTACTGCAATGTTATTTTGACATGCATATAAAAACACAACTTAGCGACAACTTAGCAATATCTAGGAGGTTTAACAAAATAACAACCTCAACGTGAAATAATATGTAGCTTTGATGGTACTATAAAATGAGGCAACTTCCTTGAGTTGATGTTCTAGCCAAATCAATGTGCTTATTAGAAAATATTGTTTTCTATTATAAAGTTTTATAGACTTAATTTCTTCGGTTCTTTTGCTGTATCGTACATTGTTACTATTGGCGGCATTATTTTTGTCATTATGTATTTGTACAACAAACTCAATTTTACATTCGTTTAGCAAAGAATATAATATAGAATATATAAAACACCCAATTTTTTTAAAATAAAATAAAATAGATTATTTAACTTTGAACTTTTTTTTTTCAGAGTCTGTCATATTGAATCACCCAGTTGTGATGATTCGCCAAAGGGCCGACGGCGTCACTGTGCAAACGTTAGACGGCACAGAATACAAGGCCAAATATCTCATACTGGCAACACCTCCCATCACGCAAGTAAGCTAAGACCTTCTGTAAAAAATAATCATCATTAATTTCATATTAATACTGATAAACATTGAAATTACATACATGATTGTATTTATCATTTTTGTATACCAGGTGTAAAAAATTAACTGTTGGACGAACGCAAGGATTCAGTCTGTATCACTTTGAAGCCCACAATTTATTCTGAATTTTTGTAGAGTGAGCACAAGTATGTCGCGTAAGAATGTGTGTGATTAGAGCACGTTTCTCAAATATTGTTTACTTTTTACTAACTTATAGTAAATAGGTCAAGAAATAAGTTAATCGTAATATTAACCATTTTAAAATCTTGGATTGTTCTCTTGCTGATCCTTTGTTCACGACCTCTCAAAGTTTCAAATTGTTTTGGTGAAAATTGGAGGTCAAAAGTTGGACCAGAATGAATGAGAAATTGGCTGGACTTGACGATAAAGTTTTGTTTAATGCACATTTAAGATTGTATAAAATACTTGGCCCGAGACGAGGCCGTCGCTTTTCTGTTCTATTGTGCTCTTTTTTCTTCATTTGGTAAAATTCCATCTGTTGATATAGGTATTTTCCCCACGCTACCTCGAGACTAGAATTGAGTTCTCGCAAGGGGCCCACTACGTTTTAGTGACGGCACTGAGTCAGTTGTGTTCTTGTTCCAGATGAAGATTCACTTCGATCCTCCTCTGCCCTTGAAGCGCAGTTGTCTCATTCAACGAAGTCCGATGGGGCTGGTCATGAAATGTGTGATTTTCTACGAGGATCCTTTCTGGGAAGAAAACGGTAACACCTTTACAAGACCATAAAATATTACAATAATGTAACATATATATATTTTCCATATTACAGTTCAAATTCTCAAAAGGAAAGTAGCACAATATGAAAGTTCATTTTATGGAATAACATAATACTTAGCACTTTTTTATCGTGGGATTTAAGGAGAAAACGCAGTATAGGAAAATGGAAGAATTAGAAAGAAATGTGTAAGATCCTTCAATGATATCATGATATATTATAACGAGTCATAAAATGATCATCATTATCCACGGTGTTTCTCCTGCAGGTTTCAACGGGTACGTGGCCTGCGCTGATGGAGTGGAGGTTGTAGGTCTAACCACGGAAGATCACAAGCCAGGAGTCAAACTGTCGGGGTTGATCTGCTTCATCTACCTGGATCACATGGTTCGACTCAGTCAGATGAGCGACGAGGACAAGCTGAAGGCGATCTGCAAGACTCTGGCCAATATCTTCAACTCTGAGAAGGCTTTAAAAGTAAGCCTTAATAGTAATTTTTGTAGGAAGCCCTGCCCAGGGGATCCTTTAAAGTTGCCCACCCCAGCCCCCCCCGTTAAACCGAGCCAGGGTGCAATTCATGCCCTTTCAGGCAGTCTAACTAGATAATGTTACGGATAGACAACTGTGAAGGGAGTCGAGGACTGTTTTTAAGAGGATCCAATCCCTTGCATTCGCTGCATTAACGACTGAGGAAAACATCGGAAAAACCTCATTCAGAAATGCCGGCTCACGGGATTTAAACCAAGAACTTCCCGAATCAGTAGTCGCGCGCTTACGCTCAAGCCAACACTGTCGGTAAAAAGTAAACCTTATTGCATCTACAGCACAATACGTTGCATTGGATTATGGCTTTAGGATGTATAGGCCTAAGATTGTAAATTTAAAACGATGTTAATTGTTTTAATGATATCGAATGCAAAGATATGTGAATTGAAACTTGTGCAATGGCCAGACTTTTTCTACCCACAAATTTTCATTACATCAACAGGTCCATTAATTTTGACTTGATCGCTATATAGATCTGTTTTCTGAGCATATCTTTCTTTCATTTGTTACCTTGTCTTCCTGAATCTATTTAATCTCATTTACCACTATCCTGGCCCTTTTCACACAACTGATTTTATTGTTTTAACTTATTTAATATTGAGATTAAGTGAAAATGTTGGCGTGGAAAAATGGGGAAATGTTGAAGGGTACGCGGAAGAACCTTCAATTATAAATCAATTGCTCAATGTTTAAGATCTTGGCTTACCAAATCGTTCCCTTTTTAAATTGTGTTCCACTTACCTACGATTTCTTCTGAAATATCGAACCGTCTTAACCGTGCCTTTTCTAGTTTCAAAGACAACTTAAACCCAACCTACTTACCTTATTGGTCTGCATTTATAACTAGCTTTGCTTCTAATTAGGCCCTTTGAATTTTGATAAACCACTTATAATTTCTGATTTATATTACCTTACCATTGTAAGATGTCAATATCCATGCAAAAAGTACTCTTTGATAATTTTTGCACTTGTTATTGATTTCAGCCCGTCCACTATGTGTACAAAACGTGGCCCGCTGAACCCTACGTGTGTGGTGGTTACACCTGCTTCTATCCACCCGGAGCCCTTACCTTGTTTGGACCGGCGATGCGCGCGCCGATCGGGTCACGTGTCTTCTTGGCGGGAACTGAGACGGCCACTCATTGGACAGGATACATGTGTGGCGCCATTGACGCGGGCCAGCGAGCAGCCAGAGAGGTAAGTGATGGCGATCATTCGCAATTCCCTTGGAAACCTAGAACATTAAGTTTGGTTTATGGGTTTCTATGCTTCCGCTGCACATGGTCCAGACAAGCTACCATCCTGCCATATATGACCATGTTTACAAGCTGTTTTATTTTGAGTAGTGTAGAGTCCTAAAAACATCATGATCTTAAACCTGACCTACTCTAAAATTGTTTCACCATTGTAATATGTTTACTAAAGTCTGATCGATCTCGCCGCCCCGCACTTCTTTCAACCATTTCGAATTTACCGACCTACCCACGTGTGTTCCATATCTAGAAACTCAGCTGGGTTTCTTGCGGTGCAATCATACAATATTTCCGTTAAAGGTTACATTTTGAAATTATTCACTCCCTTTTACCAAACATTTCCGATAACCTCGTTATAAGAGGGATTTTTTCCATGAAAATTGCAACCTATTCATACGCAAATATTATTATTGACGATGATCTCTTTTTCTCCACAAGGTACTGCACGCAGCTGGCAAGATTGCAGAGAGCGAAGTTTGGGTTCAGCATCCACCATCCAGAGACAAGCTCACCTGGATAGAAGAACTGACGCCAACAATCGAGTCTACAGGTTACGCCTTGTTCGCGGCAATGGCGCTGGGTGCAGCTCTCTTGATGTACTGGCTGGTCATGTTCTCGTCGTTTTGATCACCTTCACAAGATTGTTCGTGCCAACTGACACGAATATAAGTTACCACTTAGCAGATACCATTATTAGTGTGTCTGCGGGGAAGCTTCAATAAAATATTTGTATTTTAGTGACTAGAACTATATGATTTTTAAAATCGCAGGGGATTTCTTGGAGGAAAATTAACATACATTATTTCTTCAATTTAAAGTTGTCACCTCTTTTAAATACCATACTTGACGGATGGATGGGCGTTTTATCCTACCAAGGATGGTCGATCTCAATATGTCATCCTCAAGGCTACTCGATTACTTTGAGTCTGGTTTTAAACCAAAATTAAAACTTTAAACGTAAATTCCAACTTAATTACGTTAAGTATATTAGTTTGAAGATGTGAGCAATAATATAGAAGAGTGTTAAACACAGAACACAGATTTACCTAAGAAACAATTAACTCTGAGCAAGGTCGTAGATCAATGTAAAAATATGAAGAATTGATTTTCCTTCATTTTGCTCAATGTAACTTTTCTAAAGTAAGACTATGTATTCTAAAGTATTATTACGATAATAAGTCTGGATACTATTGTTATGTTCTTACACTATAATAAAATGATTTGTTTTAAAATTGTATTGCTGCCCCGACTCGATTCTCGATCACAGTAATTGAATGTTTGTTGTTTGAGCTAAATAAGTGTTGGCATGATGTAAAGATGGCTACGATCTTTTTAGCCCTTTCCAGCCCAAGTTTCAAGTTGCCAAATTGTCATTTTAGCCAGTTAATATCTTTTCTAATTTTTTTCTATGATTTTTAGTGTTTTTCAAAAATATTTAATCATGTAGGTATTTTGAGAATTTTTGGGAAATTTCGGATTTTGAACTAAATCATCATTTTAAATCATAATTTTAAATTTGAAACACATTCCTTAAACTAGATTTTTTCAAAATTTTGCATATTATATTGCATTTTTTGTAACTACAAAAATAGCAACACTAGAGATTTATTACATTTCCGGGAAAAAAACAAATTTTCACATTTTTAGCCTTTTTTGCAGATGTGTATTTTCAATTTTCTCTAAAAATTTCACTTTATTTCCCATCGGCATGGGGCAAATTTTTTATTATTTTTAATTTAAAAAAAAAATATGTGGAAAAATTGAAAAACGTATTATGTACCCGGATAAAATTTGGAAGTTAATGATTCCAATTGGAGTCATGGGGCTGAAAAGAGCTAACTGTTAAAAAAATTACGGTTTTGAATACAAGCGACAAAATGTGAAACATTTGGGTACCTCGCTGATATAAGAGTAAAAACCATAATTAATCCAAATATACCTGGTTTCACCTTGGATTTTGGCCCGTTTGGCCAGAATCTAAGATGGCGTCAAACATGGTGTTAAAAACGGATAAACATATTAAAGTCATAATTGTGTTCGATGAAAAGTGTTACGGAAACGCTAAAGAAACGGGTGCACCATTTTCAAAATGGCACCCACGTTTATAGGGTGAAAACGGTATTTTAGTTTTCCTTTGGAAAATATCAAATTTATACGTGTGATACATTGTGGTACCGGACTTATTTGTGAGTAACAAACCCAGCTGAATCTAAATCTTCCCGGTACCACCTCGGATTTTGACCCATTTGCCTGGAATTCAAGATAATGTTCAACAAGGTGTAGGAAAGTGTAGGAAAAGTCCTATTAGTGTTCGATGAATGTCTCAGGTGGGTTTAATTATATGGTTTTAGTGGCCAGGAATGATTGATTTGTTTATAAACGTTACTGTTTTTCTTCAATATTCTAAGTTAGTTAACTATGTGTAGTATAGAGCTTTTATTTGCATTTATTTTCCAAAGTTAATGTTACTGTGTGACACACAAGGAAATTGTCAATACTTATATGTTATCGTTTTTTTATTCTTCTAGGAGAAGACATACATTTTGTAGTTGTGGTAGTGGTAGTGGTAGTGGTAGTGGTAGTGGTAGTGGTAGTGGTAGTGGTAGTGGTAGTGGTAGTGGTAGTGGTAGTGGTAGTAATCTTTACAGCTTTCTTATTCAGATACCCATACCGAGCGTTAGCTCCAACGGATGACTTTTGGAGATGCTTTTTTGCGGGGAACACTCTTGGCTTCTAGTTATGTTCCGATTGTGATGAAGGGGACTTTGTTATGGAGCTAATCCTTGTCTTTGGAAAAATGAAGAATTCTGAGGAAACAGTTTATCCAGGAGATAGGGCTGAAGCACAACGTGAATCATTCAGCACAATCTTGGTTACAATTTATAACGCAACCGTCACCCACATCAAATGCCGAGATGCACACAATGCGTAGGTGATATAATAGTATTTCTACAACATAATTAAGTAACTAGTTGGTAATATCTTTACTAGTTCAGGAAATATAGCCAAAACAGTGCGGTGCTGCGCGCGTGACCTTTGACCTCCGCCCAGTGCTACTCGCATCATATGACGAGATCGAGATGCCAACAAGGCAGAATACATTTCTGACATACATACGAACATTTTGATACCAGTGTGCGCTGAGTATTTCGTGCAGTTTTTAAGTATGATAGTTTTTGTTATATTTCAACTGATTGAGATAAAAAGAAAACTTAAATTGTTGAAGAGAATCAGAGAGGACATAGCGGAGCCCCATTGCAAGTTATGCCTGATTCCCATAATTAAAAATAAAAAAAAATAAACTAATTTGATGTTATGATAGGTGTAATCATAGGATAAAATTAGTCAATTATTAAACACAATGTTTAGGAAATGAGAATAGGCCGATTGGGTTAAAACACATTAAAACATTATTTTAATAACAATGTCAATAAAAATCCAATTTTGGGTTAGAGCTATGAATTATTCCAATTTTAGGGGATGATTTAGGGAGTGTTGGGGGTAGAATATCGCTTGCCTCTTGGCGGATTATTGATTCTGATATTTTTATCTACCCTCATGCCAAATTTTGCGCATGGAGCCCATGTGTTAGATATTTATTAATGGTTTTGAATTTAAATGGTTTAAATGGTTTTGGTTTTGGTTTTGAAAGCAAAAGTGATTGCGTCTGAGGTACATCTAAGTGTGGTCCAAGTTTCATAGTTCTAAGATGTACCGTTTTCTCTGTAGGCTTTTATTCCTCTCCACAAGAATTAGCCACCCACCCAACCAACCAACCAGCCAGCCGGGAGGTTTTCAACTAAGTTGAGACACTTTTCTAACACAGAACGTGTTATCGGATCGGGCTGATTTTTTTTTTTTGGTAGGTCATGGACCACATATCAGGTCATATACCGAGCTTCAAAATTGTAAATATTTTGGAGCGGCGTGTGCAGATAGCTGAAAACCCCCCAACACGGGTAGGAGTAAACAGGGTCGAGTAAGTCATAAAAGCAGTCGCGTGCGCTTGGCTGCGGGCGAACGACCGTCGCCCAAGATTTGTGTATTTAGTAGATGAAATCAGAATAAATATGGTCGGTAAGTAATTTTTCTTCACAATAGTATTATTCAGTATAGGCTACTTACTTTGCACGGTTTGTGTCCTTTGATTATTCAAACTAAAACAATAAAAATATACACATTAAAATACTTAACGTTGTCTTTTCCATGTTCTTTGAACGAAATGAACTTTTTTGAAATTATAATCGTGTACAAACTTTGAAAGTTATTTTTTCAGCGACATGTGGCAATGATTGTATGACAATAAAACTGACGTTTATGGACTTTGGTATTCTCTCGTTCAATTTACATAAACGATTCTAACGGGGTATTCACCCTCAAAACTCAAAAAATATATTTCATTCACGTTAACTAAAACTACGCGAACGTCTTTTCTAGTCGCGTTGATGGATGAGCTTTTTTGTTAGTTTTTAGTTGCGTGGGATCTTTTTAGTTTTGCAAGTGCTTTTTGAACGCATTGTAGGTGATTGTTGTCAAGTTTCTAAGGTTAATTGTTAATTGTTATTATAAACCAAAAAAAAACTCATATTAAAACCTTTATTTCTATGTATTCCGGCTAACTTTCTCAACTTATTCTTTCAAAAGGCAATGCATCACCATTACCTTAATGTCCATGTAAAATATGAACCACCCGTTTGGTCAGAATCGGCCCAAATGTCACGAAAATATCGCACTAAAAATCGAAAACAATCGTAAATGTACGATATTCATGAGATTTCTTCGAGTGTACCCAAAAACGTGGCAGGTCTAAGTTCAGAGATTTCGAAGGTCCCCTCCAATTTTCAGATCGCATATGCCGTTTGCCCGGTAGAGAGCGAAAAGACAGAAAAACAAAACAAAAAAACACCCGAGCTAAATTTTTTGGGGGTCAGTGAAATTGAAGTCTTCGCTTCGCTCATCCAACTATGAATTGACAAAAAACAGAAAAATTATTTGGGGCTAACATGACCCCCCTCATTTTTTTTTTGTCTTACTTGGGTATTTTCGAGCTAGGTCCCATCGGCAAAAAGCTTTAATCTAGGTGCCCGTTAGGGCGCCGCAGCCAAGCCGCGGGGCGCTACACACTCGGGCACCTTATACAGCAAGCAGATTTGGGGTGATTTCGAGGTGTCACCCAGCCGTCATGAAACGTGATGTGATGTTAGAAACTATCAAAATCAATGGGGTTTTGGGTACCTGACAACACATGCCAAATTTGTTTGGTGTACAAAAATTCCTTCTTGGTGAAAATATGACTTGAATCATGCTCAAAATCACTTTAAGGTTGTTAGTTACTACTACTGACTACTACTACTGTCTAATCCGTCAGTTTCAATTGGCCAGCGATTCTGACCAAACGAGTGGGGCTACAACGTTCATATTTTACATGGACATTAAGGTTATAGTGATATAGTTCCTTTTGAAACAAAAAGTTGAAAAAGTTTGCTGGAAGGCTTCCAAATAAAGGTTTTAGTACAAGCCTTATACCGGCATACAAACAACAAGTAACTATAGTTATTGCGGGAGATCCGAGGTTCGATTCCCGGTTGGGGCGGACTTTTTTAATTTCTAAATTTTAGTAAATAATAACTATAGTTACTTGACAATTGATCGCCTACATTGTTTACAAAAAGCAAGTCTTTGGGATACAAGATATTTTCCATTCTATTGTTAATTGGTAATACTATAGTAGTCCGTGGAACAAGCGTAAAAGCATTTCAAATCCGGAAAGCAGCACCAAAATTTAAAAGCAGGTAAAAGACATATTTTAGAATGTTATTTTCACGGGGGACACGCATGGTGGCCAATAAGTCACCTGTCATGGCGTCTGCAAGATGGCCGTCAAAATAATTCTTAAAATAATTGCTGTTACTCAAGAAGTAATCACCAGTTTTGGATAAACCAGGTATTGTTTTATTCGATTTTTAATGCTCTACAAAAAATGTCATTCAAAATTTTACCGTTTATACAATAGTTTTAATTCTATTTATATATTATTACAATGTATTGCAATTATAACACTTTTTGGTGTATATATATAATTATTTATACGTAGAATTCGCTAGATTGTCATAAAATTTTCAGACTATACTAAAATAACGCCAATCAATTCAAATTTTTAAGTCCCGAAACGAAATTCTTGTAACGTTTTGATTAATTAATTAATGAAATTAGGCATTAATTAAATCCCAATTAAAAGTTTCTTATTCACGTACCAAAGTCACGTAGTGTATCACACAAGAACAATATTACCACAATGAACCAAAAAATATTAGTTCCAACGATTAATTCCAATCACTTTCCTATTAATTAAATTAATTAAAAATAATCACAATAATCTCAATTAATTTTGTAAAATTAACACAATGTGATCGACCTTGGTATCATTTTTAAGCTAGTTTTAAGACGAATAAATGTAATGAAAAAATTAATTAATCAACTAATTAATTACATTTTAGTTAAATTATACCACTTTTGACATATGCTTTTTGCATACCTAAAACACGATCGATCGTCATAAAAATATACTACTTTACTGACATAATGCCAATGAATCCAAAATGTCATGTCTTGAAACAAAATTCCTATAACTTACCGATTAATTAAGTAATTAAGTGAAGAATTACTTATATCTCAATAATTGTTGTTGTCACTCATGTAACACATACAAAATGCCAAGCGAAGTATCAAATATAAACAATGCGAGTATAATTTTAAAAATAAATAGTCCCAAAATTAAGTTCATGCTATTTTCCCGTTAATTAAATTAATGAATGAATTATATAATTGATATAATCACCATGTGTTATGTAAAATTAACACAGCCACACTAAGAACCATTTGCATGCTTATTTTATAGGAAAATAAATTTGTGGAAAATTTAATCGACAGAAAAGTAGCATGAACTTAATTTTGGGACTATTAATTTTTAAAATTATGCTTGCATTGTTTATATTTGATACTTCTGTTGCCATTTTGTATGTGTTAATTGAGTGACAACAACAATTATTGAGGTATAAGTAATTCTTCACTTAATTTCTTAGTAAATAGGTAAGTTATTAGGAATTTTGTTTCGAGACATGACATTTTGGATTCATTGGCATTATGTCAGTAGAGTAGTATATTTTTATGACGATCGATCGAGTTTTAGATATACATAACAATACATATGTCAAAAGTGGGCTAATTTAACTAAAATGTAATTAATTCGGTAATTTATTAATTAAATTAATTATTTTTTTCATTACATTTATTCGACTTAAAACTAGCTTTAAAATGATTCCAAGGTCGACCCGATTGTGTTAATTTTACAAAATTTATTGAGATTATTGTCATTATTTAATTAATTTAATTAATAGGAAAGTGATTAGAATAAATTTTTGGAACTAATATTTTTTTGGTTCATTGTGGTCATATTGTTCTTGTGTGATACACAACGTGACTTTAGTACGCGAATAAGAAACTTTTAATTGGGATTTAAATAATGCTTAATTTAAATAATTACGAAATTACGTTTTGGAACTTACAATTTTGGATTTATTGGCGTTATTTTAGTATAGTCTGATAATTTTATGACAATCTAGCGAATTCTACGAATAAATAATTATATATATATATACCAAAAAGTGTTATAATTGCAATACATTGTAATAATTGGATGAGCGTAGCGAGCGAAGCGAAGATTCCATTTCACTACACTGGAGAAAAAAATCCGGAATGTTTTTTTTTTCTTTCTTTTTTTTCTGTATTTTTGTGTGTCTGTTAACACGATTCCGGCTAAACCGATACTCCAATTGCGATGAAATTTTATGGAGGTCTTCAAAATCTCTGAACCAAGAACTGCCACGTTTTTGAGCGCAATCGAAAAATTATTTCTCATGAAAATCGCAATTTTACGATTTTTTTCTATTTAAAAAAAAATTCTTCAGCTTATAACACCTACATGCTTTATCCGATTTTAATGATTTTTTCACGGAACCTTAATTTTATGAATTAAGGTATTCGTGTGAAATTTGAGCGCAATCAAAAAACTATTTCTCATGAAAATCGAAATTTTACGTTGTTTTTCTTTTTTAAAACAATTATTTGACTTATAACACCTACATGCTTTATCCTAATGTAATGATTTTTTCACAGAACCTTAATTTTATAAATTAATATATTCGTGTTAAATTTGTGCGCAATCAAATAATTATTTCCTATGAAAATTTCAATATTACGATTTTTTCCTTCTTTTAAATTACCATTACCTAACTAAACAAATTAAAAATTAAAGTTATTTTTTTATTTAATTTTATTCAATTTAAAAAATCTTCAACTTAGTAATGATTTTTTCACAGAACAACAGAAAATCCGCATAACACATGGCAGCTCAATGCACTAATTACGCTCATCCAACAACGCGGCGGGACTTAAGCGTTTTCCTAGTAGATAAATATAATTAAAACTATTGTATTTGCGGTAAAATTTCTAATGACAATTTTTGTAGAACATTAAAAACCGAATAAAACAATACCTGGTTTATCCAATTCTGATGATTACTTATTGAGTTACAGCAATTTTAAGAATTATTTTGGCGGCCATCTTGTGGACGCCATGACAGGTGACTTATTGCTACCATGCGTGTGCCCCGTGAAAATAACATTGTATAATATGTCTTCTAATTGCTCCTAAATTTTGGTGCTGGTTTCCAGATTTGAAATGTTTCTATAGTTTTAGCAGCTTGTTCCACGGACTAGCAATAAAATCGACTTTGATATAATTATTATATTTTATTATTTACTACAATTCAGAAATTATTTTTTTATATTTTATATATTTATCTTTATATATTTTTTTTATTTTATATTTTAACAAATAATTTTGCAATGGAACTTGAAAAGTAATGAGATCCCATACATAATAAAAACTTATAAAAATACAGCCAAACTTTACACACTTAAAAGAAATGAGATTTAAGAAAAGGGCCCAGCTCATCTTCCCTTCCACATTTGCACATTCTCAATTCATATACGTACAGTGTCCCGTAACAACAACCTTGAAAAGCTTGTATGCATGACAATTACGTTTAAATTAATTACAAAAAAAGAATTGGATAACTATTACCGTATTACGTTTAAACTAATAGTTGCAAATTCTATTTTGCCAAGCTTTTCAAGGATGATGTTAAAGGGACACTGTACGTTTATGAATTAAGAATGCGCAAATGTGGAAGGGTAGATGAGCTTGGCCAATTTCTTATATCTCATTTCTTTTAAGTATGTAAGGTTTAGCTGTATTTTTACAAGCTTTTGTTAGGTGTTAAGAAATAACATAGGGACGAATGTTATGCACCGTGACATTGCAGGATTTTGATCCAAAAAAATGCTGGTTATTATTGATGCACTCTACAGCCTTTTCTGTAAATCCGCCTTTTTTTGTAAACTGGACAAGTGTTTCGGGTAAAAAAATGCATATTTTTTAGTGTTTTGGTATATATTTGTACACAGTTTCAAGATAGCCTACAATGTTATATATAGGGCCATTTCAGATTTGTAGGGTGCTATGGAACAAAAATTAGCAGGTTTAAGCCGATGTACGCAAATCCCCAAAAAGTAAATTTTCGTAAATTTTAGGATAAAAAACTTTTGAAAAATCGTGAAAAATCACGTGATAAGTTTTTTTAGTCCCTTTTAAGAGCGTGCACGACATGCGTTTTAGGCACTTGCTGTTTGCTCGGCTGACTGACAACACAGTTGTTAGAGATTTCGAAATATCTCACGAAAGTGGAAAAAAGGTCTTCATAGTTAAACATTACTTAAATTTGTTTTGAAATAATTTATAAAAAATAAATTAGTTTTCACGAATTTCAATTTTGTTGAAAAGTCCAAAATTGAGTACATTCGTGAATTTTTTCTGGCTGATCAAGTCAAAATTTTGAAAATCTATGAAAGAAGGAACGTCCATGTTTGCTTTATTGACAAGTTTGCAAAATTTTATATACGTAGGACGCTTCTTGGCCGAGCGAACAGCTATTTGCTAACTGCCAGAAGGGTGGTAAAATAAAATTGTGTAGCATCTGTCTAAGCGATTACGACTGCATTGAAATTGTCTAGATGCATGATACGTAATGAATATGTATGTAAATGTGCTAAGAAGAAATACATTACCGAACAAAAAGTACGCAATGTTTGTAAGTATTGTTGTTTTGTAATATTTAAGAACATGTTTACAGAAATGGTTAATTCAACGACAATGTCTTAATGTTACGACCTATTGTATCTCAATAAACGTACATCATTCAACTCGACAAAAAATTCTTATCGAAGTCAAACTTGTCGTTTGCATAACTTATTTTAATATGGCAACAACACGATCTGTGAAAAAATATACGATATTATTATACAACTCTGTTGTAATCATTAATCTCAAATTAACTTTCGCCAATTGTCACTGCTTACATTATTACCATTGTAAAAGAAATGATTTAATGTAGAGTTTTGAACTTTTAAACGCGATAGAATAACACACACATTTTAATTCTTAGGATGTTTGCATTCATTGTTGTATTTGTTTGAAGTTATACAACGAACCTTAAGTTTTGCTGAAGAGATAATGGTTTACTTTTTGATAGGAACTAGTTTCCACACACGCTTCTTAGTTATGTTAATATTAGAATTGAATAATTGATTTGTTATACTTGTTGTGGACAAACAAAACATCACAATATACATATTATATACAAGTCTAGGTTCTTGGGTTAAATCACGTCGAAAAGATGAACTAGTGAAGAAAGTAAAAGATGAACTATAGTGAAGAAAGTGGGCGTACGTCGACGTTTCAACAGAACTACGTCAGACATTTCCATTGTTTTTTCCATAATCTTTTTCTTGTTCTTCTCTTCATAAGCTCGCATTTTTGACTAGGAACGCTTTTATGCATTTTCTGTTTTTTTTTTCAGTCGAAACAGATCTCATTTCCCCAGGAAAAGGGCATTCATTTCGTCATTTAGACTAGAACATTTTTTAAATTCGAATTTTACATCAAATTTAATAAAAATTGTCAATTTTTCTGTGTACTAATTATTAAAAAAAAAAAGTTTTAACATAACCTAAAACTATTTCTGTGTCTAGCCTGCCGTTTCCCCCGACTCCCCGTACGTCAGTTGTAAACCTGTCTCAAGCAGTGGTCCAACCCGTAGCCACGGTCGAAGAAAAGGAACCAGAAGCGGAAGTTGAGTTGAAGGAGCCAGAAGTGCGCGAATCAAAGCAGGCCCAAGACAAGAACGGGCAGAAGGACAAGGCCAAGCTGAAGCAACGCTGGGTGTTGTTACGACAATACGAGCAACACCAACAACAGCCAGTTATAGTCATTCTACTCTTCAGTCCTGATATTAAATTAGCAATTTAAGGAAATAAAAAAACACAAAATGTGAAATATATGTTTTGTTATACTTTTGGGGTACTCTATGTCATTTTAAACCTTTACAGGGGCGTAGGAACGGGGGGGATGAGGAAACTCCCCTTTACCTTTTGTTGGCTTGACCCCCCCACTGGGGGGGTCAAGCCAGGTATGGGAGTCATTTGCTAAGTAATAGCTTGATAGATGATTTTTAGGATTGCAAACAAAAATGAAGGTTTGTTAACATTTTTTAGAAAGATTCCGTAAAAGACGCGATTTGCGAAACTAGACTAGCCATCTGATTTTAGACTAATTTTCATTATATTTTGTGTGCAGTGTTTTCACTCCCAAGCAGACTGTCGACCGATTTCAGTCAGATAATCAATCTTCAATGCAATATTAGCTTCAAAATGTAGCCCTTATTCATAATTAAAATTCGCCTGAAAACGTGTTTTAGGCCACCTATCAAAGGCACCTTTAAAAAAAGTCTCGCCTACGGCGAAAAATCCTCTGGCGGCTGGGGCTTTGCCCCAGGCCTCGGTTTGCTCACCCAACCTCGTAGTCAACTTAAATGTAACCCCCCCACTAAAAAAATAGTTCCTACGCCACTGAACCTTTATAGTAATTTTGAAATATGAATAGATTCCAAAATTGTGTTAGAGCCGAGGGAGCGCAGCGACTGAGTCTTACAATTCAAGTCAAACGGCGCTTAATCTGTCCCTCTGTGTGTGTATAAACGCCAAAAATCAGCCGAATCGCTTAACCGATTAATCCGTGACCAGTGTACTGAGAACTGTTAGCAAAACGATCAAAATCCGTTGCGATATATACCTACAAGAAATAATTAATTGAAAAATTATCTGATTATAAGTGTATAATTTAATAACGACAATGGTTTTGTTCTTGTAGTACAGTGCAATTAGCTATGCAATTATAGATATATGGCCTGAAACCACGCATTAAAAAAACAAGCAAGGACCGGTTGGGATATGTTCAGGATGGTTTCCTCAATATCCCCAACAGAATCCCAAAAAAAATCCGGTTGCGGGTTATCCACCATTTTGAATATCAATTTTCAATTATTTTAGTTTTGTCGAAGAATGGAAAATTAGCAATTTTGGGTAAGTTATTAGAGCGAAATAGCTCAAATTTGTTTTTTAAGTTTCGCATTGAATTGGTGGTTTGATTGGATGAGCGTAGCAAGCGAAGCGAAGATTCCATTTCACTACACTGGAGAAAAAAATCCGGAATGTTTTTTTTTTGTATTTTTGTCTGTTTGTTAGCACGATTCCGGCTAAACCGATACTCCGATTGCGATGAAATTTTATGGAGGTCTTCGAAATCTCTGAACTTAGAACTGCCACGTTTTTGAGCACAATCAAAAAATTATTTCTCATGAAAATCGCAATTTTACGATTTTTTTCGATTTTTTAAAAATTTCTTCAACTTACAACATCTACATGCTTTGTCCGATTGTAATGATTTTTTCACAGAACCTTAATTTCATGAATTGATGTATTCATGTGAAATTTGAGCGTTATCAAAAAATTTTTTTTACGAAAATCGCAATTTTACGACTTTTTTCAATGTTTAAAAATTTCTCCAGCGAATAACACCTACATGCTTTATCCAATTGTAATGATTTTTTTACAGAACCTTAATTTTATGAATTAATATATTCGTGTAAAATTTGTGCGCAATCGAATAATTATTTCTTATAAAAATTTCAATATTACGATTTTTTCCTTTTTTAAAATAACGATTAATTTAAAAAAAATTATGTTATTTTTTTATTTAATTTAATTTAATTTTAAAAATATCTTCAACTTAGTAATGATTTTTTCACAGAACAACAGAAAATTCGCATAACACATGGCAGCTCAATGCACCAATTACGCTCATCCAACAACGCGGAGGGACTTAAGCGTTTTCCTAGTAAGTAACAAGTTTGGCGTGCTTTCTTTGAATCTCTGGCGATAAGCCGTCCTTACAACAAATTTTTACCCCCTTTTTTAAAATTATATGAATCAAAACAAAAACAAAAACAAAAACAAAAACAAAAACAAAAACAAAAACAGTAATTGGATGAGCGTAGCGAGCGTAGCGAGCGAAGCGAAGATTCCATTTCACTACACTGGAGAAAAAAATCCGGAATGTTTTTTCTTCCTTTATGTATTTTTGTCTGTTTGTTAGCACGATTCTGGCTAAACCGATACTCCGATTGCGATGAAATTCTATGGAGGTCTTCGAAATCTCTGAACTTAGAACTGCCACGTTTTTGAGCACAATCGAAAAATTATTTCTCATGAAAATCGCAATTTTACGATTTTTTTTCGATTTTTTTAAAATTTCTTCGACTTACAACACCTACATGCTTTGTCCGATTGTAATCATTTTTTCACAGAACCTTAATTTCATGAATTGATATATTCATGTGGAATTTGAGCGTTATCAAAATTTTTTTTTTACGAAAATCGCAATTTTACCACTTTTTTCATTTTTAACATTTCTCCAGCGAATAACACTTACATGCTTTATCCGATTGTAATGATTTTTTTACAGAACCTTAATTTTATGAATTAATATATTCGTGTAAAATTTGTGCGCAATCGAATATTTATTTTTTATGAAAATTTCAATATTACGATTTTTTTCTTTTTTTAAATTACGATTAATTAAAAAAAAAGGTTAATTATTTTAATTAAATTAATTTAATTTAAAAATATCTTCAACTTAGTAATGATTTTTTCACAGAACAACAGAAAATTTGCATAACACATGGCAGCTCAATGCACCAATTACGTTCATCCAACAACGCGGCGTGACTTAAGCGTTTTCCTAGTTGTATGAGCGTAGCGAGCGAAGCGAAGATTCCATTTCACTTCACTGGAGAAAAAAATCCGGAATGTTTTTTTTTCTCTTTTTGTATTTTTGTCTGTTTGTTAGCACGATTCCGGCTAAACCAATACTCCAATTGCGATGAAATTTTCTGGAGACCTTTGAAATCTCTTTACTTAGAACTGCCACGTTTTTGAGCGCACTCGAAAAATTATTTCATATGATAATTGCAATTTTACGATTTTTTTTCGATTTTTAAAAAAATTTCTTCGACTTATAACACCTACATGATATATCCGAATGTAATGATTTTTTTCACAGAACCTTAATATTATGAATTAATATATTAGTGTGTAATTTGAGCGCAATCGAACAATTGTTTTTTATGAAAACCGCAATTTTACGATTTTTTTTCGTTTTTTTAATTTTTTTTAATTTAAATTAATTGGTTTCCAAAAATACGCCAAAAGGCAGCCAAATGGTTGCCAAAAGTTGACCAAATTATAGTCTCATGTCATAAAATTGATTTAGTATTCATGGGTTGTAATATTGCATTAAAAAATGTTGGAGATCGTGAGAAAATGAATAGAAGACCATACTTTTAGAGTTCCTAGATTGCCATAAAAACATATCAAAAATAATGAATTCAAATAAAAGTTTAGGATAAAAATAATCACAATAGTAAAGTAAGTGCATAGCATCATTACTATGTATTGAATATTGTAAGAACTCGGTTTGAAATGCATACTTTATATATTGATGTTTCGTAACAGACAACACCTGATTTTTATCTAAACCTCGTTACGCTTGGATGTTGATAAGAGTTTTTACTATGGTTAATTTTTATGTAGCCCTAAATAGGGTGTCACTTGAAACTGCCATGTCTCATGTTGCATTATGCTTCTATTTACACACAAAACTCCCTTTAATATATGAATATTACTGGGTTACACTGTGCACACTCTTTTCTCTTGTCGACATGCGATTTCATTTTACACCAATTTTTATTTTATTTTCTTAACAGGGAAAAGCTACTCTAGAGCACTGCGATGTCAACGAATCTTTTGTTAACGTACACATTTTTCTATTGCTCACACGCTTGTTTCAAATGGAAAGCATTTCTCTTCGCGTCCTAGAATCACCCCAAGCCCGTTGAAGGACAGGAAAATAACCTGAAAGAATGCAGTTTTTACGGCATTAACCGTGTGCCACGAGGTATCCACGTGACAATCAATTATTGGTAACCCGTTGTCTACCTTTTAACAATCAATTGGTAACTAAGTGGCAACGTCTTTACGTAGTTTGGTGTCTTCCATCAGTTAGTAAACCCTTTGCATTCTTTTGGCTAAGGTTTTGGCATTATATATTTTTTGCTAAGTGGTCATCACTTGGTAACTTAAAGGTGAACTGTTGGCAACCACTTGATGGATATCTTGCCCAGAAAGGAGAAAATGTTGGTAACTCATTGGCTGCCTCTTCCTGAACGCTTGGCTATCATATATTGTTGTGTTGAGTTGAAATTTCGGTGGCTACCTTTGGCAACCACTTGGCAATCAAAAACAAGCCTTGGTCTTGCTTAGATACCTCTCGGCAACCATTTGACAAACAAATTTCTACAAGGGCTGGAAGTTATTAAGACGTCAAGATCGTTCAAAATACTTTCTCCTCCAGCTGAGTGGGTGGGTGGGGGGCTAATGGCTGGCCTGCCAATAGGATTGAATATAGAGGATGCCAATGGCTAATTCTGTGTATATGTTGGTGGGTCCCAAACGGTTAAACTTTGAGAAACCACATTCTGCACCAATGTCAGTCATCTACCGGACTATCGTCTTTTACTAAATTTCTCTTGTCATATTTAGAATGCATTAACAATAAATGTAACAAAGAAACTTGACAATATTTACCTACAGTGTGTATGAAAAACAAGTGAATTATTATAAGAAGTAATAATAATTATTGCTAGTTTTTAATTCCATAGCAATATTTCTAGATACGCGATAGCAGATCCATACTACATTGTTTCTAAAATGTATTGTAATAACACATAAATACGACGTTTTCAATGAAGTGTCCTATGTGTGTACACAATAACAAGAATCTGTCATAAAATTTACGTGGTTCGTAATAATGTGTGGCGGCCATCTTCTAAAATGGACGCCATTGGTGCCACTGTGTTACTTAGCCCGTATTTCATGTCCAGTTAATGCAAGTAATTTACTGACACATTACTTGTTTTACCAAATGTCAACCACCATTCGAAGCCTTGTAAATTTACTAAGGACTAACTGCAATAAATTTTACTGGACATTGGAAAATCTGGCCTAAGTTTGACATGGTCAATTCAAAAGCCATTTTTCAATGGCATGTTATGTGTGTATACCAAATTTCAACATTCTGTCATAAAATTTATAATAATTAATTTGGTGGCCCCATCTTGGAAAATGGCCGCCATTGATGTCGTGGGATAATAATGAGATTGCCCTATATAGTCAAATCATTTACCATTATTACATTTTCGTATATTGTGTGCCAAATTTATATGTCTATCATGAAAGACAATTGGAGGAAAATAGTGCACCTATACGCAGGTTAATATTTTTGTCTGTCTGTTAATACGATTCCGGCTAAACCGACACTCCGATTGCGATGAAATTTTATGGAGGCCTTCGAAATCTCGGAACTTAGAAATGCCACGATTTTGAGCGCAATCGGAAAATTATTTTTCATGAAAATCGCAATTTTACGATTTTTTTCGATTTAAAAAAAAATTCTTCGACTTATAACACCTACATGCTTTGTCCGATTGTAATGATTTTTTTACAGAACCTTAATTTTAATGAATTTATATATTCGTGTGAAATTTGAGCGCAATCGAAAATTATTTCTTGTGATAGTCGCAATTACGATTTTTTCGATTTTTAAATTTCTTCGACTATACACCTACATACTTATCGATTGTAATGATTTTGCACAGACCTTAATCTATGATTAATATATTCGTGTAAATTAGCTTAATCGAACATTATTTCTTATGAAATTAAAACCTTTTCGTTAAAAATTACGCTCATCAAACGCGCCTGAAAGGCGTTGCGAAGCTTCCTAGTTATTATTCTCAGTTAGTACTATAAACTTAAATTTAAATCATAAGGATACTATACAAGTTACGACTTACAATAAAAGAACATATATCATAAAAGCAAGTGTAATAGTATCAAAACATGGTAGGCCTTAAGAATACCTTTTAATGACAATTTAACTAAAAAGATCTTTTATTTTATTCTTAAAATTTGGAGCATCTTTGATTTCTAGAGGAATAGTATTCCATAAAGTAACAGCATGGTTATAAAAGGGTTTTTTGGTAGAAATATGTTCTAGCACGGGGAGAGTTTAAAATTAGGCCAGTATTATGTCGGTTAAACTTTCTTTTCTGAATTGTTATTCTTTTAAATGGATCAAGGTCAGTAACACCGTGGATCAAGGTCAGTAACACCGATGGTATATAAATTATATAAATATAATAATATATGTTGTTCTATAAAAAATACCACAATGATCCCAGGATGGCCAAATTTGTATCATTTAATTGGAAATTTATTACATACTAAAAACTTTAAAAAAGTTCATCCTTTAAAGCGACTAAAAAAAGCGTTCGCGTAGCAGCCTAGATATAGCAAACCGCAGGTAACCATAAACACAAAATAATTTGCTTCGTTGATACTGTCGTGGTTCTTGTTGAATGCCGTGAAGGGGTCTCAATTGCACTGGAAGGAGCTGAACTGGTCGTTGTTGAACTACCAGTGATTGAAGTAGCCTGTAGTGTGGTTGTCCTCGTTGGATGATGATGATGGGTAGTTGTTGTTGGTTGATAATGGCTTGATTATTTACAAGTGCTTAGCTTTGGAAGACCTTCTGATAAACTCCTCTTGATTTTTCTCCAAACTCCATCATTCACCAACCTTGCACTGGCCTGAGTAGTATATAGTCTTTGTGGTTGAAGTGTCTAGAATTGAAAAGTCTTCTGTTGAGATCCCATTGGTTGGAATCCAAATTTTAGTTCTCGTGTAGCCTACATTGTACTGGCAGCAGTTGAAGTGTCTTCAGCTGAGTTTTCTTCTAGTGGAGAGGATTGTGTCTTATTTGAATTGATTGAAGTATCTTGGTTTTCAATATCGTGTACAGAAAGGTCTGGCATCGAAATGGTTTGTGTTGATGGACCGGCCAGTGTTGAACTATCTGGCGACGAACTGTTTTGTGTCTGATTAGACAGAGATGAAGTGTTATGTGTTGGGCCGTACGAGGTTAAACCGTCTTCTGGCAATACTGTCCGAGCAGATGTCAACACAGCGAGCCACACAACCAGCACGAAAACCAAGCTTGACCTAGGATGCATCCCTGTAACACACCCAAGCGCAGAAGTTAATGATATACTATAATATCCTCTATATCATATAAGCCGGGATGCCACAAGTAATAATATTACGTTTTTAAAACATAAAATTATGTTTGGAAAAATTGTTGTGTAATATTATTTATTAGCCATCGATTAGCGTATTATAAAAAACGATCGGTTTACACATTAAAACTTAATAATGTACATTTGAAAAATCGTGATTATAATAATATAATAGTAAGGAAATTCCTAAATTCTTGCAGTATTGTATTAAACGTATAAAAAGTGAACCGAATCTATTTAAAAACGATACGTGGGTATTTGATAATCCTAAATAAACTGGGTACCTGGTACTTTGATATCCTGTAGTATTGACTTGAAGATACGATGTAACTCTTGAAACTGATTGTCCTTACCTCACCCACTCTTTTATACACCGTTGGTAACTCGAGGCAGCTACGCAACAAGGTCGAACTGAAGGTTTTTCTACCCTAATTACACATAAAGAACAATGTGAGTGTGTTTTAATTCGACACCTTTTTATTTAGCACCGAGCAGAAGAAACGACCTTTGTCGCGTGAGGCAACCATTGAACTTATTTAAATTAAGAAATTACTAACGTATTGCAAACCATTAATTGGTTTTGCTATAATTTTTATTGATCATTATTTGCTTTTTGTCTGAGCTAACCGTATCTACATTTTCAAAAACCATCCAAAAAATTCTAAGCCAAGCATTTCCATGCTTTGCAAGGTATTCCATTTAAATTATATTTGTAACAGTTTTAAAGATTTAAACAAAGGAATTCGCGTTCTGTATATTCTTCCTTTGCTTTTCGTGATTTTTGTCAAACTTCATTAAACGAGGGAGCGGAGCGACTGAGTGTCTCCATTCAACTCAAACGGCTCTCATTCTGTGATTCTGTGTGTCTGTCTGTCTGTACGTCAAAAATCAGGCGAACCGCTGAACTGATTGCGCTGAAATTTTAAACAGACATCCGGCACGAGATTACTGAGAACTGTTAACAAAATCAGCGAGATCCATTACGATTTAATTCTACAATTAATAAAAATGTGATTTTTTTAAAATATCGATAGCATTTGTTTAGTAACAGCTAGCGCGACGAGATCTGCGTGGCTGGCATGGAATGAAATGTTAAGCATTTAGCCTACCGCATGGAGGGTCGGGGTTCGATACCCGTTAGTTCGAACTTTTTTTATATTTTTACACCCACATATTATTTTTGAGGGGTGTTAAATGGGGAATAAAAATTAGGTGATTTTGTTTTATCTTGGATATTTGTTAATGTGCATTGTTTATTCTGCTTCCAATTCAGAAGGTTCAGATTCGAATTCCGACTCGTGATCTGGGATTAACGTTTTTTTACCATCACCAAACAAACTATAAACGTTTTGAACACGATTCGCATTTTGAATGTTCAATTTAAAACTATAGTCCATTTACAGTCAACTGAGTGTCTCCATTCAACTAAACGGCTCTCATTCTGTGATTCTGTGTGTCTGTCTGTCCGTCTGTCTGTCTGTACGTCGAAAATCAGCCGAATCGCTGAACAGATTGCGCTGCAATTTTAAATATACATCCGGTACGAGTTTACTGAGAACTGTTAACAAAATCAGCTAGATCCATTGCGGTTTAAGCCTACAATAAATAAAAATGTGATTTTAAAAATATCGATAGCATTTGTTCATTAGCATGCTAGCGGGACGAGATCTACTTGGCTGGCTGGCATGGCTTAGTGGTAAGCATTTAGCCTACCGCTCTGAGGGTTGGGGTTCGAAGCCCGTTATTAAGAACTTTTTTATATTTTTACACCCACATATTATTTTTGAGGGGTGTTAAATGGGTAATAAAAATTAATTGATTTTGTTTTATCTTGCATATTGGTAAATATTTCACACTAATACGTTTCGAACACGATTCTCATATTTTTTTAATGTCCAATTTAAATAACTAGGGAAACGCTAAAGTCGTTGTTAACGAGTGAGTGAGCCAAGCGTTGAGTACCCGGGAACATCCCATTTCCTCCTATATACCCAAGGCTGGATCTAGCCCAGTATGGGGAATGATACCGGGAACTACACACATGGCGCTCACTCACTCGTTTTACAACGACTTTGGCGTTTCCCTAGTTTAAACGAGGGAGCGGAGCGACCGAGTGTCTCCATTCAACTCGAACGGCTCTCATTCTGTGATTCTGTCTGTCTGTCGGTCTGTCTGTCTGTCTGTCTGTCTGTACGTCTGTCTGTCTGTACGTCAAAAATCAGCCGAACCGCTGAACAGATTGGGCTGAAATTTTAAACAGACATCCAGTACGAGTTTACTGAGAACTGCTAACAAAATCAGCTAGATCCATTGCGATTTAATCCTACAATAAATAAAAATGTGATTTTTAAAATATCGATAGCTTTGTTAAGTAGCAGCTAGCGGGCCAGGTTCTACGTGGCTGGCTGGCATGGCCGACTGGTAAGCATTTAGCCAACCGTACGGAGGGTTGGGGTTCGATACCCGTTCGTTTGAACTTGTTTTTTATATTTTTTCACCCACATATTATTTTTGAGGGGTGTTAAATGAGAAATAAAAATTAGGTGATTTTGTTTTATCTTGGAAATTTGTTTATGTTTCACGCTAATACGTTTTGAACACGATTCGCATTTTGAATGTTCAATTTAAATAACTAGGGAAACGCCATAGTCGTTGTTAAACGAGTGAGTGAGCCAAGTGTTGAGTACCCGGGAACATCCCCTTTCCTCCCATATACCTAAGGCTGGATCTAGCCCACTATGGGGAATGATACCGGGTACTATTCACATGGCTCACTCACTCGTTTAACAACGACTTTGGCGTTTCCCTAGTATTAATATCGTTTGAGTGCATTCGTCTAAAAAACCGTTTTTTTTCTTTTATTTTTTCCTTTTGGATTTTTTCTCCTCTTACATTATTAATTTTATAATTGATTCCCGTTGATTCATTTTATTTCACTTCATATAATATTATTTTACTAGGGAAACGCCAAAGTCGTTGTCAAACGAGTGAGTGAGCCAAGTGTTGAGTACCCGGGAACATCCCCTTTCCTCCCCTATACCTAAGGCTGGATCGAGCCCAGTATGGGGAACGATACCGAGTACTCAACACATGGCTCACTCACTCGTTTAACAACGAATTTGGCGTTTCCCTAGTTATTTAAATTGAACATTTAAAATGCGAATCGTGTTCAAAACGTATTAGCGTAAAACATTAACAAATTTCCAAGATGAAACAAAATCACCTAATTTTTATTTCCCATTTAACACCCCTCAAAAATAATATGTGGATGTAAAAATATAAAAAAAATCGAACTAACGGGCATCGTACCCCAACCCTCCGTGCGGTAGGCTTAATGCTTACCACTGTGCCATGTCAGCCAGCTGCTGCTAAACAAATGCTATCGATAATTTAAAAAATCACATTTTTATTTATTGTAGGCTTAAATCGCAATGGATCAAGCTGATTTTGTTAACAGTTCTCAGTATACTCGTACCGGATGTCTGTTTAAAATTTCAGCTTAATCTGTTCAGCGCGTTCGGCTGATTTTCGACGTACAGACAGACAGACAGACAGAATCACAATGAGAAGCCGTTTGAGTTGAATGGAGACACTCGGTCGCTCCGCTCCCTCGTTTAAATTATACAAGGGAAACGCCTAAGTCGTTGTTAAACGAGTGAGTGAGCCAAGTGTTGAGTACCCGTCAACATCCACTTTCCTCCCCTATACCTAAGGCTGGATCAAGCTCAGTATGGGGAATGATACCGGGTACTCAACACTTGGCTCACTCACTCGTTTAACAACGACTTTGGCGTTTCCTTAGTTAAGTCACTCGGGACACCGGTAAAGTGTTCTGACTTCTAAAACCGGTCCTCCTGGTCACCTTATTTAAACTGGAAGTCACTCTGCAACAATAATTATTTAAATTGAACATTCAAAATGCGAATCGTGTTCAAAACGCATTAGCGTGAAACATTAACAAATTTCCACGATAAAACAAAATCATCTAATCTTTATTTCCCATTTAACACCCCTCAAAAATAATATGTGGGTGTAAAAATATAAAAAAGTTCTAATCAGCGGGCATCGAACCCCAACCCTCCGTGCGGTAGGCTAAATGCTTACCACTAGGCCATGCCAGCCAGGTTGATCTCGTCCCGCTAGCTGCTACTAAACAAATGCTATCGATATTTCAAAAATCACATTTTTATTTATTGTAGGATTAAATCGCAATGGATCAAGCTGATTTTGTTAACAGTTCTCAATAAACTCGTACCGGATGTCTGTTTAAAATTCAGCGAAAACTGTTCAGCGGTTCGGCTGATTTTCGACGTACAGACAGACAGACAGACAGAATCACAGAATGAGGCCCGTTTGAGTTGAATGGAGACACTCGGTCGCTCCGCTCCCTCGTTTAACAATTTGAATGTGTTATCAGATTTCGTCTTACTAGGGAAACGCCAAAGTCGTTGTTAAACGAGTGAGTGAGTGAGCCAAGTGTTGAGTACCCGGGAACATCCCCTTTCCTCCCCTATACCTAAGGATACAGCCCAGTATGAGGAATGATACCGGGTACTCAACACATGGCTCATCTCACTCGTTCAACAACGACTTTGGCGTTTCCCTAGATATTTAAATTGAACATTTGAAATGCGAATCGTGTTCAAAACGTATTAGCGTGAAACATTAACAAATTTCCAAGATAAAACAAAATCACCTAAGTTTTATTTCCCATTTAACACCTCTCAAAAATAATATGTGGGTGTAAAAATATAAAAAAAGTTCGAGCT
This sequence comes from Sweltsa coloradensis, assembly GCA_024449915.1. Classification (NCBI taxonomy): domain Eukaryota; kingdom Metazoa; phylum Arthropoda; class Insecta; order Plecoptera; family Chloroperlidae; genus Sweltsa; species Sweltsa coloradensis. The sequence continues at coordinate 127,134 of JAMZAV010001767.1, forward strand.
AACGGGTATCGAACCTCAACCCTCCGTGTGGTAGGCTAAATGCTTACCAATAGGCCATGCAAGCCACGTAGATGTGGTCCCGATAGCTGCTACTAAACAAATGCTATCGATATTTTAAAAATCACATTTTATTTATTGTAGGATTAAATCGCAATAGATCTAGTTGATTTTGTTAGCAGTTCTCAATAATTTCGTACCGGATGTCTGTTTAAAATTTCAGCCCAATCTGTTCAGCGGTTCGGCTGATTTTCGACGTACAGACAGACAGACAGATAGATAGACAGACAGAATCACAGAATGAGAACCGTTCGAGTTGAATGGAGACACTCGTTCGCTCCGCTCCCTCGTTTAATTATACATTGTTGTATTATTATTAGTCAATGATAGCAATTTTAATAAAAGTATGCCCCGACTAGGGATCGAACCCAGAACCTCTGGCTTAACGCGCCATAGCTCTACCAAGTGAGCTATCGAGACATAAGACATACTTTCATTAAACTGCTATTTGTTGTGACTGTTGACATCCATGATATGAATAGAAAAGAAGACGCAATGTAGCTGTCATTACTGAATGTTCTGAGGGTTTCATCCCCAGTCGGGGCATACAAATTATTGCTACCATTGGCTAAAATTGTCCTCAATGCGGGCTTAAGCTTAAAAAGCGGATATTCATACTTCTCAACTCATGGGAGATAAGAAGTGATTGGATTTTTCCATGTGTCCAGCCACTGATCCTGTCATCCTGATCCAGATTGAACACATTATTTTATCTTGTAAAATATTGTTCCTACATGACATGTTTTAAGTTTAGCATTTATAATTATATTTGTTGAATTCTCTGTGACAATATAGGCAGGTATGTCTAAAATATTTGCTTAAAATTGAATAATTTGATTGGTAAGTAATTGCCATCATGTTAGTTAGTTAGTTAATGTTGTTTTAGGGCACTCAACAGTAGAGTTATCAGTGCCAATTTCAAGTGTTTTGGACTCTTCCAAATTTTCTTTTTCCATAATTGTGGATTACCACCATGTTTTCTTCCCTCCAAAGGGAGGAACGTAAGGGAAGACGCGGGGGGTTAATGGAAAGGAGTGAGGATGTTGGATAGGATGGGTTTAACTGGGTGGGAACGGAGGAGTGCTCGTTGCAGAGAGGGCCGGCAAGCATGGATCATGTTAAGATAAGCACATTTTGTAGTCTTACCATGTTAGCCCAAAAATAACTACCAAACAAACCTACATCAGAGGAGGCCGCTACAACACAAATGAAACCCACTTCCAATGCAATTCTTTGTTACACTAATATTTTACAGTACACCATTCTGTGACAAGGGCGGAATAAAATAAGCAATTTACTGCTTATAGTAAAATCATTGTCAACTATATTGAAGTAAGTGGATATAGTAGTAGGCTTAGGCCTACTAACGGTACTCGAAAGTGTAAATTTGTATTTAAAAAGTCAAATAAATTGTTTCCGCTTTTAAGCGTCTTTGTATTTTTGAACACTACTCATGGCATAATTGTCATAAATACTTCATTGCTCATCATCAGACAGTCTTTTGGATCTAATAGCTTAAATGAACACCTCATTCCACTTATCCACCTTCCACTGCACTTCCTCAGCACTGTCCCCCAATTCCACAATGTCATCCGCATATATCATAGTCTTGGTCTCTTGTCCCTCTTCTTCTTCTTCTCTTGGGTCCACCCTTTGCAGCATCTCGTCCATTACTACGTCAAATAATATCGGTGATAGCACACTCCCCTGTCTTAGTCCTATGTCGATTGTGAACCATTCACTTAGGCCATGGCTTGTTTGTTCACTAGGAAAACGCTTAAGTCCCGCCGCGTTGTTGGATGAGCGTAATTGGTGCATTGAGCTGCCATGTGTTATGCGAATTTTCTGTTGTTCTGTGGAAAAATCATTACTAAGTTGAATTTTTTTTTAAATTAAATTAAATTAAATTAAATTAAATTAAATTAAAAATTAACTTTAATTTTTTAATTTATTAATCGTAATTGTTTAAAAAAATCGTAAAATTGCGATTTTTATAAGAAATAATTTCTCGATTGCGCTCAAATTTAACACTAATATATAAATTCATAAAATTAAGATTCTGCGAAAAAATTCATTGCAATCGGATAAAGCATGTATGTGTTAAAAGCAAAAGAACTAATTAAAAAAAGAAAAAAACCGTAAAAATTTCGATTTTTATGATAAATATTTTTTCAATTGCGCTCAAATTTCACAAGAATATCTTAATTCATAAAATAAAGGTTCTGTGCAAAAATCATTAAAATCGGATAAAGCATGTAGGTGTTATAAGTCAAAGAAATTTTTAAAAATCGAAAAAAATCGTAAAATTGCGATTTTCATGAGAAATAATTTTCCGATTGCGCTCAAAAACGTGGCAGTTCTAAGTTTAGAGATTTCGAAGGCCTCCATAAAATTTCATCTCAATCGGAGTATCGGTTTAGCCGGAATCGTGCGGACAAACAGACAAAAATACAAAAAAAAAAAAAAAAAAAAAAAAAAAAAATTCCGGATTTTTTTCTCCAGTGTAGTAGAATGGAATCTTCGCTTCGCTCGCTACGCTCGCTACGCTCATCCAACAACTTTTGCACCTCTTGTACATGCTCTTTATTCTCTCTTCTAGCGTTAGGCATGACCAAACTTTCCCCCTTGGCAGGTGGTCATACGCCTTTTCCAGATCCAGAAAAACCATATACAAAGTCTTCCCTTCCTCCCACCTTTTCTCCATTATTTGTCGTAGCGCAAAAATCAGGTCAAAAGTGGATCTGCCGCTTCTGAATCCATATTGCTCTTCTCTCAGCTTTGGCTCCACTATTTTGCGCACTCTCTTTTCAATCACTCTCTCATAAATTTTTGCCCCCTGACTTTGTAGGGTGATTCCCCTGTATTTATTACAATCTTTCTTGTCCCCCTTTTTAAATATAGGCACTATCACCCCTCTAAGCCAATCATTTGGGACTCTCTTCTGTTTCCCATGCTGCTTTCACAACCCTGTACATACAGTTTATTGGCGTTGATTCTCCTGCTTTAATCATTTCAACGGCAAACTCATCAGCTCCTGGGGAGTTGCCATTTTTCATTAGTTGTATTGCTTGGTTTACTTCTTCCTTTGTTACTGTGTTCTCCTCTTCTTCATTTGCCATCTCACTAATACTGTATTTCACATATTTCTGATGTGGGACATTAAGTAGGTTCTGGAAGTATGATTTCCACATGTCCTTTAATGTATCTGGATCATTGGTCACTACATTCTTGCATTTCATGAACCTTTGTTTCTCCTTGTCCATGCGCTTCTCCTTTATCATGCCATAGATCATTTTCTTTTTGGCCACCAAAGTCCTCTTCCAGTCTATCAGCCATTTCCATCATTGTTCTGATCTTTTCTGTCTTTACTACTTTCATCACATTACTTTTTTGTCTTCTGTATTCCTTGATGTTTTGTACTGACCTATCAAGTTCTTTTGTCATCCATGCTACTTGTTTCCTTTTGACTGCCATCTTCACTTCTGTATTCCACCACGGTGTCTCTTTTCTGCTCTCCTCTCATGTTGTGTTCCACACACATCTTTTTCTATCTGAACAGTATGTTCCCTCTGGCACCGCCATTCCTCTTCTACATCCATCATCTCAACCTCCTCTGGCATAACCTGCTTTAGCATCTCCTCATATCTTTCCTGAAGTGTTTTGTCTTGTAATTTCCAGAGTTTCATTTCCTTCCGTGTTTCTTTGGGTTGTGGCTTGCTTTCTGACCCCTGTTCGTTTAAAAATGCAGCTACTAATCGGTGGTCACTGTCTAAGGCAATATTTGGAAACGCCTGTTCATCTCTAACTTGCCTCTTCCCTTGGCTGCAAGTTATTAAGCGAGCGAAGCGAGTGTTTCCATTTGACTCTGCTGGAAAAAATAGTCACTGTTTTTTTTTCTTTTGTTTGTATGTCTCGCCATAACGTTCGAACGGAGGCTCGGATCGAGTTGAAATTTGGACCATCCGCAAGCTTCGTTCTCGATTGAATGCCATTAGTTTTGTGTCAAAATCGTTCAAAAAGTTAAAAAGTTACATTAAAGTTAATCGAAGGTTTTTTTTAAAACTAAACGGCGACAAAATCTGAGGTGGTCAAATCATTAAGAATGTCCGTCCAGTCACGAATATGTTAATTTTATTTTGATCCGATGAGTATTATAGAAGGAAATTACATTTTAACAAAAGTAACGTTACCATGGCAACGAGTTTGTATGTCTCGCCATAACGTTCGAACGGAGCCTCGGATCGAGTTGAAATTTGGACCATCCACAAGCTTCGATCTGTATTGAATGCCATTAGTTTTGTGGCAAAATCGTTCAAAAAGTTACAAAGTTACATAAAAGTTAATCGAAAGTCTTTTTCCCTAAACGGCGACAAAATCTGAGGCGGCCAAATCATTTAGAATGTCCGTTAGGTCACGAATGTGTTAATTTTATTTTCATCCGATAAGTAGTGTAGATGGAAATTACATTTTAACAAAAGTAGCGTTACCATGGCAACGAAAAGTCGCACGAGGTGGCTCGTCACTATGCACTGCCACCTAGAAGTAATCAAAATACTATCGAGGAAGCAGTAAATTATTTGTTATTACCAAAGAGTTAAAATAGTTTTCCTAAGGAAATGATGTCAAGGTCCTCTAGATGGCGGTGGATTTTATCCACAAAGTAAAGGTTTACCCTCGGGTTTACCCAATTACCTTGCAAATAATAAATAATATTGGAAACATAGCCCCGTGGACAGCGAACGTCGCAAATTTTAAAATTTAAAAAAATGTGCAATGTGGGTCTAGCTATAGCACGTGCTCTCTTATCGACGCGTCCAACTGAGCGTTTCCTAGTTATATAGTCTATGACTGTCTCTGATTTCCCATCCCAGTATATCTTGTGATCTTCTTTTGCTTCTTCTTTTCAAATAGTGTGTTACATATAGTCAGTTCGAGTCTGGCACACATGTTCAGTAGGTTGGTCCCATCGTTATCTCTCATCCCATACCCATGTGATCCAATTTTTACCTCTTCATATCCTTGTCTATCCATTCCCACCTTGGCATTGAAATCCCCCATGATCACCACATTCCCTTTTCTATTGTCCTCTATGCTCTCTACCATAGCGAGGAAGTTATCTTTCTCTTGCCTGGTTCTTCCCACCTGTGGTGCATACACCTGTAGTACTTTCCATCTTTTCATTTCCATTTGTATTATTCTGTCTCCCATGTTTGTAATCTCAATCACTTCATTTTTTGTTCTTTTGTTAGCTATGAAGCCCACTCCGTTTCTTCCTTCGTTACCTCCGGACCACCACAATTTATATCCATCCCTCAAGTCCTTTGAGCTTACTCACTTCCATTTCGTCTCAGTAGCTCCCAGCACGTCTATTCTTTGCTCTTTTATTACATCGATTATTTCTTCCATTTTTCCATTTAGGGTCATGATGTTGAGTGTTGCAAACATCATCTCCTTTTCTCTCCGCCTCATCCTGTTCAGTTGGTTTCCCTTTTCTATTTGTTTTCGTCTGCTTACTGGGTTCTTGTCTCCTAGCACTGTTATCTTTTCCTTGCCCACACGTATCTTGTGTGAAAAACCTGCCATATTTTTGATTATCTTCTCCTCTGGTGGGGTCCTGGTCCACTCTAGGCCTAGGCCTACCCTGGTTCTCCTGGTCATGGGTGCCCATGGTCAGTCCGGTTTGAGTCCGGTTTGGTCCCAGCGTGTTTCTAGGCCTACCTAGGTCTACACCTGTCTCTTCGTAGTAAGTTTGTTGAGTTACAGATACACACTCTTTTTTCATTTTTTCCTCCCTTGATTCCTCATTTTGTTGTTTGTTATGTTTTGTTTTGTTTCTGTTGTATTTTTGTGTGTTGTGACTTGGTGTTTGCATGTCTTCTGGATGGTCTGGTCCCTTTCTTGCCATTAAGTTGTTTATGTACATCCTTGTTTGTGCCCCCATTTGTGCTTCTCTTTTCCAGTTTTCTTTATTCCCTCCAAGTTTGACATGTCTAAGAACATTATATTTTCTTCTTCACAAATATTTTTGATATGTCGATTTGCACTTACTCCTGTCCATGTGGTCAGGCCACTCATGGTTATTTGTGCCCCCTTAAACTTCTGTTTGGTTGTTGTCAATAATTCCCGCACTTGTCTTATCAGTTCTTCTTGGTTTCCAGGCCCAACTCTTTCTGCATTTCCGACTTGTATGGAAACGACTGTCGCTTCTTCTGGTCCGTATTACGTATTTCCTATATTAATAATAATAATAAATATTATAAAGTTTTTAAGCATAAGCCCGCTTTAAGGACATAGTTATTGATTCATAGCAGTTGTCGTAAAAGTTTGCCCCGACTGGGGTTCGAACCCAGAACCTCCGGCTTAACGTGCCATAGCTCTACCAATTGAGCCACCGGGACAACAGAACAATCCTTAACTAAACTGCTAGTTGTTGTGAATGTTGACTTCCATGACATAAATCCAACAGAAGACTGCAATGCAATGCAATGCAACTCATGGGAGATGAGATGTGATTGGATTTATTCATGTGATCTTTCAGATTTGACAGCTACATTGCAGTCTTCTGTTGGATTTATGTCATGGAAGTCAACATTCACAACAACTAGCAGTTTAGTAAAGGTTTGTTCTGTTGTCCCGGTGGCTCAATTGGTAGAGCTATGGCACGTTAAGCCGAAGGTTCTGGGTTCGAACCCCAGTCGGGGCAAACTTTTACGACAACAGCTATGAATCAATAAATAATAATAATAATAATTGGATGAGCGAAGCGAAGATTCCATTTCACTACACTGGAGAAAAAAAAACGGAATGTTTTTTTTTTTTTTTTCCTTTCTTTTTTTGTATTTTTGTGTGTCTGTGAACACGATTCCGGCTAAACCAATACTCCAATTGCGATGAAATTTTATGGAGGTCTATGAAATCTCTAAACAAAGAACTGCACGGAGGGAAAAATCGATCAAAAAATTATTTCTCATGAAAATCGCAATTTTACGATTTTTTTCGATTTTTTAAAAAATTCTTCGACTTATAACATCTACATGCTTTATCCGATTGTAATGATTTTTTCACAGAACCTTAATTTTATGAATTAATACATTCGTGTAAAATTTGAGCGCAATCTAAAAATCATTTCTCATGATAATCACAATTTTACGATTTTTTTTTCAATTTTTAACATTTCTTCGACGAATAAAACCTACATGCTTTATCCGAGTTATGATGATTTTTTTGCATAACCTTAATAATTTTATGAGTTCATATATTCTTGTGAAACTTGAGCGTAATCAAAAAATTATCTATTAAAAAAAATCGTGATTTTACGCTTTTTTCGTTTAAAAAAATTAAGCTCATCCATCAACGCGGCGGGACTTAAGCGTTTTCCTAGTATTAAACACAATACAATCCCATTAGTAATATCGGCCAACGGCATCATACCGAAGAAGCTACATGAAAGCATTAAACAATATATCTTCAACCCAATGAATACATTGAGACTCAAAAGGCAGAAATACTCAACACGTGTAGAATAGTTTGTAAATTTCTAAACTAAGAATGATACTTTGAGATTCCGAGACAGCTTCCATCCTGACATGGTTTTCGTGGTTTCCCATAGTCCGAAGAGCAAATGCTAGGATGGCGACGAGAAATCGGCCACGACCGTACACAGCAGAAAGGAAACATCAACTACAAACTATATTATATATGAATTATTTTAGTAAGAGTTAAGACAAAGTAATTGGATGAGCGTAGCGAGCGTAGCGAGCGAAGCGAAGATTCCATTTCACTACACTGGAGAAAAAAATCCGGAATGTTTTTTTTTTTTTTTTTTTTTCTTTCTTTCTTTCTTTTTTTTTGTATTTTTGTGTGTCTGTGAACACGATTCCGGCTAAACCAATACTCCAATTGCGATGAAATTTTATGGAGGTCTGTGAAATCTCTGAACGAAGAACTGCACGGGGGAAAAATCGATCAAAAAATTATTTCTCATGAAAATCGCAATTTTACAATTTTTTTCGATTTTTAAAAAAATTCTCCGCCCTATAACATCTACATGCTTTATCCGATTGTAATGATTTTTTCACAGAACCTTAATTTTATGAATTAATATATTCGTGTGAAATTTGAGCGCAATCGAAAAATTATTTCTCATGATAATTGCAATTTTACGATTTTTTTCAATTTTTAACATTTCTTCGACGAATAAAACCTACATGCTTTATCCGATTGTAATGATTTTTTCACAGAACTTTAATTTTATGAGTTAATATTTTCGTGTGAAATTTGAGCGTAATCGAAAAATGATCTATTAAAAAAATCACAATTTTACGCTTTTTTCGTTTAAAAAAATTACGCTCATCCATCAACGCGGCGGGACTTAAGCGTTTTCCTAGTAATTGGATGAGCGTAGCGAGCGAAGCGAAGATTCCATTTCACTACACTGGAGAAAAAAATCCGGAATGTTTTTTTTTCTTTCTTTCTTTTTTTTTTGTATTTTTGTGTGTCTGTGAACACGATTCCGGCTAAACCAATACTCCAATTGCGATGAAATTTTATGGAGGTCTATGAAATCTCTGAACGAAGAACTGCACGGGGGGAAAAATCGATCGAAAAATTATTTCTCATGAAATTAGCAATTTTACGATTTTTTTCGATTTTTAAAACAATTCTTTGACTTATAACAACTACATGCTTTATCCGATTGAAATGATTTTTTCACAGAACCTTAATTTTATGAATTAATATATTCGTGTGAAATTTGAGCGCAATCGAAAAACATTTCTCATGATAATCGCAATTTTACGATTTTTTTCAATTTTTAACATTTCTTCGACGAATAAAACCTACATGCTTTATCCGATTGTAATGATTTTTTCACAGAACTTTAATTTTATGAATTTATATATTCGTGTGAAATTTGAGCGTAATCGAAAAGTTATCTATTAAAAAATCGCAATTTTACGCTTTTTTCGTTTAAAAAAAATTACGCTCATCCAACAACGCGGCGGGACTTAAGCGTTTTCCTAGTGTATGTAATAGGTACACATGGAAGTACTTGACGTAAGTCCGTACAACATGTTAGCTCCGGTTTTGACCGAGTGTGTATGAAATACATCCAATAAAATAATATAATAATAATTCAACAATGTATAATAAGACAACAATGTTTGATAACACATTCAAATTGTATATTAAAATAATATTATATGAAGTGAAATAAAATGAATCAACAGGAATCAAATTAATATAAATAATGAAATAAAAGAAAAAATCCAAAAAGGAAAAAAGTTAAGGAAAAAAAGCGATTTTTGAGAACGATGTTAATTATGAGGTTTGACAAAAAACAGGAAAAGCAAACCGTGGAAGAATAAACAGAAAGCGATTTCATTTGTTCAAATCTTTAAAACTGTTTTGGAAATGCTTGGCTTAGAATTTTTCGGATGGCTTTTGAAAATGTTGATAGGGTTAGTTAATACGTAAAGCGAATAATGATCAATAAAAATTATAGCGAAACCAAATGGTTTTGCAATAAGTAAGTAATTTCTTAATTTATAATAAGTTCAATGCCTTGCTTCACGCGACATAATGGGGGTCGTTTCTTCTGCTCGGTGCTTAATTAAAAGGTGTCGAATTGAGACACACTTGCATTGTTCATTATGTGTAAATAGGGTAGAAAATTCTTCACTTCGACCTTTTTGCGTAGCTGCCTCGAGTTATGAACCGGTGTATAAAAGAGTGGGCGAGACAAGAACCATCAGTTTCAAGAGTTACATCGTATCTTCAAGACAATACTACAGGATACCAAAGTACCAGGTACCAAGTTTATTTAGGACTAGGAAAACGCTAAAGTCCCGCCGCGTTGATGGATGAGCGTTTTTGTAAGTTTTTAGTTTGCGTGGGACCACTTTTCCTTTGCAAGTGCTTTGTGAATGCATTGTAGGTGACTGTTGTCAAGTTTCAATTGTTTCTTGTTAGTTGTTATTATAAACCTCAAAAAACACATTTTAAAACCTTTATTTCATGCATTCTGGCTAACTTTGTCAACTTTTGCAACTTTTTCTTACAAAAGGTACTACATCACCATAACCGTAATGTCCATGTGAAATATGAACGTTGTTGCCCCACCCGTTTGGTCAAAATCGGCCTAAATGTGACGAAAATATCGCACTTAAGTAAAAAAACTCATATTAAAACCTTTATTTCTATAGATTCCAGCTAACTTTTTCAACTTTTTCTTTCAAAAGGTACTACATCCCCATAACCTTAATGTCCATGTGAAATATGAACGTTGTAGCCCCACCCGTTTGGTCATAATCGGTCCAAATGCGACGAAAATATCGCACTAAAAATCGAAAAACTCATATTAAAACCTTTATTTCTATGGATTCTAGATAACTTTCTCAGCTTTTTATTTTAAAAGGTACTTCATCACCATAACTTCAATGTCCATGTGAAATATGAACGTTCTAGCCCCACCCGTTTGGTCAGAATCGGCCCAAATGTGACGAAAATATCGAACTAAAAATCGAAAAACTCATATTAAAACCTTTATTTATATGGGTTCTAGCTAACTTTTTCAGCTTTTTGTTTCAAAAGGTACTACATCACCATAATCCTAAAGTTCATGTGAAATATGAACGTTGTAGCCCCACCCGTTTGGTCAGAATCGACCCAAATGTGACGAAAATATCGCACTAAAAATCGAAAAAAATCGTAAAAGTACGATATTCATGAGAAATATTTCTTCGATTGTACCCAAAAACGTAGCAAGTCTAAGTTCAGAGAAAACGAAGGTCCCCTCAATTTTCATCAAGTTCGCATATGCCGTTTGCCCGGTAGAGAGCGAACAAACAGACAGAAAAACAAAAAAAAAAAAACAAACAAAAAAACATTGGAGATAAATTTTTGAGTTGTCAGTGAAATTGAAGTCTTCGCTTCGCTCGCTACGCTCATCCAACAATCAAATTCCAAAGTATCATTTTTAAAAATAGATTCGGTTCACTTCTTATATGTTTAATACAATACTGCATTCATTTTGGAATTTCCTCACTATTATATTATCGCGATTTTTCAAATGTACATTATTGAGTTTTAAAGTGAAAACCGATCGATTTTAATAATATCGCTAATCGATGGCTAATAAATAATACACTAGGGAAACGCCAAAGTCGTTGTTAAACGAGTAAGTGAGCCATGTGTTGAGTACCCGGTTACATTACTTTTCTTCCCCCTACCTTAAGCCTCTCTAGCCTATCATAGGCTAGAGAGGCGCATTATGGCCTTACAGTTGACGCGCCCGTATACCAATTAAACTTAAAAAACTATTATTTATACGAAAATAATTATCAAACTTAAATGCAAATGTTACCGGGTACTCAACACATGACTCGCTCACTCGCCTAACAACGACTTTGGCGTTTCCCCAGTGTAGTTGGCTAAAGCGCCCTTATAGCCGAAATGTGGGAGACGTGGGTTCAATCCCCTGGTCGGGAAAGATTTTGTCATATCTAGATTGTAGTTAAAAAATTATTAAACATGTTTTGAAATGCATATAACGCAGTGTAGTCTATCACCTGTGACAATTCTATGGAAAACATAGCCAGTACGAAATACGTGTTAATATTGCAAGGTTTACTAAATCTACGAACGGAATTTGGGGGTACCTTGACGTTCAACATTTGATAGACCTTGCATGGGCACGGCCTTTCACAGCCAGGTAAATAAAAAACAAAAAATATATTTTCAAAATCTAAACCATTGTCGTTAAAATAATTTCTAAACATAGGAAGCCTAGTTTTCTATTAATAATTTCTTGCAGGTTTAAAATCGCAAAGGATCTAGCTGATTTTGTTAGCAGTTCTCAATAAACTCGTACCGGATGTCTATTTAAAATTTCAGCGCAATCTATTTATTTTTTATTTATTTATTTATTTATTTATTTATTTGTGGCCACATTACAACAGGACAGACGTCTCACAAGTGTAATTTACCATACTATAACATACAAATCGCAACAATACAATGTAAAATTAGTTACATAAAAATGACTTTAAAAATTATATAAACATGAATGTATGTGTGTGTGAGATGATGAATGTATGTATGTATGCGTATTGCGTTGTATGTATGATTGAGTGAATGATTGTGTGAGTGTGTAAAGTGGAAATATGAATTGTATGTGAAAGCACGAGCGACTAAGACATAAGTGAAGTTGATTATAATATTTTTTTAGTTGTTTTCGAAAGGAATGGATGTTACTATTGTGCAAATCTAAATTAGACCCATTCAATGATAAAAGGTATAGTTTCAGATCATCTGCATACAACAGACATTTTGCACTCTTAATTTGCGATGGAAGGTCATTTACAAAGAGAGTAAATAGAAGAGGTCCAAGTATCGACCACTGTGGTACTCCAGACGTGACAGAAATGAAGGAAGATGAACTTGCATCAATACCAACCGATTGTGTTCTACCAGTAAGATAGTCTCGTAGAAGTTCTATTATATTTCCACATATACCAAAGCTTTCTAGTTTATGCGCAAGAAGCCTATGGTCTACAGTGTCAAAAGCTTTACTAGAATCAGTGTAGACTGCATCAACTTGCACCTTTTTGTTCATGCAATCAGCGATATCTTGAGAAAATATTGCAAGATTTGTTACTGTAGAACGTTTGCGCACAAAGCCATGCTGCTCCGGAGCAATTGCCATTAACAGATGGTTGTAAATGTTTCTGTGTAGTATTATTTCAAAGACTTTAGAAAAGATCGGTAGAAGGGATATCGGCCTGTAATTCGACACCTTAAAGCGACTTCCTTTTTTGAGAACCGGTGTTACAATAGCTTGCTTCCACCTTGAAGGAAAAATGCCAGTAGTCAGTGCAGAATTGAAGAGATGTGCAAGTGGATAGCTTAAAGGTATTCGGCAGTGTTTAATAACTTCAACGGGGATTTTATCAGCACCAGGCGACTTTACATTCTTCAGATTTTTTATAATGTCAGCAATTTCACGAGGGGGTGTGGTTATAGCTGATAAAGTCCCTAATTGATCACATGCAATTACATTTGGTAAAGGACCTGCAGTGCTTGATGGAAGAAAGGTGTTCAGCGATTCGGCTGATTTTTTTATGTTTTTTGTTTGTTTGTATGTTTGTATGTCTCGCCATAACGTTCGAACGGAGGCTCGGATCGAGTTGAAATTTGGACCATCCGCAAGCTTCGTTCTCGATTGAATGCCATTAGTTTTGTGGCAAAATCGTTGAAAAAGTTAAAAAGTTACATTGAAGTTAATCGAAAGTTTCTTTTTTCAAACTAAACGGCGACAAAATCTGAGGTGGCCAAATCATTTAGAATGTCCGTCCGGTCACGAATATGTTAATTTAATTTTGATCCGATAAGTAGTGTAGATGAAAATTACATTTTAACAAAAGTAACATTACCATGGCAACGAGTTTGTATGTCTCGCCATAACGTTCGAACGGAGGCTCGGATAGAGTTGAAATTTTTAGCATCCGCAAGGTTCGATCTGGATTAAATGCCATTAGTTTTGTGGCAAAATCTTTCAAAAAGTTAAAAGTTACATTAAAGTTAATCGAAAGTTTTTTTTAAACTAAACGGCGACAAAATCTGAGGTGGCCAAATCATTTAGAATGTCCGTCCGGTCACGAATATGTAAATTTTATTTTGATCCGATAAGTAGTGTAGATGGAAATTACATTTTAACAAAAGCAACGTTACCATGGGAACAAAACGTCACACGAGGTAGCTGGCCAATATGCACTGCCACCTAGAAGTAATCAAAACACTATCGAGAAAGCAGTGTATTATTTGTTTCCAAAGAGTTAAAATAGTTTTCCTAAAGAAATTATGTCAAAGTCCTTTAGATGGCGATGGATTTTATCCACAAAGTGAAGGTTTACCCAAATAACTTGCCAATAATAAATATTATTGGAAACATGTCCACGTGGACAGCGAAAGTCGCTAATTAGACGAGTGAGCGCAGCGAACGTAGTCTACAACGCTACTCGATCGGTCCTTGGTCGTGATTAATTCTGTATGTTAAATGTTAAATGTTAAATGTTAAATGTCTGTCTGTCCAGTCCCATACGGCCGAACGGCCAAATAGACTGAGCTGAAATTTTAAACAAACATCCGTGACCAGGTAACTGAGAACTGCTAACAAAATAAACACAATCTGTTGCGATTTAAACCTGCAAGAAATAAAAAAACTGAAAAATACGTTGAAATGTATAGGAATTATTTTAACGACAATGGTTTTCATTTTGATATGATATTTTTTGTTTGTTATTTACCTGGCTGTGAAATGCCGTGTCCAAGGTTAATCGAATGTTGGACGTCAAGGTACCCCCAAATTCCACTCGTAGATTGAGTAAACCTTGCAATATTTTCACGTATTTCGTACTGGCTATGTTTTCCATAGTATTGCCACAGATGATGGACTACACTGCGTTATGCATTTCAAAACATGTTAAATAATTTAAAAAATACAATCCAGAAATTAAAAAATCTTTTCCGACCGGGGGTTTGAACCCAGGTCTCCCACATTTTGGGTATAAGGGCGCCTTAGCCATCTAGACTAGGGAAACGCTAAAGTCGTTGTTGGACGAGTGAGTGAGTCATGTGTTGAGAACCCGGGAAACATTTGCAATTAAAACTGATTATTATATTTGTATAAATAATAGAGTTTTTAAGTTTAGTTGGTATAAGGGCGCGTCAACTGTAAGGCAATAACGCGCAACTGTAGCCTAACATAGGCTATATAGATAGGCCTAAGGTAGGGGAAGAAAAGTAATGTTACCGGGTACTCAACACATGGCTCACTCACTCGTCAAACAACGACTTTGGCGTTTCCCTAGTTTTAAAATTTAAAATATGTGCAATGTGGGTCTAGCTAAAGCACGTGCTCGCTTATCAACGCGTCCAACTGAGCGTTTCCTAGTAGTCTATCATTAACTTCTACGCTTGGGTGTGTTACAGGGATGCATCCTAGGTCGAGCTTGGTTTGCGCGCTGGTTGTGTGGCTCGCTGTGTTGACATCTGCTCGGACAGTATTGCCAGAAGACGGTTCAACCCCGTACGGCCCAAAACATAACACTTCATCTCCGTCTAATCAGACACAAAACAGTTCATCGCCAGATAGTTCAACACTGGCCGGTCCATCAACACAAACCATTTCGATGCCAGACCTTTCTGTACACGATATTGAAAACCGGGATACTTCAATCGATTCAAATAAGACACAATCCTCTCCACTAGAAGAAAACTCAGTTCTAGACACTTCAACTGCTGTCAGTACAATGTACACGAGAACTAAATTTTGGATTTCAACTAATGTGATTTTAACAGAAGACCTATCAATTCAAGACACTTCAACCACAAAGACTACTACTCTGACCAGTGAAAGGTTGGTGAATGATGGAGTTTGGAGAAAAATCAAGAGGAGTTTTTCAGAAGGTCTTCCAAAGCTAAGCACTTCTAAAGAGTCAAGTCATTATCAACCAACAACAACTACCTATCATCATCAACCAATAACAACGACCAGTTTAGCTCCAACCAGGACAACTAAGACCAGTAAGAAATATGACTCCGTCATTATTGCTGTGCTAATAGTTTTGTTTTGTAAGGTGTTTCCGGCTATTCCGAGTTGCCTTAATCTTTGAAGTGTTTGCTGAATTGGTGTTGAATTATATTTTTTTCGTGAAGGAATACAATAAAATAAAATTGCATTGAATTGATAGATGTTCATATGTCGACACCTACCAGACCTATCCATTACAGAATAGATCCACAATCCACTTAATTAAATAAGAAGGGCCGTAGCCCGATATTGACGAAATTTTTGGAGAATCTTCAAAATATCTTTACTGCGATCTACCACATTTTTAGAAGGTCTTTAATCAAAGTAATTAAACGAGTGAGCGCAGCGAACGGAGTGATCTCCATTCAATTCAAACGGCGCTTATCGTTAGTCTGCGTGTGTGTGTGTGTACGTTGAAAATCAGTCGAATCGCTGAACAGATAGCGCTGAAATTTTAAACAGACATCCGGTACGAGTTTATTGAGAAATGCAAACAAAATCAGCAAGATCCATTACGATTTAAACCTACAAGAAATAATAAATTGAAAAAAAGCTCCCAATGTTTAGGAATTATTTTAACGACAATGGTTTACATTTTGAAAAGATATTTTTTGTTTGTTATTCACCTGGCCGTGAAATGCCGTGCCCATGCAAGGTCTGTCGAATGTTGCACGTCAAGGTACCCCCAAATTCCGCTCGTAGATTGAGTAAACCTTGCAATATTTTCACGTATTTCGTACTGGCTATGTTTACCATAGTAGGCCCTATTGCCACAGATGATGGACTACACTGCGTTATATGCATTTCAAAACATGTTTAATTATTTTTTAAATACAATCTAGAAATTACAAAATCTTTCCCGACCAGGGGATTGAACCCATGTCTCCCATATTTTGGCTATAAGGGCGCCTTAGCCAACTAGACTAGGGAAACGCCAAAGTCGTTGTTAGACGAGTGAGCGAGTCATGTGTTGAGTACCCGGGTACATTTGCATTTAAGTTTGATAATTATATTCGTATAAATAATAGGGTATTTAAGTTTAGGCCATAGTTCAGGCCATAATGCTCCACTGTAGCCTATGATAGGCTAGGGAGGCCTAAGGTAGGGGGAAGAAAAGGAATGTTACCGGGTACTCAACACATGGCTCACTCACTCGTCTAACAACGACTCAAACGTTTCCCTAGTATTACCGGGTACTCAACACATGGCTTACTCACTCGTCTAACAACGACTTTGGCGTTTCCCTAGTTTGTCCTTCGTATAGGTGCATACGGCCGAACGGCCAAATAGATTGAGCTGAAATTTTAAACAGACATCCGTGACCAGGTAACTGAGAACTGCTAACAAAATGAGCACAATCCATTTCGATTTAAATCTACAAGAAATAATAAACTGAAAAATAGGTTTATCATGAGTAGGAATTAGTTGGTGTCAGGGCGCGTCAACTGTAAAGTCATAATGCGCCACTGTAGCTTAGATAGGCTAGGGAGGCCTAAGGTATAGGGGGAAGAAAAGGAATGTTACTGGGTACTCAACACATGGCTCACTCACTCGTCTAACAACGACTTTGGCGTTTCCCTATAGTACTTTTATAGACTTTGTAAAACAGCACAATTTCGTTCCTCCAAGAATTTAAACCATGCTAAACGCCAAAGTCGTTGTAGACTAGACGAGTGAACCAGTCATATATATGCTGAGTACCTGCCCGGTGACATTTAATTACCTCCCCCTAACTAAGGCTGGAACCAGCATAAGGCTTTCCTCCCTAGGGCCTATCATAGGCTAGAGTGCCGCATTATGGCCTTACAGTTGACGAGTCCTTATACCAACTTAACTCAAAATCATATCGTTTATACCTTATTTATATTATCAATCAACTTAAATGCAAAATGTTCCCGGGTACTCAACACAGTCATGATCACGACTTCTTTTATGGATTGTATTTGACAATTAAAGGACATGTTTTGAAATGCATAAAATTATACAGTAGTATGGAAAAGTACGAAATACGTGTAAAGATTGCAAGGTTTACTCAATCTCCCAGCGGAATTTTGGGTAACCTTGACCGTGCAAGATTCAGTACACCTTGGAAACTGCATTTTGCATTCACTGCCTTACAAACATGATTAGATTACTAGGAAACGCTCAGTTGGACGCGTTGATAAGCGAGCACGTGCTATAGCTAGACCCACATAGCACATTTTTTAAATTTTTAAATTTGCGACGTTCGCTGTCCACGGCGCCATGTTTCCAATATTATTTATTATTGCCAAGGTATTTGGGTTGTACTTTGTGGATAAAATCCACCGCCATATAGAGGACCTTGACATCATTTCCTTGGGAAAACTATTTAAACTCTTTGGTAACAAATAATACACTGCTTCCTCGATAGTATTTTGATTACTTCTAGGTGGCAGTGCTTAGTGGCCAGAATTCTCGTGCGACTTTTCGTTGCCATGGTAACGTTACTTTTGTTATAATGTTATTTCCATCTACACTACTTATCGGATCCAAATAAAATTAACATATTCGTGACCGGACGGACGTTCTAAATGATTTGGCTTCCTCAGATTTTGTCGCCGTTTAGTTTGAAAAAAAAACTTTCGATTGACTTTAATGTAACTTTGTAACTTTTTGAACGATTTTGCCACAAAACTAATGGCATTCAATCGGGAACGAAGCTTGCGGATGGTCAAAATTTCAACTTGATCCGAGCCTCCGTTCGAACGTTATGGCGAGACATACAAACAAACAAAAAAACAAGAAAAAAAAAAAAACAGTCACTATTTTTTTCGGCAGTCAAATGGAATTGTTCGTATAAAAAAGATTCTTCAAGAACAAAACCATTGTCGTTAAATTAAATCCTATACATTTTAAACCTATTTTTCAATCTATTATTCCTTGTATGATTAAATCGCAACGGATTTTGCTCATTTTGTTAGCAGTTCTCCGTTAACTCGTCACGGTTATCTGTTTAAAATTCCAGCTCAATCTGTTTAGCCTTTCGGCCGTATGGGACCAAACAAACAGACATACATTTTACTGACAAATTAATCACGAGGAAGACCCATTTGACTTGGGTTCTAAGACTCAGTTGCGGCGCTCCCTCGACCAATTATAATGTCATGATAGCTTCTTCTTAATTGTGAATATTTTCATAATTTGGATAATTTTTAACTTGGTAGTGAGTATCTACCTGGGTTGTCGATGCTTATAGTTATGCGTATGGACCTAGATGGAAGTACCAATACGTGCATTCGTGCGCACGTGGAAGTAAGATGGTTTAACGTTGCTTGCAATAGTTTTATTGAAAATAAATTTTATTTAAAAACAGAATGATATTTCTAATTTCAATGATGGTCCGCCCGCTTGACGGTTAGTTACCATTTGTGTCACAACGATAGCGGGTCAACAATAACGATATGATTAGTCACAATTGTGTGTCGTTCAACATTATTATGAATCAATAATAGCAATCTATTTATTACTTTATTAGGGTGTAAAGTTTATGTATGCAAAAGATGGGCAGTCTAACAGATGCTGTAAATATGGAAAACAGAGAATGCCTGTGACAGAATGGGCTCTTGTAAACAACAATGGCTGCTCCTAGCAATGGTAGAGCCAAACTGAGGCGAAATACGGACTCGATGGAGGGTATCAGGCATTCGCCCCAGCTGGGCTCGTATCTCGAGGTATTTTCCTGGACCCAGACCTCTTTTTGATCAATGAGACCTGACGCGCAGAGCACCTGTTGGCAAAAAAAATACGTTTCTTGAAATCCTGGAAAATGCTTCAAAACACATACTGACAAAGTTATCAAACAGAGACAGTTAACGATTTGCACACTATAATTATGAGAAAAAAACAACCAGGGGCGTCTATATTATCTCTCTCAAAAGACAACTTGTCGATCGACTGGCTGCATCGGCGCGCGCATCACCAGTCCGAAGTCCGAACATCAGGACTTACCTCCCTCGCCGCTCGCTCTCCCGCGTCGTTGGCGCCTGACATGTATCCGGCCCAATGGGTGGCAGTCTCGGTTCCCGCCAAAAAGACTCGTGACCCGATCGGCGCGCGCAACGCCGCTCCGAACGAGGTAAGAGCTCCAGGCGGATAATGTGCTGTGTATCCACCCCCGATGTACTGCTCCGTTGACCACGTCTTAGTTATAAAGTGAACAGGCTAAAATCAAAGAACGTATGAAATATTCAATAGCAATGCAAACATCGAAAGTATAATTAAGTAAAGCTCCCGCTAGACGCGACGAGAAATAAGTAATCAATTGGTAAATGCGTAGATAAGATCAAGGGTGGTCTATTTTTGTACTCGTCCCCAAAGAAATGAGTGCCCCTTGTTGTCAAGGACTTCAATGTTTTATATGGGAACAGAGGCTGGCTACTAAAACTGGGTTTATTTACTTATGGATTTTGGTGAACCTGACATTTTCCTACTGTACATTAGATTCATTAAGACAATTTCCTAATGGATGTCGTCTCGATTAGCCAAGTTGCATAAATATGAGACGTTAAGCAATATCCAATCAATGAGATAGAAAAAATTGTTTTTTATCTGAAATTTAAATTTTGATCCGTGTATTTACGACTGGTGGTAAAAATTAATGATTTTGACACATTTTTAAATCGCGACTCGTTAAGAAAGTCCTCTATGAGCATCAATATTCTATCCGTCTGTCAGTCCCTCCTTTTGCCATCAACAAGGATGATGCAGAACTCTTTGTAACCCCAAAGTCAGGTGGATGGACTGTCTCAACCCAAAGGAACATTTTTCTGCACTCATCACCTTAATCAACCGTATATAAATATGTCATGAGACAAAACGTTGCTTAACGGTAAGCTTTGCTCCCTTTTTTGGGTACTCCCTACATACGTTGAGTGCTTCCTTGGAGTCAAAGAACTTGGAAAGTGTCTTGCAGACTTCTTCTTGCTTCTGCTTGTCGCTCATCTCTGAGAGTTTGAGCATGTTCTGAAGGTAGATGAAGCAAATCAGTCCACAAAGCTTGCCATCAGGTTTTTGATCTTCAGTCACCAAGCCGACGATCTCGAACCCGTCACTACACGTTACGTAGCCGTTGAAACCTGCACAACGTTATCAAGTACTTAACCTCTAAACTTAAATCATGCAGAGTCTGTACCCAGGTATGCGGCCCGAGTACTTTCACTAAGACCTCGGCCCAGAGGGCAGGCGGGAGGGTAAATACCGACGTGTATAGAACTGAAACGGTGGACTGAATAATGTATAACGTATAATCCCTTACTCTCCCTTCCGCCATCTGGGTCGACTTCCGATGGTAGAGGTACTCGTACCGGGGTACAGACCCTGTATTAATTAAAGTTTAGTGCATGTTGAGAAAGGATGGCTGATCCTGATGGTTGATCACGAACAAACAAAAAAGTTTGAAAGGAGAAACCTTTGCCATTCATGACTGTTTAGGCCATATTATGTCTAAAATAGGTGTGTATCTGTATAATTTTCAAAATGTATCAATATAGTTGTTTTATACAAAGTCCAATTATACAAAAGTTTTTCGAAAGATAATGCTATTTCTGGACATCTGGAGATAATACAAATAATGTAACCACTCCACAAGCGGAACAAATCAATATTTGTATTTAATTATTTTTGGATCTACAATCAAAGGTTGAAAAGACTGAAGTAAATTTGAACAATCACGCACGACGAACTTGCTTATAAATTTAAACACGAGTCTTCACATCTTACCCTTTTCCTCCCAGAAAGGCTTCTTATAGAAGGCGATACACTTCATCACCAACCCCATAGGGCTGTGCTGAATCAGGCAGCTACGCATTGCCGGCAGGGGTGGCTCGAAACAGATCTTCAGCTGGAAGAGAATGCATTACAGTTATGTGGAATTGGGTTTCAGGCCTAAACCCCATTTTGTCCATAAATTAAAAACAAAATCGGCGTAGATGGCGTTTGTTCTACCGCTTCATACTTGATGCTTTAAGGCTATTGTAACACCTCTGGCCGATAATTTGAAAGTCGAAGAAACATGTCTGAAAAGTTTGCTGAATGATAGAAGGCCTTTAAAATAACAGAAAAAAAAATTGTGAATTTTTTTGGGCGGGACATAACCTAGGTACCGTTTGACAAAAAAAATCGTACACCAACTGTTATTTTCAGAAAACTATTTTAGCTATAGTCAAGTTATAGCTAAAGGTGTTTAAAAACTATGTCCAGAAAACCGATTCTCAAAATTTAATTTTGAACTAGTCTTGTTTATTACACTTTTGTCCAAAAATCTAAATATAATTTCCAAAAGTGAGGTTATGTCCCGCCCAAAAAAATCACAATTTTTTTTTCCTGTTATTTTAAAGGCCTTCTTTCATTCAGCAAACTTTTCAGACATGTTTCTTCGACTTTCAAATTATCGGCCAGAGGTTGTACAATAGCCTTAAATGGCTCTTTTTAAACGCATTTTCAGCTGGGTTTTAAAGGAAGATTACACTTAAAAATTCACTTGGTCTATATTTTAAATATTTTTTTTCAATAATTGATCTTCTTTTTCAAACGTTTCTAATAACATACATATTATTCATGCTCAAAACTGACAAGTTTTGGCAATAGAACACAAAACCTATAACATACAACTTACAAAATCAAAAGTTAACGGATAGATTTTTTGGACTTGATCATAGATTTGTAATAGTCTTAGCAAAAATCTATATAGGACAAACACCAAATGTATGTGAATTAGACAAATGGAGTGATCGCTTCTATTTGTGCTTTGCTTTAGTTATTGTATTTACTTTAATTATTATTTGATATTATGTTTATTCACAAACATATGTATTGTTGTACGTAATCAATTAAGTGCTTGGAAGTGGAACCCTCTGTCAAATCAAACAATCATATAGGTACTGCTACTGACCTGAGTGATGGGAGGTGTGGCCAGAATGAGGTAAGTAGCCTCGTATTCTGTCCCGTCTAACGTTTGCACTTTGACGTTTGTTGATCCATGGCTAATCATCACTACCGGTTGATTCAATTTAACAGGATCTGAAAGAAATTACCATTTAAGTTTTCCAACATTTCATCAAACTGCTCCACTATACAGCTAAGAAATTAAGACTGTTCGATGAGCTCTCTAGAACGCTTTAGTAGGATCATTGTGAAGCTCCATTGTCCTATTGTGTACGGTTTGCACCAAAATGTCAAATACGAATGTGTGTATAGCGCGATAAGAGCACATCCTCCAAATTGTGCTTACATTTTTTAGTAACCGATCGTAAAATATATAGCATGTGTTGGAAACAATTATTAGAAATGTTGGAATGTGCTTTGATCGCGTCTTGCACTCATCCTTTTTAAACACCCTCCCACAATTTCAGATTTTTTGGGTGAAAATTGGAGTTCGAAAATGGATAAAGATCCAAAAAACTATGAGAAATTATAGCTAGATTTGCCGATAAAACAAAATTTTAAATGAGCGTTAAAATATTTTAAAGAGTTGATCCTGGCTCATCCAACAGCGATTAATTTGTGGATATTTACTACAATTCAGAAATTAAAAAAGTCCGCCCCAACCGGGATTCGAACCACGGGTCTCCCACATTCCAGGTCAGCTCTTTACCGACGGGTACATTTAAATCTATTAATTGTTGCTGCATTATACATCTGAATGGGTCGGATTATTTAATTTCTGAAATTATTGTAGCAAATATTAATAATTACACCTACGGGAGTGTTACCCGACTAACCAAATCGAGAAATAAATTTGTGGGTATGCGATGTAAACTTACTTTCTAACCGCTGAGCGAGTTTCTCTGCGAGCTGCTGCGAGCCCCCAACGAGTTTGCCCTCCTCAGCTCCCCCAGTCACCCCCCAAAGTCTGCGCGGTCCGCTGGCCTGACGATGGTACCACAGGTAGAACAAGATAGACATGTCTCGCTCGTCGGAACAAGTGTCCATGTTGCTTGTCGCCGACAGGTATTCGTTGCACTGCCTAAACGAACAGAAATCAGTGTACATGTTGAGAGGAAGGACTACTGCCAGTATTAAAGCAGCATCAAATGAATATCTCTGACATCCAAAGAATAATTGTTAACAAATAAAAAGATGAAACTTATTGAAGTAGTAATAAAAAATAAACAAGTAAAAATGAAAAGTGTATCCAATATATTTTGAAAGGATATTTCTTTAATATTTTGTTTTTACGTATGTACAAATATAAACAGTTGACCAACATCTATCCATACAAGGAAATATTAGCTTTTCATTTCAAAAACCAAATGTACCAAATGTATCCAAAACGATGATTATCTTTAGTTATTAATTAGGTAATCTTTCTTGGGCCAAATATGTATTAAACTACAAATCTTCTGTTTATCATAATGAAAAAAAAAGTAAATAAATAAATACATAACACACTTGTATTTGTAGTCTTCACTAACCACATAAAAGTCTTACAGTGTGAGACTGCAATTGAAGTGGCTTTAAGCCACAATGCATTTTATAATTTTTGAAACAAGAACGACTGACTTCTTCTACAGTTGTTATTTCGCGAATACTTCAATGAATTTCCGTCCCTTCTAGTCATACGGGGAGTGTGTACTTAATTAATTATGATTAAAAAAAGAACTGGAAGTTTAAAATCCAATCATCCCTTGTTTTTTTGACTAGCAGCGAGTGACTTACTTAGTCCAGCAGTGCTTGTCGTAGAACTCTTTGACAGTCATCAGGTCCCACTCCTTGGCATGTGGCGCCTCCCACGGCTTGTCTGGTGGAACCTCCCAGCACATCTTCTCCAGCCGTCTCACCATCACCGCCAGGTCCCAGGCGGCCAGGGGGTTGCGCCACCCCATGTGTGGTACGATCCCGTAGTATTGATATCGTTTCCCCTGGAAACCCACATGCAATGTTATGTGTACAGTACATCAACGTCAAATGGCAGGTTGTTAGTTGACCTTAATTAAAAACCCTTATCAATGGCTTGGGTAGTATATGATTAAGGCTGCAGGTAGTGGCAATGGCCCAGTGAACTGCAACTTGGGTACTTACTGATCATTAAAAGTCAGACGCTCGTCGACTGCTTTTTTATTCTTTTTATTTATTATTTAATTGATTATAAACAGCTCTATTCATGCATGTATTCGACTCATTTTAATTCTGGTCAGTATACTCATCCGCGACTAGTACCTACTAATTATTTTATCATGTTGTATAGTGTATGACTCACACATTACACTAGTCTTTTCAAGTACTTTTGTTGTTTACACACCACAGTGAAGGCCTATTGTAAGCCTTTTTGGAATGAAGCTTATTTCACTTGTTCATACATAGAATTAAAAAGTCACACGTAATTATATAAATTATTATTCTTTTTGGGCTTTAAAGATTAGTGACCCCATAAAAAAATGCAGTTACTAGGAAAACGCTCAGTTGGACGCGTTGTTGAGCGAGCACCGGTACGTGCAACATGACCCGAGTACGACATTCCCATAAGGCCCACCACACAGTGTAGGCCTAACTGGATATTGACATTGTACACTATATACTATTCCAACATCTTTGCATTGTACTAATTCACTTCATGCCTTCTAAAGTGTGTCTTTGAATCTTCACTGCCTCCTTCATTTTTAACTTCATTTTTCGAATCTAGGTGCCCGTTAGGGCACCGCAGCCAAGCCGCGGTGCGCTACACACTCAGGCACCTTATACAGCAAGCAGAGTTGGGGTGATTTCGAGGTGTCACCCAGCCGTCATGAAACGTGATGTGAACTTGAAAACTATCAAAATCGAGGGGATTTAGGTATCCGACAACACATGCCAAATTTGGTTTGGGTACGAGCATTCCTTCTTGGTGAAAAAATGACTTGAAACATGCTCAAAATCACTTTAAGGATGTTAGTTACTACTGGCTACTACTACTATCTAATTCGTCAATTTCAATTGCCCAGCGATTCTGACCAAACGGGTGGGCCTACAACGTTAATATTTTACATGGGCATTAAGGTAATAGTGATGTAATTCCCTTTGAAAGAAAAAGTAAAAAAAAAATTCTGGAAGGCTTCCAAATAAAGGTTTTAAAATAAGCCTTATACAGGCATACAATCAACAAGTAACTATAGTTACGTGACAATATCGCCTACATTGTTTACAAAAAGCAAGTCTTTAGAGTTTAGACCACTATGTTTTTTTCATTCTATTGTTAATTGGTAATACCATAGCAATTAAATCGACTTTGATAAAATGTTTATATTTTAACAAATAATTTTGCAATGGAACTTGAAAAAGTAATGAGATCCCACACATATCAAAAACTTGTAAAAATACAGCCAAACCTTACACACTCAAAAGAAATGCGATCTAAAAAAAAGGGCCAAGCTCATCTACCCTTCCACATTTGCGCATTCTTAATTCATAAACGTACAGTGTCCCGTAACAACATCCTTGAAAAGCTTGGCAAAATAGAATTTGCAATGACCATTACGTTTAAATTAATTAGAAAAAAGAATTTGGAAGAACCATTAGGTTTAAATTAATAGTTGCAAATTCTATTTTGCCAAATTTTTCAAGGTTGTTGTTGCGCAAATGTGGAAGGGTAGATGAGCTTGGCCCTTTTTTTTAGATCTCATTTCTTTTGAGTGTGTAAGGTTTGGTTGTATTTCTACAAGTTTTTGTTATGTGTGTGTTATGATTACCAATAAGTCTTTAAGGTCATGACCGATTTAGCTGAAAATTTGGAAAATAGGAGAGAATGTTATACTTATTGACCCTGCAAAATTTCATAACGATCAGAACATTTTTTTTTTTTTTATAACTAACGATCGGATTTTGTTCAAAAACTATACAGCAACCCGCCTAGATGGTATGTACATGTGTAAAAAATTTCAGGTCGATCAGAGAAACGGTGCGACCTGTATCGAAGCAGTAACAGAAAAAAAAACAAAACAAAAAACAAACAAACAAAAAAAAACAGACATTCGAGCCATAAGAGTCAAGTGGAGACGCTCGCTACGCTCGCTCAAAAATTTCAAATCTTGCCATTATTCTTTTCTTTCTGAAGGTTGAACAAATGATATTTTCAACGATCTGAAATTTTTTTAACAACATATAATTGGATGAGCGAAGCGAAGACTTCAATTTCACTGACCCCCCAAAAAATTTAGCTCGGATGTTTTTTTTTTTTTTTTTTTTTGTTTTTGTTTTTTTTTGTTTTTCCGTCTGTTTGTTCGCTCTCTACCGGGCAAACGGCATATGCGATCTTGATGAAAATTTGACACGACCTTCGTTTTCTCTGAACTTAGACTTGCTACATTTTTGGGTACAATCGAAGAAATATTTCTCTTGAATATCGTCCTTTTACGATTTTTTTTCGATTTTTTTGTGCGATATTTTCGTGACTTTTGGGCCGAATATGACCAAACCGGTGGGGCTTCAACGTTCATATTTCACATGGGTAATAATAATAATAATAATAATAATAATATATTTATTGGTCCTTAATTGATCATTACAATGATATTGGACAGGTCAACAATATAACACACAAAGAGTAAGCACTACAATACAATACAATAAAAACAAGTCAACAAAGATTTAAGATGTCAGGTATTCATTGACAGAATAAAACGGATTGTTAGTTAAAAATCTCTTCAGTTCATTCTTAAAACTTATCACATTGTTCTTCTTTAAGTATTTGGGCAGCTTGTTATATAATTTAGCGCCTGAGATATCAGGTCGCATACAAGATAGGTTTAGGTGATGCTCTCCAATTTTAAAATTGTCTCTGTTCCTAGTAAAATGGTCATGGCAATCACCGTTAGTCGTTGTTAGCTTGTCATTATTTAAAACATATAAAATTGCATTGTAAATGTACAGGCAGGGCAAAGTTAAAATCTCTAGGTCTTTAAATAACTCCCTGCAGTGGGCATAACTGCTAGCATGGGACATATACCGTACAGCCCTTTTTTGTAGTCTAAAAAGTCTAATGGTGTGGGGTGACAACCCCCAGCAGACAATCCCATACTGTAGTCTGGACTGGATATATGCAAAGTAAACTAATTTGACAACACGTAGACTGCATACATCCATCAGTCTTTTAATAAGGTAACATCCTCCTGCAAGTTTTTTACTCGCATAATTAATGTGTATGCCCCAGTCCAGCACATTGTCAACAAAAACACCAAGACAATTAGTCACATCAACTTCAACAATAGAATGAGATTTAATATAAACAAGAGGACTTCTGTCAATATTTTTTTGTTTTGTTTTAAACTGCATCAACAATGTTTTATCAGCATTAATAAAAAGTTCATTATCATCACACCATACAACCATTTGATTAGCAGCCAGCCTGCTTTCAGAATACAACGACTCAAGATCAAGGTTACTAATTAAGTCATTCGAATCATCTGCATATAGAGTAACTTTACCCATATTTACCGAATCTGTCAAGTCGTTTATGAAAACGATAAAAAACAGAGGTGATAGCACCGAGCCTTGCGGTACGCCTAAACTTAACTTCAATTCTTTCTTCAATGGTGATGTATTGCTTTCTGAAAGAAAAGGTTGAAAAATTTTGCCAGAATCTATAGAAATAAAGCTTTTAATATAAGTTTTTTGATTTTTTGTGCGATATTTTCGTGCCATTTGGGCCAATTCTGACCAAACGGGTGGGGCTACAACGTTCATATTATACATGTACATTAAGGTTATGGTGATGTAGTACCTTTTGAAAGAAAAAGTTGAAAAAGTTAGCCAGAATCCATAGAAATAAAGCTTTTAATAAAAGTTTTTTACGGTAAATAATACCAATTGACAAGAAACAAAAGAAACTTGACAACATTCACCTACAATGCGTAGGCAGCAAAACAAAGCACTTGCAAAAGTAAAGATATTCCACGCAAACTAAAAACTTTAAAAAGCTCATCCATCAACGCGGCGGGACTTTAGCGTTTTCCTAGTTACGATGAACATAAAACCACAACACAAATATATGAGTGCACCAGATCAGAATCATAGTCCGAATCGTACAAACGGTGTTTATAAATCTTAATTTGAGCTTGAAGACAATAATCATGCAAGATTGGACCTACGTGAACTACAGGACACATTATGTGGCTCTTCATTCATTATGGTCTAGTGCATTTATAACTTCTGTCTAGTTTATATTTGCATGTGGCAGGAATGATTCATGGCATTTATATTGTAGTTCATATGGATTGCTAAAAGTTATAAGACTAGGAAAACGCTAAAGTCCCGCCGCGTTGATGGATGAGCGTTTTTGTACGTTTTTAGTTTGCGTGGGACCACTTTTCCTTTTCAAGTGCTTTGTGAATTCATTGTAGGTGATTGTTGTCGAGTTTCAAATGTTACTTGTTAATTGTTATTATAAACCTCAAAAAAACTCATATCAAAACCTTTATTCTATGGATTCTGGCTAACTTTTTCAACTTTTTCTTTCAAAAGGTACTACATCACCATAACCTTAATGTTCATGTGAAATATGAACGTTGTAGCCTCACCCGGTTGGTCAGAATCGGCCCAAATGTCACGAAAATATCGCACTAAAAATCGAAAAAAAAAAAATCGTAAAAGTACGTTTATTTTATGGGTTCTGCCTACCTTTTTCAACTTTTTTTTACAAGGTACTACATCACTATAACCTTAATGTCCATGTAAAATATGAACTTTGTAGCCCCACCCATTTGGTCAGAATCGGCCCAAATGTCACGAAAATATTGCACTAAAAATCGAAAAAAGTCGTAAAAGTGCGATATTCATGAGAAATATTTCTTCGATTGTACCCAAAAACGTGGCACGTCTAAGTTCAGAGATTTCGAAGGTCCTGTCAAATTTTCATCAAGATCGCTTATGCCGTTTGCCCGGAATCGTGCGAACAAACAGACAAAAAAACAAACAAAAAAAACAAACAAACAAAAAAATATTGGAGCTTAATTTTTTGAGGGGTCAGTGAAATTGAAGTTTTCGCTTCACTCGCTACGCTCATCCAATTATAATTAAGATAATAAATTTATAAAAAATATATAATACGGTATATAATATATAATATACATATTGATTTGTGAATCTAAAAATACATGGTTAATTTTTAAAGATAGTAATTTTTGGTAATGACAGATACTGCACTAAATAGCATTGCCCCATGCACAAAGTAAGAGCAGAAAAATTACTTTATTTCCTTACATGTCTATATTCGAAGCTGTTTAATTCATCGGAGCATAGAAACCGCTCAACTCCCAGTTCCTTGCACATGCGCAAGATGTGATGCTGGGTGGGTCCAACGTACGAGGCGCCGACATCCGCCCAGCCAAATGGGGGATCCCCCTCGCCAGGTAGTACAGTGTGCGTGCGCCCGCCCACTCTCTCGGTAGCCTCGAGAACTACCACCTTCAGGCCTCGCTGGCTCAGTGTTCTGGCTGCACTTAACCCTGGAAGAGAATTACCAGAATTGAAATGTAGCAGTTCAATATTCTAGGTGCCTCAAACCTGGATCTGAAATCATCCAACTATTTTCTTATATGCTGAAGTGCTTTGGATATTATATCCTTCTTAGATATTGATTACTTCGTATTAAAACAGATACCATTTTTGTATTATTCAAAACCTTAATAAATCCGAAATCCGAATCAACGGAAATATACCTGCCTATAATAAACGGAAGCCAGTGGTTTAGCCGAGGTGGTTAAGCCGGTTCCCATTCGAACACCAAAGTTAAGCAACCTTCGGGCATGGTCAAGGGTAGAGTAGGTGAACGCTCTATCCTGAGACATACGAATATACCCCTGGTCAGAGCAGACGGAGGGTTCAAGAGCTAGTGTAACGGCTTCATTCTCCTCTACGTCTGATCGGCAGTCCAGGTTAGTGGAGGGACCTATATGACTGTCAAGGTTACACCTTCCTTTCGAAAGGAGTAGGCTACATGCCGGTACCGAGTTTCCCCTCCTCCATTCGTATCATACTTTATCCTCAACTATCACCACTCATCGTCTCGAATAGCCTTAGTGCATTAAATGAGACGTTAAGCAATATCAAAATTTAAAAAAATATATAAATATATAATAATCGAGAAACACGTAAAGTTTTGGGGCAATTTGTAACATTGTTTGTTTTGCTTAGGCCAATTTTTACATTTTCGAATTGTTGTCGTTATAATACCAATCACGTTTGAATGGAAGTCTTGCCGGTAATTAAAGAAAAACAAGACATTTGACACGTAGAATATTATGAACTAACCAAACTTCGTGTCTGTATGGGGCCAATTGATTACCAACACATGGGTTGTGTGTCGCATTTACCATATATGCAAAAAAACAAGATAATAATATAATGTACCTAATAATAAAACGTGAGTGTTGCCCTGATTTGGGAGGTCCCGGGTTCAAACCCAGTCGAGACCGGAAATCCTGACTGTTTTGTTTTTTCGATGTTTTCTTGAGTCCTCTTAAACAACCCTCGATCATCCCCTCACATTATTATTCTAGTTCCTATATATAGGGGCATGCAAATTGCACACTGGGCAAGTTTTATCAAGTGATTTTTTTTTAATATTTGATTGTGTCTAACTAGGGAAACGCCAAAGTCGTTGTCAAACGAGTGAGTGAGCCAAGTGTTGAGTACCCGGGAACATCCCCTTTCCTCCCCGTTACCTAAGGCTGGATCGAGTCCAGTATGGGGAACGATACCGAATACTCAACACATGGCTCACTCACTCGTTAAACAACGACTTTGGCGTATCCCTAGTTATTTAAATTGAACATTTAAAATGCGAATCGTGTTCGAAACGTATTAGCGTAAAACATTAACAAATTTCCAAGATGAAACAAAATCACCTAATTTTTATTTCCCATTTAACACCCCTCAAAAATAATGTGTGGATGTAAAAATATAAAAAAGTTCGAACTAACGGGTATCGAAACCCGACCCTCTGTGCGGTAGGCTAAATACTTACCACTGTGCTATGTCAGCCACGCAGATCTCGTCCCGCTAGCTGCTACTAAACAAATGCTACCGATGATTTGAAAAATCACATTTTTATTTATTGTAGGCTTAAATTGCAATGGATCTAGCTGATTTTGTTAACAGTTCTCAGTAAACTCGTACCGGATGTCTGTTTAAAATTTCAGCGAAATCTGTTCAGCGGTTCGGCTGATTTTCGACAGGAAGACAGACAGAATCACAGAATGAGAGCCGTTTGAGTTAAATGGAGACACTCGGTCGCTCCGCTCCCTCGTTTAATAATACGAGAGTGTCAGGAAGACTTTGGCGGCGCAGTATCTATTGCTACTTTTTACTACATAGGCCTTCCGTGCCCTGCATTGTCCTTCCTGCCCTTTGGGACAAGTAATTTGAAATAATTTAATAATAATACTAACTTTGAGCAAATTTTAACTTGGCTCCGATAGGCGGAAAGGAAGAAATCACGTATTTTTGATCGCCTACACTGGTTAAAAAGTGTGTAGGATACAAATTGTCAATGTTTCGGATAGCTAAGGTACTTCCAATAAAATTGTTATATTTTGTTAGGCACTAAACGGTAGGTCACCACTAATTCGTCGTAAGTTTCCATTGTTTACTTGCTACAAGGTTTAAAACTATATGGTGCAGCGGCAATCGGCAAGTTATGAAAGTTGGACCCCTACCGGCGGTAGAACAAGATGATATTATACTTTTTAGAAAGATTACTTCAAAATACATACGATTAGCCGTATCCAAGAAAAATCCATCTTGTTCTACATGCCGTTTTGGCACTTTGAGTGCGTCGCGACGCTTCCGCACGGCGCTTCACTCTTTTGATCATTATTTCCAAACCAACTAGGGTACATTAATAAACTTAGTACCATTGTTTAGATGAAAAATAGCACTTTTAAGTGAATACCCACATTTACCCATTAAAAATATTGTAGGGTATTTTAATTGGCCTAAAACGCAAAAATGTGACTTTTTATCAATTTTACTTGGATATTCAATGTCACTTAACGAGAAGAGTTGTAAACATATTGTTGGTTTATCAGTCTTAAAAACATGCTGTCACTTGTGTTATAATACTACAATGCACAGATAGTTACACAAAGTCACTGAGATTGTGCATGACATACGTTTGTTCGGCCGCGCGTCTTATTTACTTCCGCTGACGCTTCCGCACGGCGCTTCACTCTTTTGATCATTATTTCCAAACCAACTACGGTACATTAAAACTTAGTACCATTGTTTAGAAGAAGAATAGCACTTTTCAGTGAATACCCACATTAACCCATTAAAAATATTGTAGGGTATTTTAATTGGCCTAAAACGCAAAAATGTGGCTTTTTATCAATTTTACTTGGATGTTCAATGTCACTTAACGAGAAGAGTTGTAAACATATTGTTGGTTTATCAGTCTTAAAAACATGCTGTCACATGTGTTATAATACTACAATGCACAGATAGTTACACAAAGTCACTGAGATTGTGCATGACATGCGTTTGTTCGGCCGCGCGTCTTATTTACTTCCGCTGTCGCGCAGTGTTCACTGTGAGTTCCGGGCGCCGAACAGAACACTATAAGAGAAAAATTGGCAATACAACTTTTAAATCAATTAAATATGTAAGAATTTAAATCAATTTTTAAAAAAAATTGACACACGTCACGTCAAATTATAATTAAGGGTGTAGCACGTATAGGCATGTTAAAGTGTGTATGACATTCTTGTGTGGCTTTTACTGGAATGTATATAAAGATACCAAAAACATTGTTATGTTTCCATAAAATGAATGAAATATTAAAATTAAAATATGAAGGGTATTTCTATAAATACTGTATAGGCTTCACCTTATTGTTGTTATTAATAAGTAAGTTTTGCTCACCATTCTCGAGTTGCAGACGTCTCTGTGCTAAATTATTTTTACGCATAGGATTATTTTATAGAATATTTTAACCATTTTTAGTTATGGATGGATTCTAAAGAGTGTAATATAGATCTTTGAATCTCGTCTCTCGTGCTCTACCTTGGATTTTCTGTAAATAATTGTGTTCCAGCTATTACTTACATAAATATACAACATTACGTTATGGTTTGCGTTTTTCAATCTTTACAGTATTATAATTTGCATGCTTTGTATACATTCACTTTTATTTACATTTCTCCAATTTCCATCACACCCACTGTCCCACAAGCGTGTTTTGTGCCCTAAAACCCCAATAACTAACTAACTAACCCACAAGCAGTGATACAAAGCTCGTTTGCATTGGCACTTGTCTGTTTCACACTGCTTGTCACTACTATAAAGATGTGTGATTTGTTGACGTAAATACAATATTATAAGACGTTGTATGTTCTCCAACCGTAGTCGAATGACTGCAATAACGGATTTGCAACATGGCTCTAACACCATTCTAACACCATACCAAACATTGAAATTTAGCCCTCTTAGCATGCAGTTGAAATGCATTATCATCAGTAGGGTTCATTAGGGCTCATATTTATTTATCCGTAGTTTAGTTAGAGCAAAATTTAAATGTGTGAGAAAATTCACTTCCAGCTTTCGAAAATGACAATACAGTAACATCTTTAACAAATCATGTTCAAGTATATTTTGACAGTGCACACAAACATGCCCATCCATAGACTTGCATGTTGATTGCAATTATGTTTTGTTATTTGGTGGTAATATATAACCAAGGCATGTCGTTGGACTCTGACCAGGTTTGAGCTGCTTTCATAAACAAATGCATAAGAGCTTCCATTACGTTTTAATAACTCGTACACCACGATTAGTTGTTAACCTTGCAGAAGAGATTGGCAGTCACATCAGCTATATCCCAGTATAGTTATTAGTTGGTAAGTCCTCCATCACCAAACATTGATTTTATACTGGCCAAAAAACGCCTATGTCAAATGCATGCCACCTAAACGCATTCTTATTTAACAGGAGAGAGCAGCTGGTTTACTCCGGTTTACTCCATAAGATTTCAGTTCATTGCTGTTTATGGCAAGATCTGCAGTGGCCATAATATGAGTTTGGTCGATCTTCTCAAGCAACGTTACCGAGGTTGAGAAGTGCAGTGTATATGAAGAAAACGTCAGAAGACCTGATGATGTTGAAGTGTTAAAAGCCTCCCCATGATGATGGAATCTTGAAATATCACTTTATAAATCGGTGAATAAGCGATACATTTTTTAAACTAGGCACTTGATTTGTGATTAAAGATAGGTCTCTTCATCAAAGTTTTGTCTGTAATTTCTCGTGGTTCGGCGTGGGGTTTATCATATTGAAGTATAATGTATTTTATCTGATATTTAATTCTTCTGATGTCAGAAGTTTGTTACTGCCAATTTGGAATTTTAATTCACCACAGTTCTTTAATATAGCACGACGACTGTGTCATGAGTTTGGTTTTTACCGTCAATGGTTTCTTCTTAATTGAATAGAAATTAAATCCATGAGGTACGAACAGTCATCTTCAAGTACTAACTGGCAGTTTAGCAACATACGTCTCAAACCTGGGAATATTGTCGTAAAAACAACTACGTACATCCAGTGGAGAATGCAAAATGTGCAAAAAAGTTTTGCTCCCAAAACTGATGATGCACGAACACTCCTAAAGCAAGAGGTGTACTTACATATTTGGATTGTGCTTATTAGGTTATGACACAATGCTAGAGATGAGAGGATATCTTGGGATTAAAGTAGGCACAAACACCAAGTCCATCGAAAGAATCATAGAATCATTAACGTATCGTTTGCACACATTTGTGTATACTGTCACAAATGGTAAAGAAATCTGAATCTCTTTTACTCTTCATTAAGCCTCACACTAATGAATATAGCAGCAGATTGGTGCAAGACCATTCTCTTGGAAGGTTTGATGTCCACGTTTCGTTCTTCGTCATAATTGTTTTCTTGTCAGTCTCTTCGAGCTTAGACACCTTTTATAAAGTTTCACCGACACTCGTCAGCTATTGTAGAATAAATCGGGTTTACCCAACAGTTCGTACTTAAATAATTATAATAATAAATAAATTGTATTTAGAGTCTACCCACTCAGTTATATAACTGATTTTCAGTGGGGGACAGTAAATCAAAGCGACCAAGCCACCCCTGTAGGTCCCGACGCAATCGACCTCGCCTTCCGGTACCTCTTTATAATACTGGGTGTATTTTTTTCAATAGCACAAGATAATTGATCAACAACCCAACGGCAAGAAGAGTGGAATTTCACATTCAGTTTTTTAGATATATATATATCTGTATACGGTAACAGATACGAGTATAATACGTATTTTTGGTACAGGTCGATAACAGACCCAGTGTCGAAAAATTTGCCGTCACAGAATAGACAGCGTCTGATCGATTACTTTCTTGAGTTTAGTACTTTGTTTTTGGTTCGTCATCCATAGATACATTTCGTATATACATAAATCTTGAAACACAGTTTACCCATTTTGGCATTGCATTAAGAAAATGATATCAAATACTCCATGCAATTAATGTTCGATCATGTTTTAACAATAATATGGGATTGAATTATGAGAATACTGTTTTCCAGTCATAGCTATAAATATAATATTATCGTGATTTACATAACAAACATGCAAATAATCTCAAAACACGGAACAAACAACAATAAACGTTGTGTACTGCTACAGTAGCATGTTTCCAACGAGATGGTCTTTAAATTCCAAATTTATTTTGAGTGTTGGCCACACTATTCAGTTTAAAAATTACATCAATGAAGCAGCACTGTTTAAAAAAATATTATATTTTGTGATGAAAGACTGCAATGCAGCTTTGTTCCTGCATTTGCTGTCGATTGACAAAAACTGAACCAAATGTTCAATTGAGATAAAATATGGACATAATAGCATTTAAGAACTTACACTGCTAATCACAAAGACTTTCGTTGATACCTACATGGCCGAATAGTAACGTATGAGCGGTTTGGCGCTTACAACTCACAATGTGCTTGGCGTGACAGCGGAACTAAATAAGACGCGCGGCCGAACAAACGCATGTCATGCACAATCTCACCGACTTCGTATAACTATTTGTGCATTGTAGTATTATAACACATGTGACAGCATGTTTTTAAGACTGATAAACCAACAATATGTTTTCAAATGTTCTCGTAAATTGGCATTGAATATCCGAGTAAAATTGATAAAAAGTCACATTTTTGCGTTGTAAGCCAATTTAAATACCCTTAAATATTTGTAATGGTTTAATGTGGGTATTCAATGGAAAGGGATATTCTTCTTCTAAACAATAGTACTAAGTTTATTAATGTATCTTGTTTGGTTTGGAAATAATGATCAAAAGAGTGAAGCGCCGTGCGGAAGCGTGCGGCGCATCAAAGCCCCAAAAAGGGCATTAGAACAAGATGGATTTTTTTCGGAACGGCTTATCGTATGTATTTTGAAGTAATCTTCAAAAAAAGATAATATCATCTTTTCTACCCCGGTGGGGTCCCTCATCGAAAAAAGGTTTCCCCGGGCCGCCTCCCCGCTCGCCCAAATAATTTTTATAGCAAATTTAGATTGTTTTTCACTCCCAAAGCTATTCACTGAAGAGGAATGTTCAATAAAATCCCCCCCAATTAAAGTGTTTAGACGGCCCCAAAAGTAATTTTTGCCCCAGAGGCAAGACATTCTGTCTACTAAAAAAGGGGGCCCTTTAACTAGCCCAAGAAGTTTTTGAGATCGTGAAAAAACGGATGAAAACAAGCTTAGAAAGATGTAGTAAGGTTAAGTATAGCATTTCCCCTTTTTTTGCATAAAGGGTCACACACACAGATGTCCCCACAGAGTGGAAGCCCCCAAGTCCCCAACAATATGAATTGCAAACTCAAAACAAAAAAAAAGTTCGGCATTTTTTTTTAGTGGGCGGATTTTGGTTGACGTCAGTGTTTTTTAATCAGTTTAAATGAAAGGATAGACGAAAAAAAAATAAAAAAAATAAATAAATAAATAAATAAATAAAAAATAAAAAAACCGCATAATTTGTAATTACAAGCAGTCTTGGGGACTCTTCGGATGGTATGCCCCAACTTTACAACACTTTTTTTTCCCATAAAAAAACAATTCAACCTTTAAAAGTCCTTTTTCAAACGAAAGTATTTTTCCTCTGAAAGTTTTTTATTTTTAAATTAGAAAAACTTTAAAGGGTTTTTGTAGGGGAGATTTTAGTGAAAAAAAGGTTAGTACGACCGCCATGTTGGCGTGTGTTGTAAAATTTGGGGGCATACACCCGAAAGAAAAACCAGTCTTGGGCAAGTATGTTATTGTGTTCAAAACAGTTTCATTTTAATAATAAACGTTCAAACATTTTTTAACCATATCTTTATATTTAGCAGATATTTTCTTTTTTTTAATTTATAATTGTTTGATTAATTGTTTACTTTTCATAACATCTCTTATTAATTCATCTCAAATTCTTTCGCCAGTTTTTTAAACTTTTTTTTAAAAAAAATAGAAAGGGGTTTCTTGTAAATGGTACTAACTGTATAAGACTTTCGAATAAGTAAATACAAAAATAAATGAATTATGGATATCATTGTCGAGCCACCATCATGCATAAAACAAATTTTAAAAATTCTAGCCAATTTTCAAGAAAGTATTCTTACCTTAAGTCCAGCTCCGACTACGATAACGTCATACACATTCTCACAAGTTATTGCATTCTTACCGCTAAGTCCAGCCGACTACGATAACATAAAAATCATACACATTCTCACAAGTTATTGCATTCTTACCGCTAAGTCCAGCTCCGACCACGATAACGTCTACATGAGACATCTCAACGTCCTCTACTGACCCGATGCAATGAGATGCATCAGCGTTTAAAAAATGTCCACGTTTTATCAGTGTTTTTCACGCGAATCACTCAATGATACTAGTTTCAGAGAGATAAGACTCGACATATTATTAATAATCCGATTGGCCTTGGACTACCAAGTTTGGCATGATGACGAATACTATCAATCCATTATAAGTATAACCTTCGAAAGCCAGTTTTTTTAATCATGCGAGGTATTTCATTTGACATTTTACTATATTCCAATAAAATCCAGATTTAAAATTTACATTTCAACTGGTTTTACGTTTATAAAGATGTATTGATGTCAATTTTATTGTTAGATTTTATTCATTATTTTTTAGTGACCTGCTGAATTAAAGTCTTTTGCTTAACCCCTCAGAGAATATTTTGGGGGGTTAGAAAAATATTTTTTGGGAAGTATAGCTACTTTCCTTTCTTTTCGTAAAAGGTAATTAAGAAAAATAAAATACCTGAAACAAAACAATGAAATTTTAGTCTGTCACAATTTTTTATGCCGGAAATTGAAATTAAAATTAGGGCTTTTCCGGGTTTATTCTTTTTATGAAAGAACACTAACACCATATCACAATGATATGGGATCAAGGCTGTGAATAATGAAATTATGGAAGGGATAATTAATTCACAGTTAGATAGAGCTATTTTGATAAACGTTATCAAATTTATTATGAAACGACTCTTGGCTTTGTTCACAATAAAACGTGGTGTATTTGCCGTGACTATAGAGTACAAGAAGAAAACTGCAGGGCCAATCAAATTAAAAAAAATAAACTAAATGCTCTGAGAACAGAAATTGAGAAACGGGTCCATTTTATTTGATTCCGTAAACGTAAAAGTTAATGAAGTTTACTTTAGTGAACACACATTCTGATTGGATGAGCGAGCGACAAAAGCAAAAGCTTCAATTTCAGCCCCAAAAAAATTTTAGCTCCAATTTTTTTTTTGTTTTTTTGTTTGATTTCTGTCTTTTTTTCGCTTCTACCGGCAAACGACATATGCGATCTTAAAGAATTTTTAGGGGCCCTTTCTTTTTCTCTAACTAGATGCTACGTTTTGGGTACAATCAAAAAAGAAAATTTTTATGAATATCTATTTTTACGATTTTTTTCGTTTTTTTAGTGCGATTTTTTCTTTTACTTGAGTCGTTTCTGCCCAAAACGGGGGGGGCTCAATTTCATATTTATTTTGACTTTAGGTTAGGGTTGTTTTGGTACCTTGTGAAAGAAAAAGCTGAAAAAGTTAGCTAAAACCCCATAGAAAAAAAGGTTTTAATATGAGTTTTTCGATTTTTAGTTCGATATTTTCGACACATTGGGCCGTTTTGAAAAAAGGGTGGGGTACAACGTTCATATTTCACATAGACTTTGAGTTTGGTGATGATACCTTTTAAAAAGAAAAAGTTGAGAAATTATCTAGAATCCAAGAAATAAAGGTTTTAAATGAGTTTTCGATTTTAGTGCGAATTTGTCGATTTGGACCGTTTGGCCCAAAAAGGGTGGGGTACAACGTTCATATTTCAAAATGGGACTTTTAAGGTTTGGTGAGTAGACCTTTGAAAGAAAAAGTTGCAAAATTTGACAAATTTATCCAGAATGCATAGAAAAATTTTTTAAAAAATATTTTTTTTGAGTTTAAAATAACAACTAACAAGAAACAAAGAAATTTGAAACAGTCACCTACAAGCTTTCACAAAGCACTTGCAAAGGAAAAATGGTCCCACGCAAACTAAAACTTACAAAAACGCTATCCTAAAACGGGGCGGGATTTTAGCTTTTTTCCTGTGTGTATATTTTGCCTAAGAGGGTTTTTTAAAACGTAATCACAAAGGTTCATTTCCCTTGTTTTTGTGAAAAACACATTTTTGGGTTTAGTGGGCTAGAGGAAGGAAAACAATAGTCAATGTTTAGTAGGAGGTCATCACGATTACCGGTGACGCAGAACTTTTTGGTAACTTCTTTGTTAGGTCTAACTAGTTTATTTTGCGAAGAAATGCACTTTTATCGAAAAAGTATACAGTTTTACTGTTTTAAGTGTGTAACTTGAAAACAAAAATAATCAATTATGTACTTGTCTTGACATATCATGTCACGTCATCTGCAAGAATCATCTTTGAATATCATGATAAGGTTTTAATTCTATCACGAGCAACACGAGCTATTAGAAGAAATTAAAATTTTCAAATTGGAACTTCTTAGGCCTATTACTAAAAACCCCCGAAAAATGGCATTGAAGGTATATATTGTTTTTACCGTTCAAATATACAATTATTGGAATCTTTGGGTTTGTACAAAGTTTTTTTTTAGAAGAATAATCCCTTTTTTTTTAGTTTTGATTGCTAAAAAGCAACTATGCTACAAATAAAATAAATAATAAATAAAAATAATAAATTGTATTTATAGAGTCTACCCAGTACCCACTCAGTTATATAACTGATTTTCAGTGGAAGACAGAAAAGTATCGAGTATTGTACCGTAGATGTATTCTTGGTCAGACTAAATATGTCAGTGGATTTTTAGTATAAGTACTAGATATGTTATTGTGGTCCTACATTAAATTTATTAGATTAAATTTATTAAGTTCAGTTTTGAGTTCATTAACTCGGTTACCAAACATTTACAACAATAACCAATATTTTTCACAAATGCAGGGGATGACAAGAGTTTAATTACAACCTTGGTATTTCTTATACGTCTTTGAATTCAAAAACATTTCTAGGCAAGGGTTTAAACTTTTCATCCATACAGTTCCGACTCTTGGTCACGAATTTGGGGGGAGGTTTTTCCTACATCCGGTTCATTTTTTTAAAAAAA
The DNA here is from genome assembly GCA_024449915.1 of Sweltsa coloradensis. Classification (NCBI taxonomy): domain Eukaryota; kingdom Metazoa; phylum Arthropoda; class Insecta; order Plecoptera; family Chloroperlidae; genus Sweltsa; species Sweltsa coloradensis. The sequence goes on from JAMZAV010001767.1 coordinate 168,408, forward strand.
ACTATTTTAACATGATCTTTTCTACCTCAAAGGGGCAAAAAAATCTTTTTTTAGGGTTTTCCAAGCAGTGATCTGAAGTACTTTGTAGGAAGCACAAAAAGTTTTTCTTATCACGTTTGTCCCCTCCCAATTTTCATCATTTAATTTGGAAAATATGTCTCTTTCCCAAATTTTCCTATAGTCCCTTTTTAATTTCTTTTCCTGCACCCCTATAGTTCAGTATGTATTTTTGATGTGGGGTTCCCCAATCCAGAAATTTCTAAAAAAGGTCTAAGTTTAATTTTAAAGCTTTTTACTACATCCCTCAAAATTTCCCATAACAAAATTTTTTTGTTATTTCCCTTACATATAAAATTTGGTACGTGCCTCCCAATATTTTTAATTTATTTTAACAGTGCTCCAATTTTTTTACAATTTTTTCGATACGCTAAACTTTCTCATAAAACATTAGTGATAAACATCAGTTTTATGTTTAGGGTTTAAATTTTAAAAAGTCACTCTTAGCTGCATTATTTTATTCTATTGGAATCCATTCCTACTTTTTCAATAGCTATTTGAAATCTGAGACAATACCATATTGTTAATTCTATATATTTTAATATGCAGTCTGCAAAAAAATCTTTTAAACCATCTCCATCCAGACCCCCCATATCATTTATGAAAATTTGAAATAAAATGGGGCCAAGAACACTTCCTTGTGGAACCCCTTTATAAAAAGCTATTCATCATATATTCACACCCACTTCAACAACCCCGCACCCTTCTTTGGGGCCACCATTTATCCATTTTACAATTTTTTGCTTTCCTAATTCGTTTATTTTTCTCATCAAATAATCAGAGGCACCATATCGAAGATGGGAAAATCCAGTAGTATTGCATCCCCTACCCCTTTTTTGTCAACCCGCAGAAAATCCTGAATAAGATTCGATAATTTACTTTCACAAGAAAGCTTCCGAAAGCCATGTTTAGTGTTTTCAGATGCCCCGTTTTTTTCAATTGGTATCTTTGAATTTTAAAACATTTTGGCTCAAAACTTTTCATAAAACTTTTTCTTTTTTTTTTTTTTTTTTAATACAATTTATTTTTTGTCCCCGAAATAGAACAACATGACTTAACCATAGCAAAATTGTACAATAAAAAATTAAAGTCAAGGCCTACAGAAAAAATCTAACAAGAAATAACAAAAAACCCACAAAACCGAAAAAGGCTTTAAATGTGGGGTAAAGACAATTTAAAAAATTATTTAAGATGGTGACAATACAGGAACGGAACAATAACCCAAAAAAAACATGAAAAAAAAGTTGTTAAATACATGGTTGCATGAAATTCAGTTAATTGTGAAATCAAAAAATTACAAAAAAAAAACAAAGAGCTTTTTTGAAAAATAAATAAATAAATCGGAAAAAAAGGAAAAGGTGCGAAAAAGAAAAGATTTTTGTTCAGTTTTAATTTTTTAAAGTTAGACAAGGTTTTTAGTGAGGAGGGCATCAAATTGAACGTAGAAGGAACCGAGTAAGAAAGTGAACGTTGGCCATATTTGTTGTTAAAATGGGAATTTTGAATGCCCCGCCACTTTTAGCCTTGTATCCTTGCACGAGTCTAACAGAATCTTGAAATCTGATTTAAAATAGAAGTGTAATATAAATCTATATATAAACAATGAAGATATTGGCAGCACATTACAAAAAGAAAATATTTGTTTACGGGAGAGTTCAGAATCGGTTTTTAAAGTCACACATTACCATTTTTAACATTTTATTTGTAAATCTTCAACCCTTTGAATGTGACACCGCGAAGCATTGCCCCAAGCTAAAATGCCATACAAAATCAAAGATTCGGCTATGGATTGATACACGGTTCTAAATAAGGAAAAAGGTAATACATATTTTAGAATATAAAGCCGAGAGGAGCAAGAGCGTAGTCTGTTACATAATTTATCAATATGATATTTCCACGAAAAGTGCCTATCTACAGTTAATCCCAGGTACTCATAAGTATTTACACATTCAATTTTCCCACTACATTCACAATCGGTCAATTCAGCCATAGTATGAATGCAGTTGAAATCGTGATAAATAATATTAATTGGAAAATCTTTGGAAAGACTTACTTGCCTGTAGTTTTCTGCCATATCTTTTTTCATCTTTGGGTATTGGAGAGACCCATGCAGATTTTCAATCAGCTGGTATTTGCTTATTATTTATAGAAATTTGGAATTACAACTGGAACTGGAATATGGAATGATCGCTTTGTCTGCTAACTTTATGCTAACAATACAAATACTAAATACATGTTATATATGCATGCATACAACTATTACATATAATAATACAATGAATGTAGTTTAAATTAAAACAAATCAAGGTTCTAAATCTAAAACTAAAATAACGTACTTATTACAGTAACAAGTATGACTAATATAAAATTAAGGGACAAAATCAATTTGTTCGTTGAAGATGTCCGCATAGAAATATTTAATGTTTTCGTTTTCAATTTTAGAACTGTATAGTTTGTGTACATCGAGTTGCAAACGACAAGTTTATTATTTTATACATTATTTGGTTTCTTTAAGCATTTTCCAAACAAGCAATTAATTGATATTTGCTCACACCAAACACGAAAGGCCTGAATGAAATTTCCCTTAGCGATTAAGTTCCACTACTATATTTTATTGTAGTCAGGTTACTATCAACACACAAGTGTCAGGTTACTAAAACTAAACAATTAAAAATACACATCATAATTTAATACAATACAAATACGTCATACAAATCACTAAATATATGAACATTTATGATAGAAATAAAATAATACAATACATACAATATAAGTAAGATTTTATGTTTAAAAAAAGTATAATAAACGACTGGAAAACCAAGATGAATGAAAAAAGCTAAGGTAATAAATACAAAACTAAACAAAAGGTGAAAAGATAAAAATTAGAAAAAAAGAAAAAATTGCCTAAACAGCTGTTTTTTCAATGACCATGAACTATACGAAGATTAATGAAGATAACGTGATAGATTATTACGTTGTAGGCCAGGGATAGATATAGAAGCCTGATTAGTGCAAACTATGTGGGGCGCAGCAATCTAACCACAAACTTAATTACTAGTTCCTGCACGAGAAACGTATGCGGATGAGGAATACGGCTATGGAGACTTGCATAAGGTTATCACAGTATTTTTTTTAATTTTAGTAATTTATTTACAGCACACAGTAATACATGCAAGTAAAACAAAGACAATCAAAAAGATTGTGTAGCCTGATGAATGTGAATGAATCTCAATAATAAAATTACATAGCATAACAACAACATAATACAATAGATATAAACAAAATACAAATTCAACACAATATCATTATGCACATACATAAACAAAACAATACATACTACCAACACACAAATGGTTACAAGGTATGTAAGTGAAAAAAAAAAACAAAACAAAACAAAATTTAAAAAAAAATAGAATTAAACATGAAGTGTTGTAAGTCAAGACTGGGTAGCCCCAGGCCCCTAAACCTCCACTTTTTCATTCATTTAAAATCGTGGTCTTGAAAGAACTCCTCCATGGAATTAATAAGCTTTATTAGTTAATAATTTTGTTAGTTTATTTCGGAATGCGATTAAGTTATTAGCATTGGTTATCTTTTTCGGCAATTTATTAAAGAAAGTTTATAATTAATATACATAGAGTTATTTTATGTCAGCTTTGTTCTATACCGAGTACAATGAATGTCATCATTTCGACGAGTATTAAGATGGTGTACATCATGGTTTGACTACACTAAAAATCAAACCAAGAAAACTTTTCTGTATTTTCTTATGAAAGCTTCTTCAGTACGTTGGAGCCCAGTTAAACCACAATTAATCTAACTTTTTAAAAGTTCATCCCTTAGTCAAATTGAGGGGCCGCGTGCATAAACATGCTAACTGATAAATGAGTTATTGAAAATGAGCACGTTCAAATGAAATTTTCCCATAGATGGTTTTTAAATTACGACTTTTACAAAATTGCATATCTTTTTCCCCACTGCCTGGTACGAGCGTGTTGTAAAACTACAACCAGAAACTTCTTGGTTCTTTGTTCTTCTCTTCTGACTGTTTCGTTTCATACGGGATATCAACGTTTCAATCAATGTGAACATGCAGGTTAATTAGGTAAACCGTTAGGTAAGCGGTTTGATGGGAATTTCTTGAATTTGAAATCTATGTTTTGGATTTTCCATTTTTCACGTTTTGAACATATGTCTCGCAATGTATCTTTAAGACTTGTTTTAATCAACCAAGTGCAGATATCAAAGAACTTTATAAACATCCATGCGAAATTTGGTTATGATAATTACAAACCGTTTAGTAGAAATCATCAACACCTGAGTGCGCTCATTATAGTACAGGCAAATTAGACTTGTACCCGGACATTTAATGTTCCTCAAATATTATTGCGGGAATACGTTCAGAGGATGTACCTGAACAAAAAACTCAAGTTCCCAAAAAATCCCACTTGGGGAAAATCCGCCATCTTGAAAAAACTCCGCCATGTTGTATTTTGCAGATTGTTTGCTCTAACAGGTGATCTAAGTGTCCAAATGACTTGATTATTTTTCCATTGTTATTATTTGCAACCCCTATTGATAGAAATAATTAATTGTCATGGGAAAAAATCCGCCATCTTGAAAAAATTAAACCATTTTGAATTTTTGGTTTTTCTATTATAGCAGGCGATTTAAGTGACCTAAAGACATAACATAATTTTCTTTGTTAATATTAACAACCCCTTTTGATAGAAATAATTAAATGTCATCTGCCCTCCTTCATAATAACCAGAATTTTTACTATATTGCAAATCAATACCACAAAAATAGCAACCAGCAAATTCAATGTTATTTTTGCAGTTAAACGTTGCCAACCAAGAAATGTCCCATTAAAAACGTTAATATAATAATGAAACTTTTTTAGAGCAGTAAAGCCTAAAGGTTAATAATGTTTTGATATATTTGGACTGTACACTGCACATGTAAATAAAGAAAACTATGTGAAACAATATTTCTACAACTATTCGGTCGTCTTCAATGGGTATAATGACATTTGACCAAATAAATCATTACATTAATTATTACAAATGTATTGCGAGTATCAAGTCGTTTCAATTAAATGTTTCATAGAACATCACTTACTTAGTGGTTTCCCTTTATTTATTTATTTATTTATTTATTTGTTTAACGTCTATCCTATTCAGTTATAAAAACTGATTTACAAAGGAGGACAACTAAATAAATCTAATTACATAGATGCAGAAACAACAATAAACTACAAAGTAAATATTTGAAATAGTAGCATTACAACAACAATGCATTGAACACAACAATTTTGGTAACAAATAAAAATGATATAAAATGCATTTTAATGAATTGATCAAATATAAAAAAGGGTGGGGAATGAAAAGAAAAGAAAAGAAAAAGAAAGAATTCCCTTGAATTCACCATCATTCAGCAGTCACCGTTGTTCCATCGAAATGTCATACCAAGAGTTTTACAAAATAAGAAATAACTGCTGTTCCGAAAACACTTTTATCGCATTCCTTGTACTGTTACGTAAGTTACTAAACCATCCCCCCTACACATTTTGTTCTTGCAATGAATTTAGGCGACGACGCCTCCTAACTGGTGACATAAGACTCTCGCTATCACTATCACTATCATTATCAATTTCACTGTCAAACTAATTTTGCGACATCACGTCGTCTACAACGTTTTCGTCGTCTTCTTAAGTGGGAGCGCAGTTGAAACAACCATATCCCGTGCAGTAGCCACACATGCTGGAGCAAGTTAGTCCATTTTTTGGCCTTTACAAGTTGGGCGCTCACATCCCGTTTTACAGTTGCATGATACAATTCTGAATAGTTTATCTGGTGCTGGAGCCTTAAGTGTTGGGATTGGCGTCAGTTGTCCATTCTCAAGTTTCCACTCCCAATCAGCAGGATTGAGGTGAACCCTATCCATTTAACAACGACATCTGCTGAAGATGATCCATGGCATCGCCGGACATGCTTCGTGTCTTTTGTCGACGGATTCTGGTAGCCGTCAAATACCACCATGGTTTGAGCTTTAGTTTAGTTTATTTTTTATTTTATTTTTTAGCTACAGTGACGTTTTACATACGACACATTCTGTTCTGTACGTAGAGTGTCGTATCCACACAACGCGGCGCAACAAGTAACCCCCGTCGATGGTGAATGCGGCTTCATTTGGGGGAAGGTCTTGTTCAGCTGGAGCAATTTCTTGCAGAGGCCTGAAGAGGGTGGACTTCGTTCCCTTGCGAAAAGATAATTCATCAAAAAGTGTAGGTGGTCTTGCTGACAGTTCGTAGGTGAGATACTCTGCAAGCTCCTCCTCAGTCCGGACGATGCAAAAGATTTGGTGAAAGAGCTGCGTAGGATTGATGTGGACTACATCATTGCGGACCTGGATGCCATTTAAGACGGTTGCCATAAATTTAACCTTCGCTTGCATTTTTAGATAAATTTGACTGAACGGTTTCCCAACCATTGCCTTCATGGACTTAAATTCCACATCTCTAGCACAGTCGCAATTGACACTTGTCTGTTGTCACCACATCGTTTGAAAGAGACACAGCAGAGGAGAGAGGTGCTGGAAGGGGCTGGTGGAGATGTAGCCACTCTTGCATCTTTGTGGTGTCTTGGGTGTCTCGTCTTTGACGGGACATGCACATCTCGACGTGCTGTTCGGATGTGGCTAGGATGACTCCACAGAACTCTTCCAAAAGATCTATAACCTTTGTCAATGCTGGCAAATTGAATGCACCCATTTGGCAAGGGTCGCTTCAGAAAGTCCCCGGCCATGGGTAAAGCCGCCAGGAGCCAATCGTAACTAAGTGTGACAGTGAAAATGATAATGATGGCAAGAGTCTTATGTCGTTAGTTAAGAGGCGTCGTCGGCTTAATTAATTTCAAGGACAAATGGGGGAGGGGGGGGGGGGGTTAATAATTTTAATAATTTACTTAATACTACAAGGACAGCAGTTATTTATTTTTCTGTAAAACTCTTGGTACGATATTTCGATGGAACAACAGTGACTGCTAAATGATGGTGAATTCAAGGGAAACCATGAAGTAAGTGATGTTCTATGAAACTTCTGATTGAAACTACTTGATACTCGCAATGAGTTTTTAATTGGTACATTTCTTGGTTGGAAACTTTTAGCTGCAAATATAACATTGAACTTGCTGGTTGCTAGTTTTGTGGGAATGGTTTGCAATATAGTATAAATTCTGGTTATTATGAAGGAAGGCAGATGAAATTTAATTATTTCTATCAATAGGGGTTGTAAATAATAACAGAGGAAAGATTGTTATGTCTCTAGGTCACTTGAGTCGCCTGCTATAGCAGAAAACCAAAAATTTAAAATGTTGGAATTTTTTCAAGATGGCGGATTTTTTACCATGATAATTAATTATTTTTATCAATAGGGGTTGCAAATTATAACAATGGAAAAATAATCAAGTCATTTGGTCACTTAGATCACCTGTTAGAGCAAACAATCTGCGAAATACAACATGGCGGAGTTTTTTCAAGATGGCGGATTTTCCCCAAGTGGGATTTTTTGGGAACTTGAGTTTTTTGATCAGGGACATCCCCTGAACATATTCCAGCAATAATATTTGAGGAACATTAAATGTCTGGGTTTTGCCCAAAAATTGTCTAACTGGCCTGTACTATTAGAGTTGGACCAAGCTCAGCTTAATTCATGTATTTGTATTTTTTTTTGTATTTGTTGTTTATTGGTGGTTTGTTGCAACTTGCAACCCATTGTTTTACAGATTTGCCATAGGCCCCTAAGGAGTGCAGAGCGTAAGTGCACGTCATAGAAAGGGGCCTTTACAAGAACATATTAATATTTGGCAGGAAACAATGAGATAACATTAACAAATTACAATGGTAGAAATTCACTTGCATAAAGTCTTTATCATTATTGTTGTAAATGCATTTGATTACATGTTTATTAAGTGTAATAATATAATACGGAAGGATGTAGATTAGACTGCAATAGCGATGGCCTCCAAAGACCTTCGTAGATTTTCGCAATCTCAATTCCTGCAATAACGCCATAGAAACCTTCGACTTAATATCAATAACAAGATAGAGTAGCCTACTTGGATTATTCTTAGTTAATTGGACTGAATTAATAATTTATAGAATCGTGCATTGCTTAATAATTGCTCCTTTCTGCCTCAGTTTTCCTGGTTTAAGTATAATATATTGAGCAGAATGCTGGTTCCTGGTTTAGTTCTACTTTAGAGCAATCATGAACGACACCGACGTGATTGTCGTTGGGGGAGGGGTGAGCGGTGAGTATGATGTTAATCTTTAAAACATATCATATAAACATATAAAGTAAAGAAAAGTAGTAAGGATAGTGTATCATGTAAATTAATAGGACTACACTCTTATAAATGAGACTTCTGGTCTGACATAGTGAGTCAGAAATCAGAATAGAGAAGCATCTCCATTGGACTAACAAAAAGACTCGAATGCATACAATAATGTAATATCATTAGCAGAATACGGATTTAATATAACAAGAAATTGGTAAATTCTAATGCAAAAAGAATCATTAAATACATAGTAACAAAATTGTACACCAACGAAGTTACACATATAGGTATACGCTTCTATGGCAGAATACGGATTTAATATAACAAGAAATTCGTCATCTTAAAACTTATTTGGCCATATCTGCTTTTTCCAGAGTGGAGAAAATGAAGATCTAAGTTTTAATTCATTGCCAAACAGTGAAAATGGTAGATTTTTTTCTGCAATATTCTTAAAGATAATTAATAAAGATTATTTAAAAGGTATACTTAGTTTTTACCCGTGGATGTTCTTAATATAAGATCTTCTGGTTGGATATGGATCAACAAATTTCAATGAAATGTATCATTCGTTTAAAAGTGTGTGCCATATCCAAAAAGTGAGTGTGGAAAGTCCATCAAGATGGCTTTGGCACAAATAAGCACTAATATAATAAGGTATCGTCTGATGGAGGTGGCACAAACTTACATTAAAACACTAACCTAAAATATTGAACTCTATTATTTGTATTACAACAATGATCACTAACAATAACACTAAAATGATTTACACCAATGAAGCGAAAAGTAGATACGGCACAAATAAGTTCTAAGGTGACAAATTGGTAAATTCTAAAGTAAAAACAAATCTATAAATACACAATAACAAAACTGTATGCCAACGAAGTTACACATAAGTACGCTTCTAACATAAAGTAAAAAATTGGTGAATTATCTCTCAAAACCTGAAGTTTCTTCCATATTTGTGTATCTGCTCTTGACTCTTGGCTGTTTCTTATCTTTCAATCCAAGTTGTTTGACAATTCTGACTTCTGTGCAGGCCTAAACACTAGCTTTTCTGGACCGTATGCCCTATAAATTTTTCGTTTACCGACATTTTTACCTATATATACAATTAAACAGTCATACGAAAAGAACCAAAGAAAAAGTAATATATAAATTCAACCTATTTCCTTGAACAGACTTTTCAAAAACACTTGAATAGGGTAATTGTAATCAGGGCCGGCTTTTGAAATTTGCCACCCCTAGGCAAAAGTTTTTTGATCGCCCCCCCCCCCCCCCCCATCCCCCCCCAATAACAAGTCCATACAAGTAGGCCTACAACATAGCCATCATGCCACGAATTACACCACCCGACTAAAAGCTAGTCATAAACAAACGTATGGATCTACTGAGCTACAAATCTGGTTTTAGCAGTCAAAAGAAAAATGTAAAAAATATCACAACATTATTAATTAAATACAATTCATTTTATTGTTCTCAACTTAAAATGAAACAATATAGATGTTTAACAAACTGTTAAATAATTTTAGGTTTTATTTAAAGGCGTTTACGCCTTGATTTTGTTGTTGCAATAATTGTACTCAAATCCCTACCATTTAAAATATCAACTTCAATATGAAGGATTGCGAGGGAGAGTAACTTTTTTTCTTTCAGCGTGGATCGGAGGTATGATTTCACTCTCGATCTTTCAGCTGAACAATTACTAATCGCTGTGCAGAGGTACATTCTGAGAGCAATATCAACATTTGGAAACGTTTGCTGATGATTTTCTTTCCTGATGAATTTGCTCATATTCATGTTTTTTCTAGTTTTTCTAGTGTTTCTAGTTTCTAGTGTTCTTTCGTTCTAGTGCCGCTCCCCAAGAGCTGCCGCCCCTAGGCCCGTGCCTAGTTGTCCTAGTTACAAAGACGTCCCTGATTGTAATTATTGGTACAGTAAAATTACAAAATAGTGTCAAAGAGACAATTTGTTGTGTACTTACTGAGAAACAATGAAATACAACAGTTCTGTTAGGCAACACGTTAGTACAATCTAAGCACCAGACAATATTCTAATGAGTATAATATTATTTACTTCAATATTTAAGAAAATGTGTAAGCCTGTTTTATTATGACAATCTCATCAAATAATAATAATTTAATGTGTCTCGTCATTTCACAAAAAAACAACCCTTTCAGTTTTCGTTTTATGAGAAAACCCCACACATAAAAATCATGGTTTTACCATAAATGTGGTGGCGACAAAATGACTACAAGAACAAGATGGAAAAATAATTTAAAGGCTAAAAACCAGCGTTTTTCATTTTGTTCTACATTATCATATCATAAAGCTTGTGATCTCTGAATATGAAACATAGTTTGTTCCATCACAGGGCTAAGCGCAGCTCGTCTGCTGAGACAGCGAGGCTTGAAGGTGCTGGTTCTCGAAGCCACCGACAGAGTGGGTGGCAGGGCATACACGTACGTACCGGGCAAGGGGGATCCCCGCTACGGCTGGGCAGATGTCGGAGGTGGCCTTGTATCGCACTCCCAGGTACACTTGATGCGTGTGTGTGAGGAGTACGGCCTCAAGATACAACAAGTACCCAGCCACTCGAACTACATGTTCTTCGACAAGGTACAGTTTTATTTGTGCTCGAGGCTGACGTTACCACCTTCAATGGATATTTGAAAAACAATTTTGTCTTCAAATGTTTTATAAATATTTTTACCACGAATTAAAAGGGCAGTTCGATGGATTGTCGCCCAAACCAATTAAAGAGGTACTATTTACATTAATTTGTTAGTTATGTAAAGAAATAGAGATCATTATCAGCTTTACCATATCCATAGTTTTTTTGCCACGCCCGAATGTATAATGGGTCAGCATCACTGACGTCAACTCTCTTTGTGGGTGTAAAAAAAAAGTAATGAGATTACACTTAAAAACATCATCATTGGACAGGAATATTAAAAAAAAAGCTCATCCAACAACGCGACTGGAAAAAGCGTTGGCGAAGCGGCCGAGTTAGTTATATTGTGCTCAAAGATGAATGACTGAAGCAAAGTACAAGTACCCTGTATTTATGAAGCTTCAGTCATTCAATCTGGAAGGTAATCTTGTACGCTCTCGAGCCTGAATAAAATGAAATTGAATTTAGAAAAAAATGGATTGTACTCAGTTTAAGTTGCTGCTATATTCCCTCACACATGCTTCTTTAATTGTATATAATATATAATAATTAGCTCAGCATGTACTATCTTCTTTTTATATCCCACATTTTTGGCTTACTGGGTTATTTTGCATTTTATGGTATTCAAGTAGAGTCAGGCCTCCTTTTCCTCATTGTGCATACCATGCACGAGCATCCATTCAGTATTTATGACTTGAACATCTCATTAGCCATTACTAGAGGTGCGTGTATATAGCGTTTTCAAGTTTTATTTTATAGCGTTTTGTAGCATCTATTATTTGGCTAATTTCAAAACCTTGTGTATGTACTTTTTTCAGATTTTTAATTTGAAATGTGGTCATCAAGGTGGAATTAATATCAATTTAATAAAGATGTGTATAAACCAATTATAGATACTATGGAAAATAAAGTAAAATAGGCCTTGAAAACCTTAGTTTTAAGTGAAAATATAGCACTTTGGGCTATATTCACAAAACGCTATTTTCACGTACCTCTAGCCATTACTCATTAGGCCAGGCCCTCTCAATTCTTTTGTTCAAGTTTTTATATCCGACATGGACTGCAAGTACCGGTATCGGTGATTCCTATCCTATGTAGGTGCTTTCCAAGCAGATCGTGTACTGTTATGGAGTCTTAACCGAGCACACGTTGTTCGTCTCACCCTACTCCGTTTGCAATTTATTTGCTTGCACCATCACCTATCTCTCAATCTGCTCCGCACCTCAAATACCAGCGAACTACCTGCCTATCGTCGAACAATTTTACAGGGACGCAGCTACAAATTCACTGACTGGAGCTCCTATGTCCGCTGGCGCAACCCCCTTGCCGCCTGGGACCTGGCGGTGATGGTGAGACGGCTGGAGAAGATGTGCTGGGAGGTTCCACCAGACAAGCCGTGGGAGGCGCCACATGCCAAGGAGTGGGACCAGATGACTGTCAAAGAGTTCTACGACAAGCACTGCTGGACAAAGTGAGTCACACTGATATAGCCAAGGAAACCAATGGATGATTGGATTTGAAACTTTTAGTCCCGTTTTTAATCAGAATTAAGTACAAACATTGCGCGTATGATTAGAATGGGATTCCCAACGAAATATAGGAAATTTATTTGAAGTAATCAGGAAATTACAACAGCTGTGGAAGAAGTCAGTGGTTCTAGTTTCAAAATATATTATAACATGCATTGTTGGCTCGAAGCCACTAAAATTGCAGTCTCACACGGTACATTATTATGTGAAAATCTGTAGTCTTTATAAACACATGTAATTATTTATTTATTTTACCATCAACCTTGTTTTTTTTTTTTGTATTTGGCATAAACAGTAACAGACCATTTTACATTTTGCAGATTAAACATAATTAGGCCTAAATAAGCTAAACTAAACAAGTACACACACAAACAGAGATTCACTGTTACGAAATTTATTGGATGAGCGTAGCGAGCGAAGCGAAGATTCCATTTCACTACACTGGAGAAAAAAATCCGGAATGTTTTTCTTTTTTCTGTTTGTATTATTGTGTGTTTGTTAACACGATTCCGGTTAAACCGATACTCCGATTGCTATGAAATTTTATGGAGGCCTTCGAAATCTCTGAACTTAGGACTGCCACGTTTTTGAGCGCAATCGAAAAATTATTTCTCATGAAAATCGCAATTTTACGATTTTTTTCGATTTTTTTTTAATTTCTTCGACTTATAACACCTACATGCTTAATCCGATTTTAATGATTTTTTCACAGAACCTTAATTTCATGAATTAAGATATTCTTGTGAAATTTGAGCGCAATAGAAAAATTATTTCTCATGAAAATCGAAATTTTACAGTTTTTTCTTTTTTAAAACAATTCTTTGACTTATAACACCTACATGCTTTATCCTATTGTAATGATTTTTTCACAGAACCTTAATTTTATGAATTAATATATTCGTGTAAAATTTGAACACAATCGAATAATTATTTCTTATGAAAATTGAAATTTTATGATTTTTTTCTTTTTTTGAAATTACGATTAATAAAAATAAATAAAGAATAAAGTAAATTTGTAATTTAAATTAATTTACAAAAAAATCTTCGACCAAGTAATAATTTTTTCACAGAACAACAGAAAATCCGCATAACACATGGCAGCTCAATGCACCAGTTACGCTCATCCAACAACGCGGCGGGACTTAAGCGTTTTCCTAGTAATAATATGCATTCCAACTTTTATTTTATTTAATTCCAGTCTATGATAAACAATTTGTTCATCGTATATAGTAGGCCTATTCTTCTACCTCTGCCGCAACATGGAACAGTCCAACCACATCTTGCTACTGTTGTTTTAAGATTTGGTCGTGACTACCTGCTGTTTATGCACAAGATGATGACAGCCTCCAAGGCAAGTCAGATGTCCTTGCTGTTCTACCTCTGGGAGATGCGCCTTGCAGATGGTCCGCATCATGTGTGGGCCATGACCAACACTGAAGCAGACATTGAGAACGTTATAGTAGGAGGCGCACAGCAGATAGCAGACAAAATGGCCAGCCAGTTGACAGGTAAGTTTCTTTTAAAATCTTAACTCGCGGATTTATATTACTATATGATTGATTGATTGGTGATTGATTGGCTATTCAAGACGATGAGTGGTGATAGATGAGGATGTTGTATGAACAAAAGGGAGGAGGGGAAACCCGGTACCGGGAAGGGGACCAATGGCTTTACGTCCGATCCGAAAGGACGGTGTAACCTTGAAAGTCATATAGGTTCCTCCACTAACCTGGACTACCGAGCAGACGTCGAGGAGAACGAAGTCGTTACACTAGCTCTAGAACACTACACTCACCCACTCTACCGCTGACCTCGTCCGAAGGCTGGTTAATTTCCGTATTCGAGTGGGAACCGGTTAAACGACCTCGGCTAAACCACTGGCATTTACTTTAGGGAGTTCACATAAGTTTGTATTATGTTCGTGATAAACCTACACAAAGACAAATAATTCAGGTGAACATTTATTATTAGATATTTGGGAGACAGTGCCAAAATGACTCTTAATAAGTTCTGTGGTCATTAACTTGTTATGTTCTTCAATCGAGTATATCCAGCTCTACACATGTGATCTTATAATATAGTAGTCCCAACGAAAGAATGCAGGTGGCTCGAAATTGTTTTCCCAACATAACAACTTTGTCAACTCTATTCACGCTAGCTCAGCGTGGATCTAGCACACGGAGGAACTCTGTGATCTAGCTCAGATAATTTTTGCTTGCGTTGGTAAAAGATATTTCTCTTTCATACACAAAGGCGACATTCCATTTACCGCGTATTCATTCTACCCCCTCCACTACCAAGCATCTGCATTCTTTCGTTGGAGCAAGTATTTAAGTGTGTGTGAAAACCCAATCTTAATACAAGAATGTACGATTATATTGTATAACATTTAGATTTTTGGATTTTTTATGTTGTTATGTACAAAAAGAAATCAAGAAAACGAAATTGCAATTTCTAAGTTTTGACAATTTCATAATACAGCAATGTGATTTTCAGGTGGCATTGTATTGAGTGAGCCAGTGGTTAAAGTGACTTACGAAGAAAATAAAGTCAATGTTACTACATTAAACCAACGAAAGTACGAGGCAAAGTACATGATTCTTGCTATCCCTCCTACCACTCAAGTAAGTGTTATTCCATTTTAGTCTTTAAAGATGTAAACTCGATCAGCTTCCGATAAACGTAATTTGAAGCGTAGTAAAATGCAGTTTATATACGAGAGTTTTAGATGACTGCCATGGCCGACTGGTGGACAAAAATTACATTGGCGTCATCTAAATGTTTAAAGTGTGAAATTTATTGAAGATTTCTCAAAGCTGCATAACATTTAAAAGTTCAAACCAATCGAATTTGTATTCCAATCTCTATTTTTAACAAGGAAACAATTGAAACCGAATCTGTAGTTTTTTTTCAAAAACAATTAAACGCTGAGACATCGTCAGACCAGGTCTAAGGGCTATGCCAGCTGGCAACTTTCGACGCTTTATTAAAGTAGACCTACAGTTTGAGACAAAAAGTATTTCAATATTACTGGAAAAAAACTTAGCTTTACGATAATTGACATTTTGAGTCGTACACACTTTTCAATCAGTGTAGGCGGTGAAAAATACGTGATTTCTTCCTATACGCCCAACGTATAGTCATGTTAAAATTTCATAGCTAGTCCGCTCCGCAAACGCTTTTTTTAGTCGCGTTGATGGATGAGCTTTTTTGTAAGTTTTAAGTATGCGTGGGATCTCTTTACTTTTTCAAGTCCCATTGCAAAATCATTTTTGTTAAATAAGGATAATTTCTATAAAGTAGTATTTATATCTATGGTTATACCAATGTAACATATCTGGAGGCCCGAAGACTTGCTTTTCGTAAGCATTGTAGGTGATTGTTGTAAAGTTTCTATAGTAACTTGTTAATTATAATACACCTCAAAAAACTTATAATAAAACCTTTATTTCTATGGATTCTGGCTAACTTTTTCAACTTTTTCTTTCAAAAGGCCTATATCAACATTACCTTAATGTCCATGTAAAATATAAACGTTGTAGCCCCGGGGACCCATTTGGTCGGAATGGGCCCAAATATCACGAAAATAATCGCATTCAAAATCTCGAAAAAAAAATCGTAAAAGTACGATATTCACGAGAAATATTTCTTCGATTGTACCCCAAAACGTGACAGGTCTTAGTTCAGAGATTTTAAAGGTCCTCTCTAATTTTCATCAAGATCGCATATTATGCCGTTTGCCCGGTAGAGCGCGAACAAACAGACTGAAAAACAAACAAACAAACAAAAAACAAAACACCCGAGCTATCATTTTTCTTGGGGTAACGTAAGTGAAATTAAAGTCTTACCAGTCGCGCCGCCAAAGCCTTCCTGAAACCCTAGTTTTATCAGGCCCCAACATGAGCTATGTAAATATTCGACCGTTCAGTTGTGTACTTCGCGTAATCGCCGCTGCCTTCGTAAACGTTTTAAAAGTAACAAAACATATTCAAGCCAAGTCTTTACAGGAATAAGTTGGCCATAATCATATAGCTGTTCCATATCGGACGTTTGCAAATGCTGACGTCTCGAGCGGGTTAATTTTAGCCAATGAGAGACCCTAAAATACTGATCGCTCCTTGGTCGCCGTGGCCGTCAGCATCGGCTACTTCCGATGGAACAGCTTTATTCCAAACTATTTCCATTCCACATAAATCTTCGACCGACAATATTTCCTCTCAATGTAAATTGAAAAGGTATTTAACTATGGTAAAATCAATCAATATCTACAATCCTATTTCCAACTTTGAAGTCGGGTAGGGGAGGAGGGTCAGACCACAATCTTGGCCACCCGAGTTTATCGAAGCCGTGCCTGAAGCTTCCCCAACATCGTATGTTTCATCCTCTGAATCATCTGCTTCACTTTCTTCTTCCTCAGTGGCCTCCACCACATTTTGCCATATTTTTATTTTTCCTCCACCATCTTTCCTGGTAAAACAAAAGCAAATTAAATATGAGAGTAAATAAGTACACGAAATCCAATTCTTTTGATAACAATTTCTACTGTCGGTTTTTAGTCAGTTTTTTTGAAAGGGTGAGGAATGCTCTGTATAGAAATCAGTTCCTGTTGGTTATTTGCGAAAAATTATAAATTCTTTTATCTATCATAGATAGACGACTAAATAGCAATCAGCAGCTTAATTGTCAGTGCTTATTGTTATGACTGGAAACCTACAGCTTTATTTTTATGCTGTGTTTTTTCCTAGATGAAAATCTCCTTCAAGCCAGACTTGAGTGCCATGCGTACTTCGCTGCTTCAACGCAGTCCTGTTGGTCAAGTGATGAAGTGCCTTGTCTTCTACAAGGAGCCTTTCTGGGAGTCTCGTGGTAAGCCTATATGCACAGTCGAGCTAATTATGAGCTATTTTACAAGTCAGGAACTTTTCGTATTTCCCAAGGTCACTATATGAGTGAACGTACATTAATTGCTAGTATTCGGCCAATTTGTGGCAACAACACTAGCATTCTAGACCATGCATCATATTTTGACAGATGTGAAACAAGCGCTTACCTCGATATCCATTGCATGAAGCTGGATATATCCAGCAGCCCAGTCCAACATACTAGGCTAGAGAAGCGCATTATAACCTAATGGTTTGCAATGACCTAACTGCCTAACATCATTATTATAATATTTATAGATTTTTGTCTTACGAAAATAAAATTGAGATGTCATAAGGTTTAAAATTTTCTAATTCGTTCATTGTTAGTTGTTAAAAAAGCCAGGGCACAGGACACAAAACACGAGCTAATGAAACGGTGGTTGTAAAATTTGAATCATAATCAGAATAATAATTGTTAATTCTTAGTCGTTTAATGTGAATGATCCTTCACGGGTATTTACGAAGAGGCTCCTGATCCCCAGGTTTCAACGGTGTGGTTACCTGCATGGACGAGTCCGAGGTGGTCAGTGTGGTGGACATAGACAACAGGGCCGAGGATGGACTCTACGGGTTGACCTGCTTCGTCTACCAGGAACACGTGATTCGACTCTCGGGGATGAGTGACGCCAAGAAGCAGGTGGAAGTCTGCCAGAGCCTGGGGAGGTTCTTTTGCTCCAACAGGGCGTTTTTGGTGAGGTTATGATAATATACGCTGGTCCGCATCCCATCTTGCCGATACTTTTGCAGGTGAAAGTGGTGAACAAATTTCAGGTGGAAGTTTTTTAGATCCTGGGAAGGTTCTTTTGCTCTTATAGGGCGGATGGGGTTATAATTATAAGCTAGTCCGAGTCCTATCTTGCCATTGCTTTTAAAGGTTTATGAAAATTGAAAATGGTGGATAAATGTCTTTGTTTAATTACTCTTCTTCGTTCCTAACTCAGAAGTACCGTTATTACTATCAATAAAATATGTAAAACTACTATTACACATACATAGTACTATACATTAACAGATGAAAACACGTGATTCGAATAACAGTTTAACTACTCACAGGATTTCTTCATCTGAATAGGTGGTGCACTCATAAATGAATACCATCACACTTTTGGCGGTGCATTACATAAATGTAATACTGTTGTTAATATTCCAGTATACCAAAGACGCTTCTAAGCAGTGACCTGCGATGAGGTTTAGATGTAAACACTTCTACGGAAGTTCTAGTGATTGAAATGAAAGAGTACATCCCAAAAGTACCTTATGCCGTAGTCGACTAAGACTTGCTTAGTTGACCAAATAAAAAATTATCAACAGTTGAAATGGTAAAACTGCACCGCATATTTGCATGTTCTAGCCCGTCAAGTTTCTCTACAAGATCTGGAGTTCCGAGCCTTACGTGTGTGGTGGTTTCATAAGTTACTACCCGCCCGGAGTACTGACGTCATGCGGTCCCGCGATGCGCGCGCCGATCGGGGACAGAATCTTCTTGGCGGGAACCGACACAGCCACGCATTACAGAAGCTACTTCTCGGGCGCCATTGACGCCGGGGAACGTGCAGCCAGAGAGGTGGCTTATGTTTTCTTACATATCTAACACTGTTTTATCACACGAGTTAAAACGGTTCAACTAATTCGAATTAAAAGTGAGTTCGAACTAGTGGTAACTGACACTTACATAGTTTGGCTTAAACTTCCGTGATAAAAGTGTCGTATTACGGGAACCGCAAATGTCTGTGTTCAACGCAGTAAAACAGCAGTATCAATTCCATAATGGTATCGATATAAAATAAAAATATACATACTCATTGACGAACTATTGGGGATGAGTACACGTCGCTTTTAACGACATAGGCATGTGGAAGCTGTGTATTTAATTATGATGCACTTGGCCGACGGTTCTTGTAAATAATTACTTAACTGGAAAATTAATCTAACGACACGTGATTTGACGGATATTCGAAAATATGCCCAGTGACCACGGCGGTTTTCATGTGATACTCTAGGGGTATGGTTACTGATGATATGGGAAGGAACGGAGGGAAACCTAAGAATAAAACTTATGGTCCGATGACCGACGATTGGTGTAGGAACAACGATTTAACGAATAGTAAAGTATTGTTGACATGCTTTTTTGCCAAATGAACAACATTAAATCACATGCTGAAAGTAAGTAAAGTAACATTTTATGTTGAGATAATGGATAATATACTATGAACAGGCCCAATGCCTAACATGCAGGGCCGAAGAGATAATCAACATGAAGTAAGCCAGCTTGAAGAAAGCTTCAATTTTCGTCATATCGTTTGAGTAGGCCTACGATACTCACATCAAAGAGTTTCTTCCAGGAAATGTCGTATCATGAAAACCGCTTTACCTAATACCAGTTTAATAGTCAGTGCTTAACCTAGAGTATTTGACATTTGTTTCAGGTTCTTCATGCTGAAGGTCACATTGAGGAAAGTGAGATATGGGTCCAGGAAACCCCGCACAAATACCAGTTTTCCTTCCAGGAAGAAATGGTTCCTACCATTGACTTCGTGTTCAGAATCTTGTGCGCTGCGCTGGCAATGGGAATCGTCTACTTCATCACTTTTTGAACAACAATCATAATCAGTCACATCCACATTATTTAAACACAACAGTTTATCACTTATTCGCTTTGGCATCATTTAATATAGGATTAAATAATTTTATAATCTATAAGATTTCAAATAAGTTATATCAAAGCCATGATTCTGATTAAAATACATCACGCACTATTTTATGTATTTGAGAAAATTGATCGTGCAATTGGTCGTTGAATAATATTCATTGTTGCTGAGCCATTTAGTAATAGAACATTGAATAAACTTCAATACAGTGTAATACCAACAGAAATGAGTATTGATTAAATTTGCATATAACATATTATATATTTCAAAATACAATAAATAAAATATCTTTTTATCAAGTTAAAGATCATGTTTGTGGTAAAAATGCACCGAAGCTCCGTACAACTATCACTTTTCCGTCCGTCCATCTGTGCGCATGTGAGTACGTCTCACGATAAAAACCGATTGACAGTAGTTTCTCATGTCATTGCCCTTCAACAAGGATGGAACGAAATGTTTTTAGTGATCCTAGGTGTCAGGGGGTGGTTCTTGCATCACCCAAACTTTATGTACAACAAATTTTTTTAGTTAATTTTTGTGGGAAGCCTGTCCAGGGTGCAATATGCCCCTCGTCAGGTGTCTAACTATAGGTATGTTGAGGATAGGACAATTGAGAAGGAATGTCTGAGAGCTGTTTAAGACGACTCAATCCCTTGCATTCGCAATTTCTGAACCAAAACAGTACAAAAATTTGGCCAAACACATAATAGGCCTAGCTACATTTACATCCCCAACAAGACAAAATTCTCGACTTTTTAAATTCAAATAAATGAATAGCCATGCGATTGCTAAGGAGGGTCTTCAGTGACAGCCGTTATATACACCGTGCACTTGTGGAGCAAGAGATTTTGCATCTAAGTAACAGCCACCACCAAGCAAACTTCCGCCACTACTGCCACTGCACCGAAAACTTCATCATCAACAAACAACCTGTTTCACACTGTTGTTCTCAAACCAGGATAAAGAACTAGTACCAAAAAGGTGTAATGCATTCCTAACCGTAGCAAATTTGAAATTTTAGCGCAAGAACCCATAATTACCTAGGCTGTGTAACAATACCCAAGACCCCATTCGAGTTTTTCAAGACTGACCCCCTCCAGCCCATTGTCAATAAATACCGGATGGATACGCTACTCAGTGGCGGAACTTTGTTTCATGGGCCCGCAAAAAATTTTCTATGGGGGTCCCCCTTACATAACAGATACACACATATACTTGTTCCAACGAAAGAATGCAGATGCTTTGTAGTGGTGGGGGTTGTATGAATGCGCGGAAAATGGAATGTCGCCTTTGTGTACGAAAGAGAAATATATTTTACCAACGCAAGGAAAATGTTTCTGTGCTAGATCACAGAGTTCCTCCGTGTGCTAGATCCACGCTGAGCTAGCGTGAATAGAGTTGACAAAGTTGTTATGTTGGGAAAACAATTTCGAGCTATCTAGTGGTGATAACAATAGTAAGTGCTAAAGACCTGCATGGGGGGGGGGCATCATATACAAAGTTTTCAAAATAAAAAGATAAAAAAATGTTTTTGTGCGAGGTGTAGTAAAGTGCGCAGAAACACCCATGTCGGGACTGCCCCAAGACATGGCCGAAAAAGGTTAACTCAGTTCCAACTATGTCGGGTTGAGTGGTGGTTTTCCACCATTATCTAGGGCATGAAACTAGATACTAAGCTTGCCAGACTCAGTGTTTCTTCCTCATTAGCTTCCTCCTTCCTCTCCACCAATTTACACCACTCTCTTCTGTCCTCTCACAGCTTTGCTCTGTCACATTCTCCCACACTTCATCTCATTTTCCGACGACTTCTTGAATTATTCCTCCCCATTTCTCTATTGGCAATCCTACTTTTCTTTTCCCCTCCTCTGCCGCTTCAAATTCTCGTCTTGGAATCCTATCTCTTCCCATCCTTACAACCATTTTTCATTCAAATTGATTTTTTTGTTTTGAAATCGGTTTAGTGAATGGTCCTAAGAAACGAATATTCGAATCAACATTATGTTGCTGTTTGGTGAGTGGGGAGCGAGTTGATTAAATATCAATCCAGGACCACACATTATCATGGCCTAAACGTAAGAAAAAACTCGTTAATACAAGATGAGAAATTACGATACCAATTAAGAGGGAGGGATAGTTGCGAAATTAGAACCACGAGAAATTACCGTTTTTTCGTGATATCTTGAGAACGATGCAAAATATATAAAAAAAAACTGATTGCAGACAGCTCTGTGGTTTTGTGAGAACTATGGCATGTACTAAAAATATTGTAATTTGATGGTTATTAAGTATTTTATTTGATATATTTAATAAATTAAATGTATATCTTATATAAACCGTACTGATTATTATATTTGAATATTTTTCTTGCATTATATTGTTCTAACAAAACCACAGAGCTGTCTGCAATCAGTTTTTAGATATTTTGCATCGTTCTCGAGATATCACGAAAAAACTGTAATTTCGCGTGGTTTTAGTTTCGCGACTATCCCTCCCTCTTAACCACTTCCGCCATAGATATCTTAACACCTATGATTAGCAGTCATTGGTCCACTTCCGTGACAATTGGAAGCCATCTTAAAATTCCTGTTTGCATGTTAAGTAAATGGGAGCGATTTGTAACCCAAATAGTTCTCAAGATTGCCGTCAGTTTGACAGGTAAGCATACTAGCTATTAACATCAAATAATTACTAAATTCCTTTACGCAATAACTTCTTATTGTTTCTGTTTGTGCATTATCATGCTGCACAAGCTAAAACCATATCAAACAACCCAGTAAAATACTTTATTGCATTAAAAAAACATAAATTAAAACGCCAAATCGCTATCTTGAAATGGAGTGATTGGCGCTTCAATTTGGTACGCTCGCGCCTGTGCGGAGGTATTGGAGACTGCTAATCTAGCCTACTAGATACTAGTTAAGATATCTATGACTTTGTAGACTCTAAAATTAAATATTAGGCGCGACTACGCCCTGAAAACAGATAGTAGAGCCACTGTACTATGCCTGGCCAACAGGATGCCTGTATTCGATTCCTGATCAAGTAGTTATTTTTTTTCTCGTAGAATTTATGTTATTCTGGTAGCCAGCTCCTTGGGCTATTGTTCTACTTATTGTATTATACATGTGTATACAATAACACACTAGGTCACCTGAATTCAGAATTATTAATTTGTAGAAATTAGGCTCTCTAGAAGGAAAATATTATCCACATATAACACGAGGCATGGCTTGAATAATGATGTTAATACAGTTAATGCTAATTCATTTATTAATTCCATACATGTTCTCTTGAAGTATATTCATTGTGGTTGAAGCCACTTTTGATTTAATGCAAAAACATGTAGAAAAACAAAACCAGTACCAGAACTACTGCGAGCCATTCAAACCCTTTGACAACTGTGTCAATTGAAGGTGTGAGCATTTCGTTCCACGACGACTCGTATGCTGGCCACTGTTCCTGAATCCAAACATCCTTTTTACCAATGTTGCCAGATGCATGGAGAACCTGGCAAAAAGGAAAACTTACATTTTATTTTAAAACACAAAATCTCAATAATGCTAACATCCTGTGTCTTTTAGTTTGCCTATTCGAAAGACAACTAAGCCACTTATAGTATCAACTAAACCATGTGACAAAATACTGACATAGCTTAAATGTAATGTATGGTTCGTTCCGGATAAGAGTACCAAGGCCGAGGGATCGCAGCACTGTCGCCTTCGCACTGTGGCTACCAGTTAGGAAATAACAACACATGACAGCTCTCTAGAACCGACGATATTTTACATTATAACTAATTCCAAATGTGGAAACAACTTATTGAAAAGACATAGATGACTTGGAATATTAAAAGTGTCATGCTAGAATTAGGGCACATTACGGAAATGTATGTTCATCCAAACTCTAATATCAAGGTTTGCAACAATTGTGAGGGAAAATAATAATAAAAATAAAAATTAATTTAATATCAACCTTGGAAGAGTCAAAAAATATTCCATCTTTGAAAGCTTCAGGCATTCATAGTCCATTTGCCATATTGTTAGTCATTAAATGCAAATACGTCTTTCTTCATCTTTTGATACCAGCTTTTTACATAAGACCACATAATAAGGTAATAAGATGAGGTATTATTATATCTGTGTAAATTGTCAAAGCTAGCATACGTTCTCGCAGTTCCTACATCATGTGGCATTTCTTCTGGTACGAACTATAGTAAATTGTGTCAGTCGCCCTATATTATTACAATTTTATTTACCTCCAAACATCAGTACTTTACCACCTCCCTCACTGCATCGCTCCCGCCAAGAAGACACGTGACCCGATCGGCGCGCGCATCGCCGGTCCGAACATCAGTACTTACCTCCCTCGCCGCTCGCTCTCCCGCGTCGATGGCGCCTGACATGTATCCGACCCAATGAGTGGCCGTCTCGGTTCCCGCCAAGAAGACACGTGGCCCGATCGGCGCGCGCATCGCCGGTCCGAACATTGAAAGAGCTCCGGGTGGATAGTAGGCAGTGTAACCACCACAAATAAACTCCTCCTCAGGCCATATCTTGTAGAGGAACTTTACTGGCTGAAGTAAAAAGACGCGACCATTATTATAACATTCACAAATTACTAATCGACATCCTATTTATTATGTATTTCCCTCACGGACACAAGTTGGAACAGGACAGAAAACATAATATTCACGATAACAATCGATTGGGGTATTCTGTAATTTCTTTGTACCAATCGAATCAATTAATTTCAAAAGGAATATAGCAACTACTTACTTACAAGAGTAAAAACAATCAACCAGCATTCTGGATAGTGGGTTATACAATATGAGCGGAAGATCCTTATAGTAAAGAGGGTTTCTATCACACCTCACACCCCCCCCTCCAAAATACTTCTATGGTATGCATGAGTACAATTTATAAGCGGTTTTAAGAATTATAACTTGAACTTGATATAGTAAGTTTAACACTTTGTGACTAGGGCATGACCCTTTCCTAACCATCTATTGACTTCTGGCTCTTACTGTCAAGAAAATGTACAACTTCAGGAAAAAATAATAAAGCAATAACAAAACTTCTTCGACCTTACCTTCATACATTCTTCTGAATTATAGAACTTGGCCAGGCTTCTGCAGACTAATTCTTGCTTCATCTTGTCAGTCATGGCCGACAGTTTGACCATTTGCTTTGTAAATACAAAGCAAGCCAAACCAAAAAGTTTACTACCTGGTTTATGATCTTCGAAAACCATACCCACGACCTCTACATCGTCGCTGCATCCCACAAACCCATTGAAACCTGCAAAGAAACCAAAGTATTATTGGTTTTGAAGTATACTTATCCAGGGACGACCTCAAATGTATAGAGGTCATAAACGTAGAATAGGATTGTTAGAAGAATATTGGTAATGAGTGCAGTCATCGAAAAAATGGTATATTTTATGGTGAGGGGTTTGATTAAGGCTGTGTGTTCGCCAAAAACCAAAATCCAAAATAAACATAAAACCGTAGTGATCATTAATCACAGCCTTCTGAAAAGATCAAAAAATATTTTTTTGATTTTTTCGTCGATGCATTTTTCCTTTATTGCTACTTTTTTGAACGATTTTTGTTGCTAAGTTTTTCCAAAAGTATACCATTTGGATGGCTGATATTTTTAATGTAGCTTACACTCATCTTTGACTATAGAATGTGGTATTTTGAAATGTATAGCTTTCGTATCTTAAGATCTTCCTTTTCTTTTGATGGTACAAATACCATAAAAGTACCGGAAAATATAATACACTGTATAATGTAAGGTATTGAAGATACAGATTTCAAAATACCACATTCTATAGTCAAAGATGAGTGTATAAGCTACAGTAAAAATATCAACCATCCAAATGGTATACTTTTGGAAAAACTTAGCACCAAAAATCGTTCAAAAAAGTAGCAATAGAGGAAAAATGCATCGACCAAAAAAATCCAAAAAACATATTTTGATCTTTTCAAAAGACTGTGATTAATGATCATACTCTATAACTACTGTTTTATGCATATTTGGGATTTTGGTTTTTGGTGAACACACACAGCCTTAAGAGTACAAATAACCTAATTTGAGCTCTTGGCGAGGTTCTGGCTTACAGGAATACGAAAAAGGAGAATTTTTCCAATTTCTTTTTAAACTATTGGCTGAGCTCGAGAAAACCAGGTTTTTACGCAGAACGCAAAGGTTTAGTCTAGACCACTTGGAAGCTCTACGTCTGTCCTGTAGGGTTGTGGTTTGCACCAAAATATTAGTAATAATGCAAGAATTGCGCTATCACAGCAAATTTTCCAAAAAATGCTCAGTTTTGTTGTTAACTGGCTGACTGTTATGAACTGAAATATGCCACCAAACAGGTATTTTGTAATAATTTCGCAAACTTGCGTTGGGGAAAAATATTTGAAATGTTAAAATGTGTTCTGATAGCAACATGCACTCATGTTAACATCGTCCCGACGTGTTTTTTTTCCGGGATGTTAACCCATGAAACGACCTGCCGCCCGCCCTTAAAGACTGCTCAGTGATTTATTTCCCTTCCCTGTGCAAGGAACACTTGTGGCTGTGGGAGAACCCAACTACATTTGTGCCGTGTAAGTTTCACGTGCTTCAGCAAGGCTCCTCGCGGCACAAGATTTCTACATAGATTTTAAGTGTTTTAGCAAAATATTTGCTAGCGTCGATGCCGTTTCTTGTTGTTGAATGTAACAACAAGAATAAAAAATAAAAAATCATGAAAAACCATTTTTTTTTATTTTTTTTATGGAAGGTAGAAAAATTTGTCCAGACTGTATGTGAAATTAGCTGGATTTGCCGATCACGCGAATTTTTAAATGGACATTTTTAACTAATTAAAAAAAGTTGGTTTGAGCTCATCAAGCGTCTTAAGTTCTCCCCGACCGAAATGTACAACAAAATTTATTTTTGATATTTGATTCTAGTGGGGATTTTGCATGGTAGTTACGCGTATTTTAGGCACCTTTGTCCTGGACAAAAAAATACTAAACTTTTTCCAAAATTTATGAATCCCTGTATGCGATGTTTTTGTAAATACATACCAAAAACACGGTGTTCGAACAGTCGAAGTTATAAATTTCGTTCCCGTTAAGAAAATACTAAAACTTGTAAAAAGACAGCCATGCCCTGGACGGCAAATTTCAATCTCACATTTATGTTATAAATTGTTCACCTAAGATGAGGACGATTATCGTTACAATCTTCAGAAATGACTTATTGGATGAGCGTAGCGAGCGTAGCGAGTGGAGCGAAGACTTCAGTTTCACTGACCCCCAAAATAGTTTAGCTCGGGTGTTTTTTTTTTTCCCCGTCTGTTTGTTCGCTCGATTCCGGGCAAACGGCATATGAGATCTTGATGAAAAATGGAGGGGACCTTCGTTTTTCTCTGAACTTAGAGGTGTATTGTTTTTGGGTACAACCGAAAAAATATTTCTCATGAATATCGTACTTTTACGATTTTTTTTCTATTTTTAGTGAGATATTTTCGTGACATTTGGTCCGATTCTGACCAACCGGGTGGGGCTACAACGTTCATATTTCACATGGAAATTAAGGTTATGGTGATGTAGTACCTTATGAAAGAAAAAGTTGAAAAGTTAGCCAGAATTCATAGAAATAAAGGTTTTAATATAAGTTTTTCAATTTTTTAGAGCGATATTTTCGTCCCATTCGGGCCGATTCTGACCAAAAACTGGTGGGGCTACAACGTTCAGATTTCACATGGACATTAAGGTTATGGTGATGTAGTACCTTTTGAAAGAAAAAGTTGAAAAAGTTAGCCAGAATCCACAGAAATAAAGGTTTTAATATGAGTTTATGAGGTTTATAATACCAATTAACACGTAACAATAGAAACTTGACAACAATCACCTACAATGCATTCAAAAAGCACTTGCAAAGGAAAAGTGCAACAAACGCAAAAAACGCAAACAAAAAATTACAAAAACGCTCATCCATCAACGCGGCGGGACTTTAGCGTTTTTCCTAGTCTAGAAGCACAAATAATTTGATTTTGGTAGAACATCGTATAAACCCTTGTGGTGCCATGGATTTGTAATAGTACTCATAGGGCCTACTCCCGTGGTGGTTAGTCAGTCAGCATAGTCATTGTTGTGTTTAGACTTGTGAAATTTGTATAACATCATCACATCACCTACTCCAAAATGTTAAAGCATACAAATTTTAAAAAACACGAACAAATTACACATATTTACTGCATCTCCCAGCTGCAACAATCTTTAATGGTACCAAATTATATCAATTTTATTGATACTCTGCAAAACTCGACGTTGTAACAGTATTATTTTATTTATTTTAAGATGGCGGAGTAGAATAAATTCCTTATATTTATTTAAATAGAATTTTGACGGTTATCGGTGTCAGTGTAAGAACTTTTCAAATATATACGTTCTTGGTGCTGCTTAACATTTCAGAAACATATTCCTGACTAGCGGTTTGACTATGCTCGACAAACTTGCAGACACACATGAAAACGGATCAAGTCCTTCTGAATTCCATTGAGTACCCAGAAAGGCAACTTACCATTTTGTTCCCAGAAAGGCTCTTTGTAGAATACAGCGCATTTCATTACCAGCCCCATAGGGCTGCGTTGCATCAGGCAATAACGGGTCCACGGCAGTGCTGGCTCGAAGTTTATCTTCATCTGAAACAATAGTGTTCAAATTATTAAAAAGTAATGACTTTTTTTTTATGCCAAATCAATGACATCTTTTTCCTTGTTAACATTAGTAAGTAGAGTAAATTTTTATTTATTTATTTGTTATCGTTTTATCAAAACAGTTGTTGCAACTCAGTTCTTTACAATTCTACTACACGTACCTACAAGTTTACCGAGGATGTAATCCATAATATCCACACGCAAAACACATTTCTGGGGTCACATATTAAACTAAATGCTAATTATCTAGACGTATCTGGCTCTTTCTCAAGCATAGCACAGGAATTAATGACGTCCTCTTGTGCCTGGTTATCGCAACAGTATATTTGATCGCTTTTTGGTTCAAGGATATGCAAAATCAATGTCGTATCTTGATCATTAGTGTGCAATACAATATGATACTATAGTAGACTTAACTTAATTTATAGCATTGTGTTTTGTTTTAAGTCGTACACATAAAATAGTGAACTTACTTGAGTTACCGCGGTGTGGCTATAATGATGTACTTAGCTTTATATTCGCTTCCATCAAAAGTCTGAACCGTAACATTTTCTGCGTGTGTTTTATCTGCACAACTGGTTTGCTTAAAATGACTGCCTCTGCAACAACAAAAATCTGGATTTGTGGTATGAATAACCCCAACCAAGCAAAGGACAGAAACTTCAATTGCAAATCATTAATTCTCTCTGCTTGAAATCTGAAGTTATACATCGTGCAGAGATAGTGCAACTTACTTCCATCTGTTGTGCCAACTTCTCTGCTAACTGCTGCGATCCACCCACTATCTTCATCCCGTTCAGCTCCCTCCTCCCACCCCCACAGCTGTTTGGCCCATTAGCTTGGCGCATGTACCACAGGTAGAAGAGCAGAGACATGTGACCTGCATCAGCTGTGGTGTCCATCGTACTCAGGGCCATGAGGTACTCCTTTGCAGTACCTGGAAGCAGGGGCGGCTCGTGTATAGGTGCACATGGTGCACGTGCACCCCCAAATATTTGCGCACACTAAATTCCAAATTTAAGGTTCGAAGCCAATCTCGTAATATTCCCAATAAATCGTTGGATTGTTTGTATGGATATTTTGGCGGCCCAGAGCAAGGCATATTCGGCAAAAGTCATTCTGCAGTAAGTGCTGCCGCTGGGGATGACACTCTTGAGTGTGCACACATTTTTACGTGGTTTTAACACGGAAAGCCCGGCAGAACAAGCCTCAGGTTGTCTTTTGTTATACAACGTCTGGTATAGCTGGTTTTGTGCACGTGCACAAGGGTCAAACCGTTACTTCCATTCAAACGCCTTGGTATTGTGCTCGCGCCATTCATTCACCCCCCACTCTCCGGTCACTGTCAGCCAGTGAAAGTTGTTCGCGACAGGGTTGGTGAAGTGAGATCAACAGCAGTTTTCAAGTGAGCGAAAAGTGTTTAAAATTATTATCGTGCCATGAAGTGAAAATTACTATAATATGTCTTCGTAATTTAGCGATCTAAAAATAAACAGTTTTTTAAAACGATACGATGTGATGTTTGAGGCGCGTGTCGGAGGAGATGGAGAGACATTATTCGGGTATGTAATTTTTAATCAAGCATATAATAATAATTTTTTGGATGGTTTTCTATAATTAACAATTACATATAGGGGAGTTTTTTCCCGACCAATAAATTCGAAAAATATACTCTAAAGTCGTTTTCCGGGTACTTCAGACAATATTAATGTCTGAAAAAATTTTCGCCTCTGGCGGCTGGGGCTGCGCCCAGGACCCCTTTGTTTCCCGCAAAATGACTTCGAAATTATTTGCACCCCCACAATAATAACTCACGAGCCGCCCCTGCCTGGAAGTAGTATGTTCCATTTAATGGGTGAGAAAATAGCAAATACCATTGTTTCCTTAGAAAGCTTTTCACCAATCTAATTTTAGCAGAACGATTGATTTGAAAATGGATGTTCCTTTGCAGCTATGCAAATTGTTATTCTGGTTGTTTGTTATTTTTTGTAAATAAAAATTAAACTGTTATGCAATAATATATTGTATTGCCTACATCCGAAAATCGTCAAAGAATGGTTGAACAAAGTTGAAATTAATTTTAAAATATTAACCTGCTTTGTGATGGTGTCTTTCGGCCTTGAATAATAACTGCGTGCAATGTTATATCTGCTGTTCGATGAGGATTTAACAATACAGCAGCATTTCTCTTTTTTTTTTGGATTAAGGACGCGTCAACCGTTAGGTCATAATTGAGCGAGCGAAGCGAGCGTCTCCACTTGACTCTTATGGCTCGAATGTCTGTTTTTTTTTTGTTTTTTTTTCTGTTACTGCTTCGATACAGGTCGCACCGTTTCTCTGATCGACCTGAAATTTTGCACACATGTACATACCACCTAGGCGGGTTGCTGTATAGTTTTGTGGCAAAATCGTTCAAAAAGTTAAAAAGTTACATTAAAGTTAATCGAAAGTTTTTTTTTTAAAACTAAACGGCGACAAAATCTGAGGTGGCCAAATCATTTAGAATGTCCGTCCGATCACGAATGTTATTTTTATTTTAATCCAATAAGTAGTGTAGATGGAAATTACATTATAACAAAGTTCCGTTACCATGGCAACGGAAAGTCGCACAGCTTTTTTGGCTCATGATAGCGGTCAAACGGAGGCTCGGATCGAGTTGAAATTTTGACCATCCGCAAGTTTCGTTCCCGATTGAATGCCATTAGTTTTGTGGCAAAATCGTTCAAAAAAGTTATAAAGTTACATTAAAGTTAACCTACAATTTTTTTTTTAAACTAAACGGCGACAAAATCTGAGGTAGCCAAATCATTTAGAATGTCCGTCCGGTCACGAATATGTTAATTTTATTTTGATCCGATAAGTAGTGTAGATAGAAATTACATTTTAAACAAAAGTAACGTTACCATGGCAACGAAAAGTCGCACAAGAATTCTGGTCACTATGTACTGCCACCTAGAAGAAATCAAGAGTAAAATAGTTTTCCCAAAGAAATGATGTCAAGGTCCTCTAGATGGCGGTGGATTTTATCCATTCTCTCCTATTTTACAAATTTTCAGCTAAATCGGTCAAGACCTTAAAGACTTATTGGTATGTAACATTATGGGAATGTCGTACTCGGGTCGTGTTGCACGTACCGGTGCTCGCTCAACAACGCGTCCAACTGAGCGTTTTCCTAGTGCACCACTCTAGCGTAGGGGATTGCGGCGGGATCCCATGCTGGTGAGAACCAGCCACGGGTAAGGGGAGGAAGGGGGTTCTCACGTCGCGGTCGTCATCGTCTTTGTCATCGTTCGTTGTGTCATTGTCATCGTCGTCGGGGAGGTCGTCAAGGGAAGAGGGAGGTGTCCCCGACGACGATTGCCAGAGCTCGCCTCTAGTTTCGGGGACTTATATACTCCGCTCTTACTAGCTGATGTTTGCGAGGTGGACTTTTTCTCTTGAATCGCCTTGTACAATTAGCAGAGCCATGCTCTGGGCCAATTCTACCCCGAACCCGGACGGGGTGCATTCCTTGTGCTCTTACCTTAGAGCATTAAATCAATTTTGGCACACCTACGGTCAACGGAATACGCTTAACAATGTTTGAATTTTCTCCTATTCACACGGGTCCCAGTCACATAATTGGTCAAGAACAGAATCGGTCGCCTCTTTCACCAACATGCAGTCTAGGCAACTCACTTTGTCCAGCAGTTTTTCTTATAGAACTCTTTGACAGTCATCAGGTCCCACTCCTCGGCATGTGGCGCCTCCCACGGCTTGTCTGGTGGAACCTCCCAGCACATCTTCTCCAGCCGTCTCACCATCACCGCCAGGTCCCAGGCGGCCAGGGGGTTGCGCCAGAAGACATAGGATAATACTCACTTTGTCCAGCAGTGTTTGTCGTAGAACTCTTTGACAGTCATCAGGTCCCACTCCTTGGCATGTGGCGCCTCCCACGGCTTGTCTGTGGAACCTCCAGCACATCTTCTCCAGCCGTCTCACCATCACCGCCAGGTCCCAGGCGGCAGGGTGCCCAGAAGACATAGATAATACTCACTTTGTCCAGAATAAAAAAAAAAAATCATGAAAAACCATTTTTTTTTTTTATTTTTTTATGGGAGGTAGAAAAATTTGTCAGACTGTATGTGAAATTAGCTGGATTTGCGATCACGCGAATTTTTAAATGGACATTTTTAACTAATTAAAAAAAGTTGGTTTGAGCTCATCAAGCGTCTTAAGTTCTCCCCGACCGAAATGTACAACAAAATTTATTTTTGATATTTGATTCTAGTGGGGATTTTGCATGGTAGTTACGCGTATTTTAGGCACCTTTGTCCTGGACAAAAAAATACTAAACTTTTTCCAAAATTTATGAATCCCTGTATGCGATGTTTTTGTAAATACATACCAAAAACACGGTGTTCGAACAGTCGAAGTTATAAATTTCGTTCCCGTTAAGAAAATACTAAAACTTGTAAAAAGACAGCCATGCCCTGGACGCAAATTTCAATCTCACATTTATTTATAAATTGTTCACCTAAGATGAGGACGATTATCGTTACAATCTTCAGAAATGACTTATTGGATGAGCGTAGCGAGCGTAGCGAGTGGAGCGAAGACTTCAGTTTCACTGACCCCCCAAAATATTTAGCTCGGGTGTTTTTTTTTTCCCCCGTCTGTTTGTTCGCTCGATTCCGGGCAAACGGCATATGCGATCTTGATGAAAATTGGAGGGGACCTTCGTTTTCTCTGAACTTAGAGGTGTATTGTTTTTGGGTACAACCGAAAAAATATTTCTCATGAATATCGTACTTTTACGATTTTTTTTCGATTTTTAGTGCGATATTTTCGTGACATTTGGTCCGATTCTGACCAAACGGGTGGGGCTACAACGTTCATATTTCACATGGAAATTAAGGTTATGGTGATGTAGTACCTTTTGAAAGAAAAAGTTGAAAAAGTTAGCCAGAATCCACAGAAATAAAGGTTTTAATATGAGTTTATTGAGGTTTATAATACCAATTAACACGTAACAATAGAAACTTGACAACAATCACCTACAATGCATTCAAAAAGCACTTGCAAAGGAAAAGTGCAAACAAACGCAAAAAACGCAAACAAAAAATTACAAAAACGCTCATCCATCAACGCGGCGGGACTTTAGCGTTTTCCTAGTCTAGAAGCACAAATAATTTGATATTGGTAGAACATCGTATAAACCCTTGTGGTACCATGGATTTGTAATAGTACTCATAGGGCCTACTCCCGTGGTGGTTTAGTCAGTCAGCATAGTCATTGTTGTGTTTAGACTTGTGAAATTTGTATAACATCAATCACATCACCTACTCCAAAATGTTAAAGCATACAAATTTTAAAAACCACGAACAAATTACACATATTTACTGCATCTCCCAGCTGCAACAATCTTTAATGGTACCAAATTATATCAATTTTATTGATACTCTGCAAAACTCGACGTTGTAACAGTATTATTTTATTTATTTTAAGATGGCGGAGTAGAATAAATTCCTTATATTTATTTAAATAGAATTTTGACGGTTATCGGTGTCAGTGTAAGAACTTTTCAAATATATACGTTCTTGGTGCTGCTTAACATTTCAGAAACATATTCCTGACTAGCGGTTTGACTATGCTCGACAAACTTGCAGACACACATGAAAACGGATCAAGTCCCTTCTGAATTCCATTGAGTACCCAGAAAGGCAACTTACCATTTTGTTCCCAGAAAGGCTCTTTGTAGAATACAGCGCATTTCATTACCAGCCCCATAGGGCTGCGTTGCATCAAGCAATAACGGGTCCACGGCAGTGCTGGCTCGAAGTTTATCTTCATCTGAAACAATAGTGTTCAAATTATTAAAAAGTAATGACTTTTTGTTTTATGCCAAATCAATGACATCTTTTTCCTTGTTAACATTAGTAAGTAGAGTATTTTTTATTTATTTATTTGTTTATCGTTTTATCAAAACAGTTGTTGCAACTCAGTTCTTTACAATTCTACTACACGTACCTACAAGTTTACCGAGGATGTAATCCATAATATCCACACGCAAAACACATTTCTGGGGTCACATATTAAACTAAATGCTAATTATCTAGACGTATCTGGCTCTTTCTCAAGCATAGCACAGGATTAATGACGTCCTCTTGTGCCTGGTTATCGCAACAGTATATTTGATCGCTTTTTGGTTCAAGGATATGCAAAATCAATGTCGTATCTTGATCATTAGTGTGCAATACAATATGATACTATAGTAGGACTTAACTTAAATTTATAGCATTGTGTTTTGTTTTAAGTCGTACACATAAAATAGTGAACTTACTTGAGTAACCGGCGGTGTGGCTATAATGATGTACTTAGCTTTATATTCGCTTCCATCAAAAGTCTGAACCGTAACATTTTCTGCGGTGTGTTTTATCTGCACAACTGGTTTGCTTAAAATGACTGCCTCTGCAACAACAAAAATCTGGATTTGTGGTATGAATAACCCCAACCAAGCAAAGGACAGAAACTTCAATTGCAAATCATTAATTCTCTCTGCTTGAAATCTGAAGTTATACATCGTGCAGAGATAGTGCAACTTACTTCCCATCTGTTGTGCCAACTTCTCTGCTAACTGCTGCGATCCACCCACTATCTTCATCCCGTCAGCTCCCTCCTCCCACCCCCACAGCTGTTTGGCCCCATTAGCTTGGCGCATGTACCACAGGTAGAAGAGCAGAGACATGTGACCTGCATCAGCTGTGGTGTCCATCGTACTCAGGGCCATGAGGTACTCCTTGCAGTACATGGAAGCAGGGGCGACTCGTGTATAGGTGCACAGGTGCACGTGCACCCCCAAATATTTGCGCACACTAAATTCCAAATTTAAGGTTCGAAGCCAATCTCGTAATATTCCCAATAAATCGTTGGATTGTTTGTATGGATATTTTGGCTGGCCCAGAGCAAGGCATATTCGGCAAAAGTCATTCTGCAGTAAGTGCTGCCGCTGGGGGATGACACTCTTGAGTGTGCACACATTTTTACGTGGTTTTAACACGGAAAGGCCGGCAGAACAAGCCTCAGGTTGTCTTTTGTTATACAACGTCTGGTATAGCTGGGTTTTGTGCACGTGCACAAGGGTCAAAACCGTTACTTCCATTCAAACGCCTTGGTATTGTGCTCGCGCCATTCATTCACCCCCACTCTCCGGTCACTGTCAGTAACCAGTGAAAGTTGTTCGCGACAGGGTTGGTGAAGTGAGATCAACAGCAGTTTTCAAGTGAGCGAAAAGTGTTAAAATTATTATCGTGCCGTGAAGTGAAAATTACTATAATATGACTTCGTAATTTAGCGATCTAAAAATAAACAGTTTTTTAAAACGATACGATGTGATGTTTGAGGCGCGTGTCGGAGGAGATGGAGAGACATTATTCGGGTATGTAATATTTTAATCAAGCATATAATAATAATTTTTTGGATGGTTTTCTATAATTAACAATTACATATAGGGGAGTTTTTCCCGACCAATAAATTCGAAAAATATACTCTAAAGTCGTTTTCCGGGTACTTCAGACAATATTAATGTCTGAAAAAATTTTCGCCTCTGGCGGCTGGGGCTGCGCCCCAGACCCCTTTGTTTCCCGCAAAATGACTTCGAAATTATTTGCACCCCCACAATAATAACTCACGAGCCGCCCCTGCCTGGAAGTAGTATGTTCCATTAAATGGGTGAGAAAATAGCAAATACCATTGTTTCCTTAGAAAGCTTTTCACCAATCTAATTTTAGCAGAACGATTGATTTGAAAATGGATGTTCCTTTGCAGCTATGCAAATTGTTATTCTGGTTGTTTGTTATTTTTTTAAATAAAAATTAAACTGTTATGCAATAATATATTGTATTGCCTACATCCGAAAATCGTCAAAGAATGGTTGAACAAAGTTGAAATTAATTTTAAAATATTAACCTGCTTTGTGATGGTGTCTTTCGGCCTTGAATAATAACTGCGTGCAATGTTATATCTGCTGTTCGATGAGGATTTAACAATACAGCAGCATTTCTCTTTTTTTTTTGGATTAAGGACGCGTCAACCGTTAGGTCATAATTGAGCGAGCGAAGCGAGCGTCTCCACTTGACTCTTATGGCTCGAATGTCTGTTTTTTTTTTGTTTTTTTTTTCTGTTACTGCTTCGATACAGGTCGCACCGTTTCTCTGATCGACCTGAAATTTTGCACACATGTACATACCACCTAGGCGGGTTGCTGTATAGTTTTGTGGCAAAATCGTTCAAAAAGTTAAAAAGTTACATTAAAGTTAATCGAAAGTTTTTTTTTTAAAACTAAACGGCGACAAAATCTGAGGTGGCCAAATCATTTAGAATGTCCGTCCGATCACGAATATGTTATTTTTATTTTAATCCAATAAGTAGTGTAGATGGAAATTACATTATAACAAAGTTCCGTTACCATGGCAACGGAAAGTCACACAGCTTGTTTGGCTCATGATAGCGGTCAAACGGAGGCTCGGATCGAGTTGAAATTTTGACCATCCGCAAGTTTCGTTCCCGATTGAATGCCATTAGTTTTGTGGCAAAATCGTTAAAAAAAGTTATAAAGTTACATTAAAGTTAACCTAAAGTTTTTTTTTTAAACTAAACGGCGACAAAATCTGAGGTAGCCAAATCATTTAGAATGTCCGTCCGGTCACGAATATGTTAATTTTATTTTGATCCGATAAGTAGTGTAGATAGAAATTACATTTTAACAAAAGTAACGTTACCATGGCAACGAAAAGTCGCACAAGAATTCTGGTCACTATGTACTGCCACCTAGAAGAAATCAAGAGTAAAATAGTTTTCCCACAAAGAAACGAAGCCAAGGTCCTCTACATGGCGGTGGATTTTATCCATTCTCTCCTATTTTACAAATTTTCAGCTAAATCGGTCAAGACCTTAAAGACTTATTGGTATGTAACATTATGGGAATGTCGTACTCGGGTCGTGTTGCACGTACCGGTGCTCGCTCAACAACGCGTCCAACTGAGCGTTTTCCTAGTGCACCACTCTAGCGTAGGGGATTGCGGCGGGATCCCATGCTGGTGAGAACCAGCCACGGGTAAGGGGAGGAAGGGAGGTTCTCACGTCGCGGTCGTCATCGTCTTTGTCATCGTTCGTTGTGTCATTGTCATCGTCGTCGGGGAGGTCGTCAAGGGAAAGGGAGGTGTCCCCGACGACGATTGCCAGAGCTCGCCTCTAGTTTCGGGGACTTATATACTCCGCTCTTACAAGCTGATGTTTGCGAGGTGGACTTTTTCTCTTGAATCGCCTTGTACAATTAGCAGAGCCATGCTCTGGGCCAATTCTACCCCGAACCCGGACGGGGGTGCATTCCTTGTGCTCTTACCTTAGAGCATTAAATCAATTTTGGCACACATACAGTCAACGGAATACGCTTAACAATGTTTGAATTTTCTCCTATTCACACGGGTCCCAGTCACATAATTGGTCAAGAACAGAATCGGTCGCCTCTTTCACCAACATGCAGTCTAGGCAACTCACTTTGTCCAGCAGTTTTTCTTATAGAACTCTTTGACAGTCATCAGGTCCCACTCCTTGGCATGTGGCGCCTCCCACGGCTTGTCTGGTGGAACCTCCCAGCACATCTTCTCCAGCCGTCTCACCATCACCGCCAGGTCCCAGGCGGCCAGGGGGTTGCGCCAGAAGACATAGGATAATACTCACTTTGTCCAGCAGTGTTTGTCGTAGAACTCTTTGACAGTCATCAGGTCCCACTCCTCGGCATGTGGCGCCTCCCACGGCTTGTCTGGTGGAACCTCCCAGCACATCTTCTCCAGCCGTCTCACCATCACCGCCAGGTCCCAGGCGGCCAGGGGGTTGCGCCAGAAGACATAGGATAATACTCACTTTGTCCAGCAGTGTTTGTCGTAGAACTCTTTGACAGTCATCAGGTCCCACTCCTCGGCATGTGGCGCCTCCCACGGCTTGTCTGGTGGAACCTCCCAGCACATCTTCTCCAGCCGTCTCACCATCACCGCCAGGTCCCAGGCGGCCAGGGGGTTGCGCCAGAA
Source organism: Sweltsa coloradensis (assembly GCA_024449915.1). Taxonomy (NCBI): domain Eukaryota; kingdom Metazoa; phylum Arthropoda; class Insecta; order Plecoptera; family Chloroperlidae; genus Sweltsa; species Sweltsa coloradensis. The sequence goes on from JAMZAV010001767.1 coordinate 207,356, forward strand.
GACATAGGATAATACTCACTTTGTCCAGCAGTTTTTCTTATAGAACTCTTTGACAGTCATCAGGTCCCACTCCTCGGCATGTGGCGCCTCCCACGGCTTGTCTGGTGGAACCTCCCAGCACATCTTCTCCAGCCGTCTCACCATCACCGCCAGGTCCCAGGCGGCCAGGGGGTTGCAGCTCCACAGTTTAGGCAACACATCTCCAAAAATGTATCGTTTTCCCTGCAAATAACAAATATTTCTCAAAACATTATCGAACGAACTATTATCATCATCTTTAATGGCAAATTCTATACATAAGTGTACACATTTTGATCATTGTACATATCAATAAGAAACTTTATTGACAGTTATATTTTGTCATTCTTAAATTGACTGATTCGTTCGTTTGTTGTATGAGATGCTAAAAACTAAATTCTTTGTTGGAAATATGATAATAAAGATCATATTAATGACGCTTAAGCAAGAGTGGACGCAGGCGACCGTGCACGCTTCAAGTCTTAATAATCGAAATACGTGTAGCCCGTTTAACAGGGAAATTAACAATATTTATAATGGTCCCAACGAAAGAATGCAGATTGCTCGAAATTGATTTCCCTTCATAACAACTTTGTCAGTTCGATTCACGCTAGCTCAGTTTGGATCTATCACACGGAGAAACTCTGTGATCAAGCACAGATAATGTTTGTTCATGTTGATAAAATATATTTCTCTTGCATACACAAAGGCTGCATTCCATTTACCGCAAATTCATACTACTCTCACTACTGCAAAGCATCTGTATTCTTTCGTTGGAGGTTGGAGCTAGTAGTTGCTCCGAAGCAAGTAAGCAGATGCGTGCCGTTTCGGCGGGCCAAAGAGCGATAAGTATTTTAAATCGAGTACCGCTTATTGGCTGTTATCCAACCGCCGGTGACGTCAGCATCTGCCTACTTGATTTGGAACAACTATACAACAAGTTTTACACCAACTTAATCATACATTTCCTGGAATGATGACAAGGATGATCCAGATTACGCGAGCAACAGTGAAAGTAACACCTGGATCCTCAAAGAAGAAAGAAAGAAAGAAGAAAGGAAGATGAAAGTTGGCAGATCATCCGCTCACAGCGGCACTGTAGAAAATATCGTATAGGACAAGACCATAGGCCACACTATTGCTCTAACACACGGTAACATTATCTATAGAGCAAATATATCATTAATTATAACTAAGTTGATCTAGAAACTACAAAGTTAACTTATAAGTTATTGAGCTACTATGAAGCTGGAAGAGCTGATTTGTGAACCTTGGGTGTGCAAGGACTGTTGACCCTGCAGGGTGTGTCTCAGCTGCCCGAATTCTCAACTGGACGAAGTCTTAAACAACCGAGGTCTTAACTGACCGTAGTCTTAACCAAAACAGATTTCAATAAGGTTATACGATAGGTTATGTTAGGTTGAGATATAAAGTCGGTCATTGAGACCTCGTTGGTGAGTTGAGAATTCATTTAAACGTAAAGTCATTCTCGCGCTGTCTGCTAGATGCCACTACTGATCATTTGCTTCGCGGAAGGGTTGACATACCTTACTGTAGTGAATGCTCTTGAACTCGTCAGAGCACTTGTACGTTGTTAGACCAAGCTCTTTGCACAAGCGCATAACATGTATCTGATTGGATCCCACGAATGCTGCGCCGACATCTGCCCAGCCATAGTTTGGTTCTCCGTCGTTAGGGAAGAGTGTTTGCATTCTGCCACCCACTCCGTCGGTTGCCTCTAGAACTAAAACCCTTCAACCCTGGGCTGGCGCAGGGCTCGGGCCGCACTCAGCCCTTGAACACAGACAAGTAAGCCATTGCGACAAGCGTCGTTCAAAAAAAAAATTTATTAATTTCCAACACCTTTTAATTTTTTCAATAAAGGAAATTAAAAATTCTTATTTGTTTGTTTCCCGGGAAAAAATTGGTCGAAATAACAAATATTCCAACAAGTCAAAATATATTATTTTTTAAATGCATTTAAAGAAACAGACAACAAATAAAAGCTTTCCGCATTATGTGTGCTGCTAAGAGAATGCAAATAGTGAACGCTACAATGTCAGGAACCGTGTACGTTTGATATCATTCCAAGTCGAGATTCTAAAATGCAGCAATCTCTGCACTACAATATGTCCACAGTCCAAAAATAATTCTTCATAAAGGGTCATCTTAATTCCTAGTGAAATCTCGGTGAACTCCCTAAACTCCATTTACATAATCCATTTTGTCTGGCATTTTTTTTCGTTATCAAGCATTACTAATTATCTATTCAACCGATATCATTTTGATCATTTTACTTTTAATAAACTATTTTATACATAATAGACCAGTTAAAATGTTGATTTTAGATTGTATATTTGTAATTGCATACGGGATACATAGCCTACACTGTTCCCCTTATGAAAATTTACTATTCAAAAAAATAGTTTTTTTCGTTTTACTATTGAAAGGAATAGTTTTAAAATTTACTATTGCACAACAATAGTATTTTGTTTTTAAAGTAGTCAAGATGAATAGTTTTTTTCAATTAACTTTTAAAAGTGAATATTTTTAAAAGGTTTACTATTGCTGCCAAATAGTTTTTCTTTTTTAAATTTATAGGTTGTGAATAGTTTTTTCATTTAACTATTGAGAGTGAAAAGGTTTTTTGTTTTTACTATTGGGGTAGAATAGTATTTTGCATTTAGTTTTGGACATAGATATGTATATTTATATTTCACTATTGAGAGCTAGCAGTTGTAGAGTTTTATTATTCGTAATCATAGTTTTTCTTTGTAATGCTGAATGACTTCTTACTCCTTTGCTGTGACTTGTTCGTTATAAAGCCCCCCCCCTCCTCCCAAAAAAAAAAAATAGGTTTGTGGGGTTGGTGGGGGGGCGCGAAACGCCGGGGGGGGGGGCTAGCTGACCACGGCAACGCAATGACCACGGCGCTTCTTTCCTTTTCGTAAAGGGGGGGGGGGGGAGAGGGGTCCTTATAATGAACAAGTACCCTTTGCTTATGTTTAATTTTATTATTTGAATAATCGGTCTTAATTTTACCTTCAGACTAAAAAGGGTTGTGTGTTTGTATTTAGGATTAACAGAATAAAATATTGTTTTTTTTGATTGAACAATAATAACAATTATTAATTTTAATCATAATTTTTTGCCAATATAATGTCTTTCTGTAAAACGTTAATAATAAAGACTATTAAGAGTCGCAATAGAAGTGATTTTTTGGAACTCTTCCTGAAGCCAGTTTTTTATCAGATTGCTATCAGATTTTGCATGTAGCTTTTGGTCACGTTATATACAGTCTTCTATAGTGGCACAGTTATTTTTAAACAATTAAAAATGAAACTAATAAAAAAAATTTTTATTTTTAGAATTTTGGATTTTTGTAAAATCTTTAAAAATTAAAAAAAAATTATTTTGCATAATGCTCAAAAATGTTCTGTAATCTTTTACTATAGAAGAGTGACCATATCCTTTCTTGACAATTAGCCTATGAAAAATTTGAATATCGATCGGTGAAAAACTGGAAGCAGGAATATTTCCCCAAAAAAGTTTCAAATGGGTATAGTTGACTCTTAACGCATCACGGTAAAAATTATTAAACCATATTTTGCATAAAAGTAAACTTATTATAAGCAACTCGTATTATATTGCCCCAGTCACAAGCTTTCTTTGTTGGACTTATTTTATTTTATTATGCCTACCACGGAAAAAAGGAGAAAATAAAACACCTTCGTCGAGCCACGAACCCCAACCATCTACGTGGCTGACCAGAGCATCATTGCCCACTAGACCAACCAGGCCATGCTAACAGTTTTATTTTGTTCTTAGTAAACACAATGGTAAAAAAAATTGCTTCGTATTTTGATTAAACTAACTAAACGAAAAAAAGCTTTAAAATTGCGATTTTCACGAGAAAAAATTTTTTTCGATTCGCTAAAATTTTCACCCGAGTATATTAATTCAAAAATTAAAGGTTCTGTGAAAAAAAATTACAATCGGATAAAGCTTGTCGGTGTTATAAGCCGAAGAAATTTAAAAAATCGAAAAATTGCGATTATCATGAAAAATATTTTTTCGATTCCGCTCAAATTTCACACGAATATATTAATTCATAAAATTAAGGTTCTGTAAACAAATGATTACAATCGAATAAAGCATGCCGGTGTAAAAGTCAACGAAATAAAAAAAATCGAAAAAAATCGTAAAACTGCGAATATCATGAAAAAAAAATTTTTCGATTCCCCCTCAAATTTCACACGAAAATATTAATTCATAAATAAAGGTTCTGTAAAAAAAACCCATTACAATCGGATAAAGCATAATATAGGTGATATAAGTCAAAAAAATAAAAAAAAAAACGAAAAAAAATCGTAAACTGCGAATATCATGAAAAAAAATTTTTTCGATTCCACTCAAAGTTCACACGAAATTTAAATCATAAAATAAAGGTTCTGTGAAAAAATCATTACAACGGATAAAGCATGCAGGTGTTTTTAAGTCAGAGAATTATTTTAAAAATCGAAAAAAATCTTAAAATTGCGGTTTTTATGGGGAAATAATTTTTCGATTGCGCTCAAAAAACGTGGCAGTCAAAGATTTCAAAGGGCCCCTATAAAAAATGTCATCGCAATTGGAGTTTTGGTTTAGCCGGAATCGTGTAACAAACACACAAAAATACAATTAAAAAAGGGAAAAAAGGGGGGGGGGGGAAACATGCGGGTTTTTTTTCTCTAGTGTAGTGAATGGAATCTGCGCTACGCTCATCCAATAAATTTTTTAAAACTTGAGACTTGAGAACAGATCATTTGGATTTGTTCATCATACGCCCGTAAATTAAATGTGAGGCGGGATATTGTTTATTTGTTTATTTATTTGTCAAGATTGCCGCACTGGAAGTTACACATTTTTCTGTTGAGTGTTGGCTACACTGGCTACGCCTCACTACGGAAAAATCGAGCATGGTAATGGCGGCGAGGCAGTTTACGTGTTGTTCCTAATAATTTTGATATACATAGGCCTACATGTGGTATTTTATTTTCCTGTTATTGAGAAGTGATGTGACAAAATTTTATGGTGTTGGTGATCGCTTATGCGTTTATGGCGAGCATATGCTATAGTTTTACCGCGAGTGTTAATAACCGTAGCCCAGCAGGTGTTGGCGTCTTGTGACTACGAGCTCAAAACCCCAAATAGGCCTATGTTCTTCACGTTACGGGTTTCTACAAATTGCATAATATTATGCTGGATCATTAAGGTAAGAGCTACTTTTAAAAGCCTAGTGACTAGTGAGGGTGTAGACCTAGGGCCTAGGCCCTAGGCTAGGCCGGCTAGGTAATGCATATGGTTCCAGACCCTAGGCTAGGCTCCCATGGTCCGGGAAATGCCTAGGCCTACGTAAGCTCTGCGAAATTAAGCAAGAATTAAAGTTGTCTCTTCTAAGGGCTAGCCTAGGCCAACGAGCCCCTTTGGGGAGTTTGGAGTTCACCATGCTCTCGGCCACGCATATTTCCAAGAGTCGCCAAGATAGGCATAGGCCTAGCCCTAGCCCTAGTCGCCCTAGTAGATAAATATTTTCTAATTTCAAAGGACCACTATTTCTTAGTCTAGGCCTTCGCTTTGTGTAGGCCTACACCTTCAAAGCTGTGTCTAGTAGGCCCTATATGCCTAGGGCCTATGGCTTTCACACCCTGCTGCAAAATCTTGGCAAGATTGTATTGTAAGATCTTGTATTAATTTTTGCCAAGATCTTGCAAGATCTTGTAAAATCTTGGCAAGATCTTGTAAAATCTTGAAAAAGATTGGGGGCCTATGGTTGGTCTATTTATGCGGTAGGCCTTCTTGATGCAATTTTAAATTTACACATTATGCCACCTTCCTTATTAGATGTTCCCCGTGTCTTGTTAATCTAGCCCTTAGGCCCCTACCTATGAACAAGAACATAAAGCAAGTAAGCTTTCATGCAGGCCAGGACAAACATATGCCTAGGCCTAGTGCCCACCTTATTACTACGGTATTGGATGTTTATTCATGGCTTGTTAATTTAGGCCCTTGTGAACATAAAGCAAGTAGGCTTCTCTGCAGGCTAGGGCAAACGCAGGGGCCCTAGCCCTATAGTGCAAGGCATAAATTAAAGTCAACTGTCATCAAGCCTACTACAAGTAGGCCTAGTGGTTGTAAATCACTCACATAGTCTGGGCCTGTAAAAGACATGGGAGTATCTATAGCTATTATGTGCTTGTATACCAGGGCTATTTATCAACTGTCTTCTCTAGTTCTAAATATACTGAAACAATCAGACAGCACAAATGTAGGCTTGTTTGAGGTACCTAACTGTTAGTGATGAGGTTTAAGATACTAGCACCTGGTGGCAGATTTTGACAAGATCTTGTTTGTATCTTGTTTCTAGCCAAGATCATGCCAAGAATATTCTTGTCAAGAATCTTTGCAAGAAATGAACAAGATCTTATTTCAATGCAATACCTTGGCAAGATCTTACAAAATAGGACAAGTTCTTGTCAAGTCAAGATCTTGCAAGATCTTGACAAAAATTTCACTGGGGCAGAAGGGCCCAACCCTGGCCTTATTCAAATCATTCGTTTCAACTAGGTAGGTAGACTATTTGGCTTGGCCAAAGGAAATTTACTAAACTATTAGTAAGCTAGTCTCAAACTGTGTCTGTAGAGCCTACTACATCACAAAGTCTTTTTTTATTCTTTGGTCTACAAGGAAGGTAGGCCTACAGTGTAAGCTGACCTTGGCCTACTCTTAACCTTGATAATAATTTTGGCTACAGTATCTTGAAAGTCCTCTTACGTTCTAGCAATACCCCACAGCTGTCTAGATTTGAATTAAATAATTAGGCCTAAGTTGTAGGCAAATTAAGAAATTTGACTGAAAAAAAGTGTAGCCTAGCCTTAGGCTTAGGTAGGCTATATCTAACAATTTAAAAAACTTATTTAAAGGTCTAAGGCTCACCAAATATTCCTGTTCTCAACATATTCTATGGAAGGAATACACGGTTTTTCACATCTATCTTAAGACGAGTATAGCCCATACCAATTTAAACCCGTAGCCTACATTTAACTTGGCCTATGTAATGTAGGTACGGTACATGTAATTAAGGCTTAAGGGATATAGACCTAGGCCTACCATAGTAAAAATTCAAAATGATTGCTTATCATGTCAGCTGTTGTGACCCTTGGGCCTACCGTAGGCCTACAGCTACATATAGCCTAGATTTTATGGTCCGGATAAATTATTTCAAAGTTTACTGTCTATGGCTTCTAGGACTGGGGATATGACAAGAGTATTTTTTTTAAATTTTTAACTATAGCTAGTCCATAGGCCTCTGCCCTATGACTTAAATGTTGGGCTATGAAAGGAAAGATTGTCTAAAGGAGTCAGTCCTTCTTAGAAAAAAAATCAGGTAGGCCTAGGCCTACCAGTAATGTCAGGGGAAAAATAGAAATATCTGAGATTTTGTTTTTCTCCATAAAACAAAACACTTGAGCCAAAGTTATGCTAAGAAAATTAAATAAAAACAGTAGGCCTAGCCTCATACAAACTAGGCCTAAGAAAACTAAAATTGCAAGCATTACCGGTACCTACGGGAGGCCTACATGTAGTTTCCAGCGACTCGGAACATGCTGAAACGCATTGTTGTAGCCTACATTACCACTACCACGCAAAACGTTCATGTACTTTTAGGCCTAAGGGTGTAGGCCTACCGTAGTAAACATTAAAATGATTGCTTAGGCCTCTCAGTTTATGTTTAGCTGCTGTGATCCTAAGATTTAGAGATTGAACAAAAATAACCACTTTTTCAATTATGCTTCAATTCGAGCAAAAATTTTTTTGGTAGGCCTACCGTAGGCCTACAGCTGCCCCATATGATTTATGGTCCGGATAAATTATTTTAAGTTTACTGTCTACTAGGACTAGGCCCTATAATATAATTTAAAAGATTATTTACAATGCCTCCATATTAGAAAAGTCAGGTAGTGTCAGAGGAACTAGAAATCTGAGATTTTGTTGTAGACTAGGTTTACCAACTCCATACCAACTCCATGAAACTAAAAACTTTTGGCAAATTTTATGATATGAAATTAAATAGAAAAAGTAGGCCTAGCTTCTACAAAAATAGCCATAACAAAAACTAAATTGCAGGCATAACCGGTGGCCTACATGTAGTTTCCAGCGACTCGGAAAATGCTAAAACGCGTTGTTGTAGCGTAGGCCTACATTACAACTACACAAATGTTCATGTAGGCCTAATTTTATGGTTAAAGGTGTAGGCCCCACCGTAGTTAACATTTAAAAATGATTGCTTATCATATCAACTGCTGTGATCCAACAATTTTGGGAAAAAGAGAAAAAATAAAAAAAATTTTAAAATACGTCGAATCGTCGATTTAAGCAAAATTTATTTGGTACATTAGGGCCCACAGCTGCACATAGATTTATGGTCTGCACATTACTAAAGCCTAGCCCCACAGTATTAAAATTTTACTGCCTATGGCTTCTTCTTCTACAATTTATTTTTAAAGAGAAGATTATCTTGCAATGCCTCCGGTTTTTAGAAAAAGTTAGGTTCTGGTAATGTCAGGGGGAAATAGAAATCTGGGATTTTGTTGTAGACTAGGTCTAGGCCTACCTACTCCATAACATTACAAATTTAAGCCAATGTGATGCTATAAAAATTAAATAAAAACTTTAGGCCTAATACAAATAACAAAAAAAAAATGGTACGTAGACAATTTTACATAGGCCCTGGCTACATAAATTGCCTTTTCAATTGAGATTAAATTTAGCTCTAATGCCCTAGTTGTATGTTTAGTTTGTAGGTCTAGGCCTAGGTCTAGGGCCTAGGTCCCAATGATGTTAAAATTTAAATACTCTAAAGACATAGGCCCATAAGCCTACAATTTTTTGTAGGACCTAGGCTATGTTGGTAGTAAACTGTTATTCCTATATTTAAATTCTGAAACAAGATTTTTTTGTTTTCAGGGACTTTCCCAGGATGGTGCCCAAGAGAACTTCAGAGAAGAATCAATAAAGCGTCCCCGGGAAGTTTGTCGTCAATCTGTGTCAAATTGCACAAAAGTCATTTACTTTATGTAGGGCCTACATTGTCTATGAAATGTAGTCAAAAAAAAACAAAAGCCAATAAAATTATCCTAATCAAATGATTTCAGAACTTTGTGTGACAATTTTATAGTTACCTTATTTGGCAACTGGGAAAACTTTGAAGTCAATTAATTTTGAAATCTAAATCAATATCAGGCCTAACCAATTAAATTTAGGAATATTATATTAAATGCGGTCGAATTAAACATAATTAGTTATTGTTGTGTGAAATTTAATAATGTCAGGTTCACGCAACAGTGACATAAAATGGGATAATTTTTGAGATGAGCAACCTACGCACCTGATAAGTACCTAACCTGTAAAACCCAAAATTGTTTAATTGACCTTTAAAGTTGCAGTGCAAAATCCCACATTTTAAATAACTCCCTTTAATCGATGTATTAATAGTTAAAAGTAGGGTATAAACCTACCTTTCCTACAATTTTTCAGGAACCACAAAACCATGCCCATTCACCTTTCGGTAGTTAAGAATGATATTGTTTAGTAGATAACCTTGTTGTTATTTACCAGTAGTAAAATATTCGAAATAAGTCAATAATTCCCACTGGAAAAACACAAAGTTTAAAATATTGATTATAATAGCAAATAGTTGAATTTTGACCAAATCAATAGTTTACTATTGACCAAATCAAAAATGAACTATTGACCAAATCAATAGTGAAATATTGACCAAATCAATAGTTTACTATTGACCAAATCAATAATTTACTATTGAATGACGCAATAGTAAACTCTTAGTTACTGCCAATAGTTAAATATTAACAGTTATCAATAGTTTAAATATTGGATGGTTGTCAATAGTTAACTATTGGATTGTTATCAATAGTGAACGTCAATAGTTTGTCTCAATAGTTTGTCCAATTAACTTGGTTGAAATACTATTGAGCTCTCAATAGTTTCTCAATAGTTATTTTCATAAGGGTAACATAACCCCCGAAAGCGAAAAGCCCTTCTTTTTCAATGGTAAACCCTAACTATAACAATTTCTACCCCCAAATTTTGTCCCTCCTCTGTCATGACGTCAAAACGTCTTCTCCGCGATAATTCAAGGGATAATTATTGTAACACAACAATAATTACTCACCACTAAGGCCGGCTCCTACAACGATCACATCGTGCTCCCCCATGGCTGTCTTGAAGTCACCTGCTAGAGTTGAACCTTGAGTTGGGCAGCATCCGCACAGCTTTTGATAATGCGTAATATTGCATGTAGGTCGATTCAAATATATCTTGGTCGTAGGTAATCAACGGAAATTGCATGCAGATACGGCGGATATTGTAAATAGCACGCCACATCCACATGTATTGACAAATGGTTGCATGTAGGCATAATCTTAGGCGGAGGTGCACTTTTTCATAGATTTCTATAAAATATAATCTAGTATAATTATCTTGCCAGAGTGCAATGGTCTCGGAAATACAATTTTAATAAGTCTTTGACTATCCATTCTGATATTGCAGTTCTCCGATATTGCAATAATTATTATTATATTTTTATTACCACTCAAATATATTAATTTAACTGCGTATGTAAACGTTTTAAAAAGTGATATACATCTCCCCACACAAGTATAGACCATAAGATATAATGGATTATGTAAGATCGATATATACATTATACATTACGTAACACTGTGTAACCAAAATAACTGATACATAATAATTTAAAAGCTATTTATAAGTATAATAATATCTTTCGATTTGGTTGGTCGGGAAACACTCCCGTAGGTGTAATTGTTTTTATGTACTACAATTCAGAAATTAAAAAAGTCCACCCCAACCGGGATTCGAACCACGGGCCTCCCACATTCCAGGTGGACGTCTTATTCAGATGTATAATGCAGCTACAATTAAGTTGTTAAAATGTACCCGTCCTGATGGTCTAGTGGTTAAGACGTCTACCTGGAATGTGGGGGACCCGTAATTTGAATCCCGGTTGGGGCGGACTTTTTAATTTTTTTATATTTAAGAATTGTAGTAAATAATAATAATATATCTGTTTTGAAATAATATCAGGAAAAGTATTTAAATTGTATAATTGTTTTGAATAATTAATTGCCTTGAAATAATAACAGCTAACTAACGTGAGCTAAGCCCCCTCTCGGGGTTACATCCCCTTTATGTCCGACTGTCTGTTTGTCGGGCCGTGTGTTGTCTATCTGTGTGCGTCCCAACCGAATATCACATAGTTAAACAAAAAAATAAAAAATAAAACTTAAATAAAATAAAATTGTGTAACAGTTTTTTGTTGACATTTTAAAAGATTATATAGAACGTTTTTAGTGACCCTGTAGGTTAAGGGGGCGGGGCTAGCTCTATACTGATAGGGAATTTCTATCAACCCTGCACCTCCACCAACGATATTTGGATGAGCGAAGCGAAGACTTCAATTTCACTGACCCCCAAAAAATTTAGCTCGGGTGTGTTTTTTTTTTTTTTTTTTTTTTTGTTTGTTGTTTTTTGTCTTTTTGTTAACTCTCTACCAGGCAAACGGCATATCCGATCTTGATGAAAATTTGAGTGGACATTCGAAATCTCTGAACTTAGAGGTGTATTGTTTTTGGGTACAATCGAAGAAATATTTTCTCATGAATATCGTACTTTTACGATTTTTTTCGATTTTTAGTGCGATATTTTCGTGACATTTGGGCCGATTCTGACCAAACGGGTGGGGTTACAACGTTCATATTATACATGGACATTAAGGTTATGGTGATGTAGTACCTTTTGAAAGAAAAAGTTGAAAAAGTTAGCCGGAATTCATAGAAATAAAGCTTTTAATATAAGTTTTTTTGATTTGTATGCGATATTTTCGTGCCATTTGGGCCAATTCTGACCAAACGGGTGGGGCTACAACGTTCATATTATACATGGACATTATAAGGTTATGGTGATAAAGTACCTTTTGAAAGAAAAAGTTGACAAAGTTACCCAGAATCCATAGAAATAAAGCTTTTAATATAAGTTTTTAACGGTAAATAATAACAAATTGACAAGTAACAATAGAAACTTGACAACAATCACCTACAATGCGTGGGAAGCAAAACAAAGCAACAAAGCACTCGCAAAAGTAAAGATATCCCACGCAGACTAAAAACTTTAAAAAAAAAGCTCATCCATCAACGCGGCGGGACTAGAGCGTTTTCCTAGTAAGGATGCAACGTAGTCTAACGGCAAGCTTCGCGCCCTGTTTTGTCTGCTTACGTAGCATATCCGTATTTGTTAGCATCTACGACTAGTATTAGTAAGTTACCGAGTGTAGAAACTTATGTATGGACCAGATTTTGATGCAGAATGCAGGATTTTATTCTGGGACGCTTTGAAGCTCGATCGCTTGTGGTTCGCACCACAGTGTCAAGCTAGAATGTGGGCTTGTCTCTATCCCAGCACATTTCATAACAAACTAGGCCTCTTCGCGAACGCTTTTTTTATTCGCGTTGATGGATGAGCTTTTTTTAGTTTTTAGTATGCGTGGGATCTCTTTACTTCTTCAAGTTCCAATACAAAATCATTTTTGCTAAATTAGGATATTTTTTATTGAGTAGTACTAATTACTATGGTAGTACCAATTAATAGAATGTAAAATATCTGGAGGCCCGAAGATTTGCTTTTTGAACGCATTGTAGGTGATTGTTGTCAAGTTTATATAGTTACTTGTTAATTATTACACACCTAAAAAAAACTTCATTTCTATGGATTCTGGCTAACTTTTTCTTTCAAAACGTACTACATCACCATTACCTTAATGTCCATGTGAAATTTGAACGTTGTAGCGCCACCCGTTTGGTCAGAATCGGCCCAAATGTCACGAAAATATCGCATTAAAAATCGAAAAAATCGTAGAAGTACGATATTCATGAGAAATATTTCTTCGATTGTACCCAAAAACGTGGCAAGTCTAAGTTCGGAGATTTCGAAGGTCATCCCAATTGTCATCAAGATCGCATATGCCGTTTGCCCGGTAAAGAGCGAACAAACAGACAAAAAAAACACCCGAGCTCATTTTTTTTTTTGGGGGGGGGGGGTCAGTGAAATTGAAGTCTTCGCTCGCTCATCCAATAACAACGTTTAGTCTTTTATTTTAGATTACCGTAAATATGTCACCAGAGTTTTCTCTTTGTTGTGGTTATTTCCCAATTACGTTTCGTTTTGCGATCACAGAACTATTTTTGTTTTATTACTGGCTAGAATTGTCTTTGGATGAGCGAAGCGAAGACTTCAATTTCACTGACCCCCAAAAAATTTAGCTCGGGTGTTTTTTTTTTTTTTTTTTTTTTGTTTGTTTGTTTTTCTGTCTGTTTGTTAACTCTCTACCAGGCAAACGGCATATCCGATCTTGATGAAAATTTGAGGGGACCTTCGAAATCTCTGAACTTAGAGGTGTATTGTTTTTGGGTACAATCGAAGAAATATTTCTCATGAATATCGTACTTTTACGATTTTTTTCGATTTTTAGTGCGATATTTTCGTGACATTTGGGCCGATTCTGACCAAACGGGTGGGGTTACAACGTTCATATTATACATGGACATTAAGGTTATGGTGATGTAGTACCTTTTGAAAGAAAAAGTTGAAAAAGTTAGCCGGAATTCATAGAAATAAAGCTTTTAATATAAGTTTTTAACGGTAAATAATAACAAATTGACAAGTAACAATAGAAACTTGACAACAATCACCTACAATGCGTGGGAAGCAAAACAAAGCAACAAAGCACTCGCAAAAGTAAAGATATCCCACGCAGACTAAAAACTTTTTAAAAAAGCTCATCCATCAACGCGGCGGGACTTGAGCGTTTTCCTAGTTATATCTATGGGTATAGGCCCTAAAAAAATTGGTCCGTATATAGATTTCAATTTTCCAACAAATTTTCTTGTGAACACGTTTCTATTTCGTTATGAACAAAATCGTTACACTGAAACAAAATGTAAATGTGTGATTTGAAAGTTTCCAGAAAATAACACAAAGATCACAACACAAACTTTAGTTGATTTTGTACTTCTTCTAATTCTAGATAATATATCTTTTTTTATTAAGTATTTGTATAAATTACAATCCAATTGCTATCCAATTTGCACTATCGTATTTTGTAATTAAAAATACTTCATTTTGTATTAATTAATCATTTATATATAATATAATTGCGTTGTTTTAAAATGTGATTGTGCATTTTTTAAATAGTAATAAAAGCTTGCCAACGTTATCAAAGGGAAATATAAAAATATATTTCAGCTTGTTAGCTATATTATTCTGACAAGATATGGTAAAGGTTAAACAATTGTGATCATTACAATGTCGAAAACGTAACTCTTTGGTTTCTTCGAAATACTTCCCACTTGTGTATGTTGTATTTTAGGTAGCGCAACTATCCCCAAGCAAAATAGTTTTCAATCCCGCCCCAACATATTTGCTCTCTTGCTTGACCTTGGGCAAACCTCCGCCAAACTGTAGAACTGCACTGCACAGCGCGTAATCAGTATAGAAGTGAGACTTTTTTTCACCGATATTGTAACAATTACAACAGCGTGATTGACCTGATAAATACATGATTTCTAACAAATATTATACATATAAATGCTATTTGATAACGCCAGTTCCTGGCGTTACTACGTAGTGTTTTGTACAGGCAATTGAATGCAATTAGCTCACAGTTCTATTTTGAACTATAGTCAAAGGTCGAACGATGTCTGAGGTTGACGTGATTGTCGTTGGTGCCGGAGTGAGCGGTAAGAATTGTACTTTTTAATATGTAACAGCATACACAGAGTTATTTCCATCATTGGTCAGAATCTGTACCAAATTTAAATTTTTGAAATTACAAATATTCAAGGCACAGTGGCTAGAAATGTGTTCAATACATCAATTATTATGCACCATCCTCCCCCCCCCCCCCCTAAGTTATACCCGGAACCTCAACCAAGAACAAGAGTCGAACGCCGGAAATAATTTTTTTATTTTATCTTCCGTTGATGATCTGTTGATAAAGTTACTTCGCTCCCTCTTTTCGGTTCTCCCATACCCGTGCTTACTTGAATGGGGCGAAGTATTTTATATAATAATATTTACATCATCAAGGCATCAGTTATCTGCCACTTTTTAAACGGGTTAAAACTCCCCCCAAAAAATTACCACCTTATCTATAGCTTAATACTACACTTTAATGACAATTTTAAAATTTGTATCTTGTAACTGTGATCTAATACGAATTTTTAAAGTTTTTTTTAACATGAAATTGCGAAAATGGACTTTTTGGACAATTTTTTAATCAGCTTTCACCTATTAACTTTTTGTTCCACTTCTATACTAGAGCATCGTACCAATCTAAAATGTCTCTTTATAACATTGAATCTTAAAACTGTGCACCAATAAATACTCAAATACGAAAGATTTACGTGCATACCAAATCACAGCCCTTTTGGTAACTAGCATATTTTGACCTAAGTCAATAATGACCAATTTTTTTTTACCAAAATCCTCAGCGGTCACGGGGCATAGAGATCGTCCCCTTGTTATTTCTTATGAGAGATTTTTGACAATGGGACCTAGCTTAAAAGTTAACAAGTTTGAAATCTTTTTGAGGGGTCATGGTGGACCCAATATTTCTTCTGTTACTCTGTAAATTCAAAACTATAGTTAGTTTTAATGAAATATTTTTTTGGAGTTTAGCAGGTGAATACCCCTTTAAGACTAGGAAAGAATTAGACCAGGAACTAATACTGCTGTGAGTGACACTTCAGTTTCTGCCCATAAATTTCCCGCCAAAAAATAGCCATCGTTTCAGAAAGACACTTTGAAACAACCATGCGTATTGCATATGGTTGCATATGTGCTCATTTGGTTAACTTCACTATTTTGTGCGTTCATATAACAATTTGGTTTATCATCCAGTTGAGCACAATTTTATTTTCGAAGACTGATAACTGATAAGGTTGCTCATTCTTATGTTAGTCTGCTAGAGACATTCTATACAATTTCCTAATCAGAAGAGATGCACACCTGATGATTGACAGTTCACAGCAAGTATTCTGTCCCCTGGATTCAGCATCTCTTGTGACGAGCAGCCTGTTACCTCCTTGAAAAGAACAATGTGTTCAACTAAGATGATATAACCCTTCTATATTTACGTAATATTTAACGGATGTGAGTAAATGCTCAATGCAATTACATGTAGCATAATAATGCAAGATTACTTTAACAAGTGGTTCTCAAAGTGTGGGAAGCGCCTCAAAATGGGGTCGCAAGGTTTTGACAAGCGGACGCCGAGACGGCTAACAACATATTAATTTAATAAAATAATCAATAAAATGTAGGATATTTGAATTTTGCTTCAAAATTAATCCACATTTCCATCATATAGCACCACAAAGACAACCATACGTTTCCTTAACTGGTACTTACTTGGGCAAGTTGCTCAAGTATGGCTACTGTTCTTTCCATTTGATTGAATAAACATTTAATAATATAAGTGCATGTGATCAAAAAGGAAGTTTATCAGCTTTCACCACATCCCCTCGTGAAGTTCCTGACTTCACAAAATATCTGAAGAATGGAAAGTCACCTGGAGCTGATAAAATTCCAGTTGAGGTCATTTAACACTGCCGGGTACCTTTAAGCTATCCACTTACACTTATATTCAATTCTTCACTGACTATACTGGCGGTTTTTGAAGAAATCAAGCTATTGTAATTTGTAACACCGGTACTCAAAAAAGAAAGTCGTTTCAAGGTGTCAAATAACAGTTCGATTTCCCTTCTACCGATCTATTCTAATGTATTTGAGATAATTTTACACAGAAACATTTACAACCTTGTGTTAATAGCAATTTCCCCGGAGCAGCATGGGTTTGTGCGCAAACGTTCTGCGGTAACAAATCTTGCAATTTTTTTTTCAATATATTGCAGATTGCATAAACAAAAAGGTACAAGTTGATGCAGTCTACACTGATTTTAATAAGCTTTTGATACGGTAGATCATCGGCTTCTTGTGCATAAACTAGATAGCTTTTGTATTTGTGGAAAGGTCATTGAACTTCAACGAGACTATCTCACTGGCAGAATGCAATCGGTTGGCATTTCTGTAACATCTGGAGAACTACAGGGATTGATTCTTGGACCTCTTCTATTTTCTCTCTTTGTAAATGACCTTACATCACAAATCAAGAGTGCAAAATGTCTGTTGTATGCAGATGACCTGAAACAATACCTCACTTATACGGATCAAATGGACTACTTCAGACTTCAACTTGATCTTGATTCACTGTCAGAATGGTGTAGGACATGGTGATTGAATCATCATATTGTGTCAAAGTTCTTCACTATATCCTTTACAAACAAAAGGAGACCGTAAGATTTTAATAAACGTGAAAATAGTTCAGTCCTACAGCGTAGCGTGTAAATGAAATTAGAGAACTGGGAACTACTTTTGTCACAAATTTGTCATTTAATCAACAAATCAAAAATCGTTCCCAAAGCATATAGAATGTAAGGATTCATAAATCGAAACTGAGTGGGCACCTTCAGTGAACGAACATTATGCCTCTTTTACATAATTCTAGTCAGGCCTCAAGTTGAATATGCTACCCAAATTTGGAATCCAAATCATGTCTCAAAAATTACTATCATAGAGAGAGTACTTCGAGGATCATACGGAATACCACACAGAGTAAATCATCAGGGTATGTGTTCTGACAATAAGCTAAGTATAGGACCCTATTCTTGAAAGCCGGAGGAAATTTTATGGACATTGTTTTGCTCTATAAAATTGCTAATAACCTTCTTGACTTGCCTATAAACGAATCATTGAACTACCGTGTGCCACCGAGGAATACACGTATTCATAAACTGTTTCAAGTTCTCTCCAGCCTCATTGATGTGCCCAAGTATTCCTGTTTGATAACGTTAAAGTCTACGTATAACAATCTTTTGCCATTAAACAGGCCTCAGATTTCCACAATTGTAATATGCATCACTTTCGAAATCAAGTAAAGGAAATGACCGATAATACTAATCTCTTCAGAGAGTTCAGTCACTCCTTCAACAATCTATATTTACACTTAAACACTCACTCACACAATCATACACTCAAAAACATACACAACTCAAAAAACATTCATGTTTATACTATTTTTGTCATCTTATGTAAATAATTTTATACTGTATTGTGTTGTAACGTTTAATATTGTTTTGTTTTGTTACCCTTATCCTATGTAATGTTTGGTAAATTGCATTTGTGGGACATTGTATCCCATTAAAATGTGACCAGAAATAAACACATTTTGTTATTTTATGTTAAAAACGAAAGCCAAACGTATTTTCAGTAACAAATAAAAAATGGACATATTCAAATTTAAGACAACATGGGTCGTACTGACGAAAAATAAACATAAACGATTGAGAACTACTGATTTGAAGGTTATTTTTACCTATTGAGTGTGTTTTGTGACTGCAGGACTGTCCGCCGCCCGGTCGCTGACGAAGGAAGGCATGAAGGTTCTAGTTCTCGAAGCGACCGATAGAGCGGGTGGTAAGACGCGGACGGAGTTCCCAGGAAACGGGAAATACGGTCCCGGAGATACGAGTAGCGGATACGTCACCTTGTGGCAGGCTCACTCTATACGCATGTGCGAGGAACTTGGTTTGAAGTTATACAAGGGCAACTACGAATTGGCTGGCGTGCAGTACGGCTCGGTAAATACAAGGAAAATATTTTTCAACTATGCTGATGTTTTGAAGATTTTTTCTTCGCGCTCACGTTCCCAGAATGCCATTATTAGTATTCGCACGTTCTCGACACTATGGATTTTCTGACGTGGATTTGAGGAATGCGCGGTCGGTTTATGCGCGCTTTGTCAAAGGAACTCCATCCATATGCAGTCTATTTCCCAACCCATGGTTACAACTAAATGGTGTATAAACTTGAAGACAGATATAGAGTACTACAACTTTTCATACAAAGACACATTATTGTACAAAAGAAGCAACCCTTGTAGTCAATTTAACGCCTCTGAACTCAGGAAATGAACGCTTCTAAACTATTTTACCATGTTGCCAAATCGCCAAACTGCTTTCGGACAGTTACTTACAATAGCTTATAACAGGTATATTGGCAACTGTGTAAGAGGCGGTGGATGGAGTAGGACCCCTGGAGATTGACAACAACCCTTTTCCGCTTGGCTGATTTGGAGAAATGGGACTCTATATCTGTCTTCAACTATATAAGCCTTGAATTTGGTTTGAATTTCACATTTCTAAGCAGCCTTCTTCAAACGACAGGTCTAAATGTCAGGAATTACAAGCAGGCATTGGGAACTTGTCAGGGACCTACTAGGCTACTTGAGTTCAATTGACATAAGCGCGTATAAACCTACCGCACATTCGTTAGCAGATCCATAGTTACTGTAACGCAACTATAAACAAGTAAACTACCGGTATGTTAAAAGAATTACATTTGAGCTCCTATGTAAACTAAATTGCTATATCAATGGAACAGTTTGGAGAAGATGTGGAAACACGGGAACTACATTACATAGGTCCTATATGAGTAAGGGAGAGGACAACGGTACTGGGATCAAAGTCGTCCTTGACTTCCTAAGACCTATGAAATAAACAATAGGGAACCAAAGTAGAGTGCGCGGGAAAGAATCCAGATCACACATGATCACAAGTCATAAGATAATAACCCGTCTTCGAACTTTGCTCTACTGTATCTCCCGACTGAGACCAAAATAAGGAATTTTAACCACACAATGACAACTCTTTGTATTTTCGCTATGTAAAACAATAAATAGATTTTCAACTGCTTATACCAAATTTAAAATGTGAGCAAGTTTAAAAAGTATGTGTAATTGCGATATTGCCATGCGGCTAAGACAAAAATAGACAGAACGCGTCTCCACGCAGTAAAGTGAGATGAGAGTACTCGTATATGCATGCATTGTTGTATGCCATGGACAACATCCTACGCTAGGTGGGAAGGGTGAGTGTGTGAGGCACTGGCAACATCGAGTTTTGACAACGAAGCCGTAATGCTTCATTTACGCGGTGTTGCACAATAGCAGCACAGCCCCAAAACACGAGATATAGCATCGCCGCACTTACAAGTGCTTTTTAAACTTGCTCTTATTTAAATTTGGCATAAGTTGTTGGAAAGATATCAACTTTAATACGTAGTGAAAATATGAAGTGTTCTCGTTGTGTGGTTGAAATACCTCATTTTGGTCTCAGTCGGGAGATACGGTAGAGAAAAGTGTGTCCGTATTCTTTATCGCGCACGCTACTTAGGTTCACTAAAAAAGGGTGGGAAATTCCATGTACAGTGTATTCCATGTAGAGTTTGCGGACGGATAGTCAATTTCCCCACCCCGCTCTTGCCGCGAGACCCTATCCCCACTCTGCAGCCAGGCGAAGTATAAGCACTGGCTGGAGGGTTATACTTGGAATGCAGCCCTTTATTGTTTCGGTAATTGAGAAGAGTTCACAAAACAAGTGGCCATATGATGGTGGAAGACCCTTGGCTGAGTTTGCCGATTTAGTGTCAGAATGGCACTTTATTCTCTACATGGAATGGGATCTTGTCTGACATTAGCAACTCCTCCAATAGGTCACAAACTTCAAATGGCATTGCTATGAGGGCGTTGTACAAACCTAGCCCGGCAGCCAGGAACATGTGATTGGTATTATTTTTATTTGCATACTTGTCAAGTACACACACACACACATACAGTTAGTCTGACAACCATTGCATGATTTTGTAAATCGGTGATATATCTGTCAGCAGTAAAACTGTGGAATGTGTCTGAAATCCTTATCCAGTATCGCCATCAAAATAATAAACTTTATTAGGTTTGTCATTTTCCGTGGCTACTACAATGCAAACTTGTGATTCCTATATAAAGTAACAGACCTTGAAGATGTACAGTTTTGTCAACCCGTGAACTACTGATCCAGCAAAGTTATATTATGTGCAGGAAGGACATGACATTCATGGGGACATCAAACCCGATTTGTGGTGGCGCACCCCCTTGGCCGCCTGGGACCTGGCCGTGGTGGTGAGACGGCTGGAGAAGATGTGCTGGGAGGTTCCACCAGACAAGCCGTGGGAGGCGCCACATGCCAAGGAGTGGGACCAGATGACTGTCAAAGAGTTCTACGAGAAGAACTGCTGGACAAAGTGAGTCAAAACAACAAACTATTGAACATCCGAGTAATAAGAACGAGACTAGATGAAATGGTTCACTTTACTGCAAGTCATATTGTATCGTAGTTAACCCGAATCGAAAATAGCAAGCGATCATTTTTACCATTGTGAATACGTTCAGAAATCGTAGCAATACTACTAACTACTACTACTACTACTACTTCTACTACTACTAACTACTACTACTACTACTACTACTACTACTACTACTACTACTACTACTACTACTACTACTACTACTACTACTACTACTACTACTACTACTACTACTACTACTACTACTACTACTACTACTACTACTACTACTACTACTACTACTACTACTACTACTACTACTACTACTACTACTACTACTACTACTACTACTACTACTAGGCCGCATTGCGAACGATTTTTCCAGTCGCGTTGATGGATGAGCTTCTATGGTAGATAATTGATGATGATTACTGTTACGTGTCGTCATTATTAAGACAAGAGCCAATCATGTCTGCCTTAAAAAATTCGAGGCTACCGACTGCAGGCCTGAAAGAGACCGAAAACCGGCATGCGATTCGCCGCCTCGTTGTGCCAGCCGCGAAAAGGTGCGGGGCGGCGAGGCCATATTGTTCAATCGTTGCCCTACAAGTACGATTTGTATGCCAAATCTTTCTTCGATTGTCCCTAAAGTAAAATAATAACAGATTTAAATTGAGTGATTTTGAACGTTCCAATAAAGTTTCATCAAGATCGGAGTAGTCGTGTTTACCCGGTCGCGGACCAAATATCACGAAAAATAGCATTAAAATACGGAAAAAATCGTAAAAGAAGGCTATAATCTTCATAAGAAATATTTCTTCAACGGTAGCCAAAAACTTAGCAGGTTCAGAGATTTTGAAAGTCCCCTGAAATTTTCATCTAGATCGCATAATATGCCGTTTGCCCGGTAGAGTGTAAGCAAACATACAAAAAAAACAGCCGAGCTATTTTTCACGGGGTAAGTGAAATTGAAGTCTTTGCTACAAGCTCATCCAAAAACCTGGTTTTCCTGAAGTTATTTAAGATTGATAGGAGGGCAAAATATAGCAGGTAGTCGGTGAGTGTGGAAACGATCAGAAATCATAGCAGTTTCCCGTTTAAAACCAGTTTTCCTGAAGCTATTTAACTTTGATCAGAGGGGATACTTTCCAATTTCTTAGCTGTTTGCCGTTTAAAACCGGTTTTCCTGAAGTTATTTAGATTTGATTGGATGGCAAAAAGCAGATACTATAGGTAAGAGTGGTCGCATTATGTGTCATATTTCTAGAACGATCGGGCCACTTCCACGAAAATAATGAAGATCTTTTGTACAGGCAAGAGCAGGGCATTATAATATCCTTCTGTTTTCGAGTTCCCCTACTACTCTATAGAACATGATTTGTTAGTGGCGCGACGCTCCTGGTCTTTGTTTTAGGGAAGAACTGATTGAAGTACCGGTACCCTATACAAGAAAACTTTTAACACATATTACACGTTATCAAAACATGACAATTGGTGCTGTCAGCGGTGTCTTTTTTTGTAATCGTACATCTTTCACCGTCTCAAATAGGCTTAGTGCAATAATAGATGCGTTAAGCAACAAAAGTCACCAAAAAAATGATTATAGCACATTAACCAACAAAAAATTATTATAAATCAAATGGCTGCGGACAACTTGGATTTTGTTGCAGATACACCCTCGAGTACTTAACATCTGTGAGTACGATGGATGTGTCGTCTGCACCGAGTCACACGTCTTTGCTGTTTTACCTGTACTACTTGCGTCATGCGCACGGCCCATTCCAGACATGGGCTACAGTCGAGGGGGCTGATGCGATGAAAATACATGGTGGGGCGCAGCAGATACCAGATATTATGGCAAGAGATCTTGGCGGTTAGTTGTATTTAGCAATGTTTAACTCATCCGACATTATTATTTTATATGCCTACTTATAGGCCTGTTATCACTGTCTTTCTGTGCACCACTCGGCTATAGTAATGGTAGAATCTCAAAGCACTTTACTTTAATTAGTTATTTCAATCGTCACGACTGATTACAGTCGTTTTTTTCTTTTCTTTATACTCTCATTATACCAATGTTTGGATTATTAACTTGACCATGAAAGCGTCTAACGCATGGGAGAGTTTTATTTGCAAACTATCGCCGGAAATGTATTTTCAAAAAGTTGAAATACATGTATTTTCATGGCGCGTGACACACGAGGAAAGAAATCATCACGTTTTAATTTGCTAACTAGAAATTGCAGTGGATAAATCTTCAGGTGAGAAAGCACCATGTGTATCGAACGCTTTAAGATATATTTGTTCCCTGTCAGATCGGATGGTAATGATAATTATGATAAGGATTATGATGGTTGGTAATCGTCCATGAAATTCTACATATATTTAATAAAAATAAAATTACATTCAATAAATTAATACATTAAAAATAAATAAAAATTAAATTTTAAGTGCAACTATACAATATTTAATATTTACTACAATTCAGAAATTAAAAAAATTCGCCCCAACCCGGGATTCGAACCACGGGTCTCCCACATTCTTGGTGAGCGTCAGGTGAGGTTTGGGTGGACTTTTTAATTTCTGAATTGTAGTAAATATTAACAACTACACCTACGGAAGTGTTTACCGACTTACCAAATCAAGAAATACAATATTTAACTGTAAAAGTGAATTGAAATAATGCATACTTTTTTAATATAACGATATAGTGCTATTGACACACCGATTGTGAGTGATGAGAAAATTGCAATAAATCATTGCAAAACAAAAACGTATGTTATATGTTAATTGAAATTTTAATTACGTTTGATTGCTTTGTAATGTTATGTACCTACGTACGGACCAATTAACCATAAAATCGATCAGTTTTGATAAACAATCAATTAATTTCCATCTATATTTGATGTTGCTCATTCATCAATTTAATATTGTCAAAGTATGTTCAAATCTGTCCAATTTAGTATTCAAGTCAGTCAGTAAACATCATGGTAGTTGAAACATTTATATTTTATATTTGTAAATGTTAGTTATATATTCATTGGATTCATCTGTTGGTCAGGCTAGTATAAAACACTAGAGCTCATAGCCTTCCTTAAAGAACGCATACGTTCCCCAGTCGCACAGGCAAGTGCCCCACGTTGGGCGCCATTCTTTTTGTTTGTCCGCTTTGGAAATGGTTTAGATTACCACCCTGGTCGCAGCATCAATGCTTGTATTGAAGTTGTAGCAAATGACATTCAGAAAATGTAGTAAAGATCGAGGCATGAGCACAAATACTAACAAATGTTTTATGTGCACAACGACATTCACAGTATTTTATATAAAGTCACGCATCTTGTTTCAGATGCTGTAAAACTCAACCAAATAGTCATGAAGATAAGATACGGCGATGATGACGTGACTGTGGGAACATTGGCTGGTGCCGAGTACAAAGCAAAGTACTTGATCCTGGCCACTCCCCCCATTACTCAGGTAAGCGTTGATCCGCGGTGTTCGCACTGTCCTACCACTAGTTATTGCTATATTTGGTTAGTTATCGCTCACTCGTCGATTGCGTCGGGGCCTACAGGGTTGGCTTGGTCGCTTTGGTTTAAAGTCCCCAAATAGAAATCAGCTATATGACTTGGGGGGTGGACTCTAAAAACAAATTTATGTTTTTATTCATTCATTCATAGTCACTATTTCTATATGCAATTGTCTCTCGTACTTAGTTTTAAAAATGATTTACAAATGACAATAAATTACATAATTGTATGGACACAAAATAACATACAGTACATGAAACATTTTAAAAATAAATTTATAGACAAGCACAGAAAAGTCATAATGAAGAATTATTTAAAAATAAGTTTTTAAATGTGAATTCACATTATTGTATAGCAAAAAATAGTGCTATATAACAGTGGCGGAACTTCGTTTCATGGGCCAGCCTGCAAAATTTCTATGGGGGCCCCCTAACAGATACACACATACATTGGCTCAGTGTTGAATTCAGGCTTTTCATCCCGGGGGGCTATATAATATCCCGGGGGTATTATATAGGGACCAAGTACGGGGGGTTTGGGGGCTGATAGCGCCGCAGGTGAAAATTTCGAAAATCGGGTTTTTAGAGTGCGTTTGGTGCGTTTTAGAAAAAAGTTGTAGGCTGAATGCAATACCAAAATAATGTAGTTTTTGTGAGTTGTATTGTGGACGCTAAAAGTTCCTAAATATCCGCTAGATTTCATCTTCAAACCGCTAGATTCACAAAACGGTCATTTTAGCAACGAAAACAAATACAATATTTTCCAAACAGAATGAAATACTGATTTTTTTACTAATTTTTTTAACGGGGCCCCCTAAACGGCCTGGGCCCGCCCGCAGTTGCGGGCCCTGCGGGCGCCTAGTTACGCCACTGCTATATAAGTTGCAGTACTTCAAGTGGAAAAAAATAAAAACCAAATTACATAAACGCACTTATTAAAAATAGGAAAACTTTTAATAGAAAAACAATGTTAATTTAAGGCGTTAAAGATGGCTGAAATGGCGACTGAATAAAAATGGGACTAGAATATAACCGGAAGAACTTTCTGCCATTATATGCTGATTTTTGGACAATGTAGTGTACATACTATTAATCTAGTGTAAAATTAAGTTTCAAACGACGATTTTGTATACTTTGTTTACTTTCTATTTCTATCCACAGTCTTACACCCCAATATAATGGCAAATTATTCTCTGAATAACGTTTGACTTGATACTTAGTAACGATTTATGAAATGTATGGCAAATATCGCCTGTATCAGCATGAAATCGACGTTTATCGTCATATCTGTCACCACTCAACGTCTCGAATAGCCTTAATGCATTAATAGAGACGTTAAGCAACTAATGCATGTTATGTGTTTGTGATGCATCAACTCTTGTGTTTGTGTGTGATGTCTCAGATGAAGATCCACTTCTCTCCCCCTCTACCGCTGATGCGCAGCTGCTTGATTCAGCGCAGCCCAATGGGACTGACTATATTGTGCATCGTATTCTACAGAAAGCCGTTCTGGGAGAGCAAAGGTAACCCTAAATATTTTGTAATAACAATACGCATTTCCAATCATGTACAATTATATCGTATTACCAACATAATAATTAAAATTTATTATTCTAAATTATGTGTATTTAATAATGATATGTTGTAAAATATAATATTGCACAACTTATGGTTATTTATGCATGCTTAAGCGGATCGCACGGCCAGAAAAATTGAAAGCTTCGGTGCATACTATTGGGCACACATGTGTCTGAAAACAAAAACTTGTTATAAGTACATAATAGGTAAATTATAGGTACACTAGGCGTCAGAAGTATATCAATGTTCACCTTTTACCGACACCACCGACCTTCACTCGGCAAATCTCGGATTTTTTCTAAAAGTTCTAAAAGGCACCTTTAAAGTCACACCAAGCTAGCACCCAGTGGATGGGCAAGGAGTGGACGGCTTGCCCTATTTTATGTCGCTACAATATCTGGCCCCAATTGATTTCTACATAAGAAATAAGTCTGCGCTATGGTTATGCAGTATTTCGTGAACCCATTAATATATGCAAACCTTGTTCAAATATTAACTACGACCAGGGTCTACTGTTTAGAAGTCCCAATAGGTCAACGCCTAAGTAAAATTAGGCCGCCATGTTTTCCCACTTCCTGTTAGATGACGTCAGCGAGTGATGGCTCTGTGAATATACCGACGCCAGAACGAACCGAATATTCACGAGCGAGATCGATAATGGTAGGTATCTTCTAGACTCCATAGTTTACATCTGATGCCGGGTGTAGATCACTTAAAGAAAAGGTGCAGTAATAGGTTTGTTTGGTTTACCTAATGTAGTGTAGACTTATGAAGTGTAAGTGTAGGCCTTCAAATCAAATTACACTACACTTTACCCGTGATAACCAAACGTTTTTTAAGCTACACTTTAAACTAGATTCCCCCACATCGAACTGTCAAACTACTAAAACATAATAAAACAACAAACAGTACATGTTGAACTCACAAAATGAGTCAAATTAATCGTAAAGGTGTATTATCAGACCATATCAGACGATAAAAAGTTGTTTGGAACACAAAACTTAATTAGTGCTTATCCTTTTTGAGGTAAGAGTACTCTATGCATTTGTCCTCATCACAAAATATAGTCCCTGCACTACTCCCACATAAAAAAAATACTCCGAATCGGTTTCTAATGAGTAATATAGTAGACTAGGAAGCTTCGAAAACGCTTTTTCAGGCGCGTTGTTGGATGAGCGTAATTGTTTAAGGGGTTGTTTCACTGAAAATGTATGAAAAACCAGCAATTTTGCATTATTATTGTTTTAATTGTTTAAAGTTTACTTTTTTTATTTATTGACTACATTAATTTATTTTATGCTAATATAATGCTAAAAGCATTAAATGAATTTTTTCTTGAGCGCTGCATGCTATTTTGCATGGGAAAATGGCTTACCGGTACTGATATTAGGATATAGAGTGTTATTTATAACAATTTTAGTCAATTTTAAAGAAGCCTAGATTAACAGGTTATAAAGGCCCAGTGAATTCATGTAAAATAAATAAACTGAACCTTTAGGCTATATTATACTCAAATTTACCAAAAAAACAACATAAATAATCTTTAAATGCTATTATCTCAAAACTTTTATTCTAGCACATTTGCAAACTTTTTTTTCTATTTCTTCTACAGTTTTTAAGATGAAAAGATTATTTCTTCTTTAATGTGCTCACAAGTGTTATTCTGACAAATTCACTAGACACTATTTTGATGGGAAATATAGATTTGTTACAAAAAACATACATTTTCCAACAAAGCAAAGGAAAAAAATCATATTTATCAAACAAAACTAAAATTACAAAATATGTCTGGTAAATGTTTAGATGAATTGCTTTTTAATCTAAAACACCTTTCACTTTAAAAAAAAATTAAAATTGTAAAAGCCTTAGCATTATCGCAGCATCATAGCAAAATCGTAAAATTGCAATTATTAAGAGAAATAATTGTTTGATATCGCTCAAATTTCACACGAATATATTAATTCATAAAATAAAGGTTCTGTGAAAAAATCATTACAATCGAATAAAGCATGTAGGTGTTATAAGTCGAAGAATTTTTTTAAAAATCGAAAAAAAATCGTAAAATTGCGATTTTCATGAGAAATAATTTTTCGATCAATTTTTCGAACCGTGCAGTTCTGAGTTCAGAGATTTCGAAGCGCTCCAAAAAATTTCATCACAATTGGAGTATCGGTTTAGCCGAAATCGTGTTAACAAACACACAAAAATACAAACAGAAAAAAAACATTCCGGATTTTTTTCTCCAGTGTAGTGAAATGGAATCTTCGCTTCGCTCGCTTCGCTCGCTACGCTCATCCAACTATTAATTGATTTTGTGAGAAAAATTGATTGTCATTGCAAGAATTGTGTCTTTCGTCATATTTTCATCTGTACATCTTCAAATTTTGCGCCTCAATTTCTACACCTACACTCTAAACGACCTCCAAGAGCTCGTGTAGAAATGCTACACTTAACACTACACGAAGTCAAACCAAACGTCTACACTTTTTAGACTTTGTGAGCTTACACTAGTGTAAAGTGTAGGTTTGTGTACTTAACCAAACAAACCTATTGTGTAAAAACTCTCATAATAATGAATAATGCAGGACATTGTTTCGGGTTAGCCTCAAAGTAATCCAGAATAATTATTGCATCCCACAACCTAAAATTGGGCTAAAGAGCATGTAGTATTTAAGAAATATTTTTCTAATGTTTTTTTTTAGGTTTTAGTGGATTTGCAACATGTTCTGACGACAACCATATCGTGAAACTAGTATTCGAAGACCACCAAGAAGGCTGTGACTATCACACTCTCTCTTGCTTTTCCTTCGTGCAAAACATGTTGAAACTGAGTGAATTGAGCGACAAGGAGAAACAGGATACTGTCTGCAAGTGTCTCGCCAAGTTTTATGGTAGTGAAGAAGCTCTTAAGGTAAGATTTACCTATAACGTTCCGCATTAAACCATAGCTGCACCAGCCTACTAAACTTGTGGTCACATCAAGAAGGTCCCCTGAACCACCCGTAAAATGCAAACTCAAAGGGGGTAGTAAGTATTGTTCAAGACCGGCATAAACTGACAATCACGACTCTTTTTCTGCAAAGTAGCCACTAAACAACCCTTGTTGTATAGCTGCTCCATCGAAAGAATGCAGATGCTAGCGGCATCGGCGCGGCCGGGCGGACCAATGAGCGATTGGTATTTTAAATTAGGGGCCGCTGATTGGCTAGAACTAACCCACCAGTGACGTCACCACCTGCAAACTTCTGATGGGGCTACTCTGCTGGTCGCTCCAAACTTCATGGACCTTCTATAAAGGGAAGAGAGTCTCAGAATGAAATAATGATTAATACTTGTCTGATACAGAAAATTTTTGCTTGTGGCGTTATGTGAATAGTTGTTTGGGGTATTAGCACAAAGGCGTGGACACTTTTCTATTGATCCTATTTTATTTTGTAAAAAAAGGGTTGCGATGGATTCGATGCTTGTCTTTCATTTCCCCCAACACGTACGCTTTTTTAAGGCAGAGTCAGTATTGTTATTTTTCTTGGAAATGAAATGAAATAACCATATTCACTTCAGAGGACTCGCTCATTGAGGAGACGCGATGCGCGACATGGGCACCGGGTGTCTATAATTGAGGTCACTTGTATTTGGAAGCGATGGATCCACCGTTCTCTCTATTAGGAGAATCTGTCAAAATAATTTGACGTTTATCGCGTTGCACAAAGAGATCATAGAAATGAAGTTGCTCTTTGAGAGGAAGCCTTATTGATTTGACGGGAACTTTAGCAGCACAAATAAATTCCTGAAAACAACAAATTTGTATCAGCTCTAAAGCTATCAAATATAATCAACTAATCCAGAAATTCATTTAATACATTTGGTTTGCACCAGAATGTAAAGGGCAAAGCCATTTGACAATGTTCCTGAATGTATCCTGAAAATTTGATTCTAGCCGGATCACTTCATCTTCAAGCTGTGGTCAGATGAGCAGTACTCGTGTGGTGGGTACGCGAGTTACTGGCCTCCGGGAGTTCTTACCATGTTCGGACCAGCACTCCGCGAGCCAATCGGATCTCGCGTCTTCTTGGCGGGAGTAGAGACGGCCACTCATTGGTACGGCTTCATGTCTGGCGCTATCGACGCGGGCCAACGAGCAGCCAGAGAAATAAGTCAATCATTTTCAGCTCTTGTTCTGCCGTTCTCATTGGCTACTTAAATGGTTATGACACAGTTGAAGTAAGCCATGCATGCTTTTGTCAGTGGTAAATAGTGGAACTAGATGAGACAAGTAAGCCTGGAATTAACTTAAGATACATGATTGTACATGTTTATAAATACGCATTTTTGAGCAGAATAATAATGAAGGGTGTCGTCTTCCGAAGTAGAGACTAAAATAAATTAAATTTATCACCTTGGTTAAATTAAATAAATGTTCAAAGCCAGTAACACCATCAGCTTAACAAAGCCTCCACTGACAGTTATATACATGAAGGAATTGACCAAAGAATATGATAGCTCAAGATCAATTAATTGATTATTAAATTAATATATTATGATGTATTGTGTGAAATCTTTGAAGAGTCGTTTCTTTTGTGGAAAATTTCAATGGAAACCTGGCCAATTCTATAATATTCTTCATGTGTGTCATAAATTAAAAACATACTAGCATTCAGTTTGATCAGCTCTTAGAAGTACATATTAAAATATTTCCTTAGTTTTTTATTAGTACTTCATTGAGCATTCCCAATTCAATTTATAAAAATTACATGTAGCTCGGATAGCTCGTACTGACGCACATTAAGAGAAAAGTAGGAGGAAAATATGTCAGAACGGTAGTGTGGTAAGATGAAATAAGCAAAAGTCTGGATAACGTATTTGAGTCTTAGGGGTATTTCATAGAGTTTTGGAGAATTGCAAACGACATGTAATGTCAAAATATTGAAGGCTTTCACGTATGACTTCTGTATGAACCTTGGGCTGTTGCGTCGTGTCGATGATGAGGCACTGATCGACGTTTCGCCACCTATGTTAGTGGCGACATGGGTGGCAAAACGTCGAGCAGCCCAGGGATCATACAGAAGACATGTAATGTCATTATTATAAAACGAAATGTTGACAAATATTTCTCTTTGCGCAGGCTACAGGCCAGGTCACCTTACATTACTATTAGCTTTGGTCATTGCAAATAGCTACAATCCTCTTTGAAGAAAAAGAAAGGAAGATACAAAAAGGGGCCATGCATTTTGAGCAACTGGCATTTTGCTGCTTGCTTGTACTGTTGACAATAATTACTTCAGATTAAGGCTGATAATAATTGTTTCAGGTCCTTTACGCAGACGGGAAGATACCTATTGAAGAAGTAATGATTCAAGAACCGTCTTTACGGTACCAGATGACCCTGGCAGAAGAAGCTTTACCGACCATAGAATTGGTTGGCATGGGGGTTTGTAGCCTGCTAGCGCTGGGAGCTGCTCTGTGCATGTACTTGTTCATCTAACTGTTAGCGTGTGTATCCTATAGCTGCTTCATCGAAAGCATGTAGATGCTGGCGGCATTGGCGGGCCAATGAGCGATCTTTATTTTTAATTCTAGGCTGCTGATTCGAAAGAACTAGCCGCCGGTGACATCACCATCTGCAAACTTCCGATGGAGCAGCTATACGAGATAATGAACTATGCAGTGATTGTAAATTGAATCACCGATCATATATTAGAGAACATTATTTTGTTCTCAAATTATAAACATTACATTTTAAATTGTGATGTCAAATTTAATATACTATATTTGCAATTAAATTATCCATTTGAAAAATAAGTTACAAACACAGGGTAGAGTGGTGCAAATGTGATAGTAGAAATTTTGGTGCGAAAATCGGAAATTTTCCGCTCTCTGAACAAAGTTATTGTTAGATTTTCGAATATGGTCTGTGTATGAAATAACGGAACAATTCTTATTGCTCCTTGAAAGAAAAATGCATATCACTATTCCTACAACATTGTTATGACCCAATTTTCTCTCAATAGATGGGTACATCTTGATATTTTACTTTGATTCTTTACACATAAGCACCGTAAATTATATAATTAATATTAATGTAGCATAACACTAATTTGTAAGCTATAATTTAATATGTAGTGTTGCTAATAATAAGTATAATTAATTTGAAGATTTCAGTAGTAATGATAAAACTGAGTTGAATGATAATTAATTCCATAAATATGTATGCAATTACTGCATAACTGAATGAGAAAATGTCATTGTAAAACCAAATGAATCAACGCCATTTTATTATGTTTTGCGTGAATGGAAAGATAAATAATACAAATATGGACTTATTTAAAAAAATTGCACTAATTTTTTACTTTTTGTATCCTTCATAGGAAAACAGCAGTCATTTATAGAAAATGATCAAGCAATGAGTCAGAAACAATGAAATAAAAATACATTCAACAAAAATCACATGCTTTTGAACAATATCAATAGCAGGCTTTTAATGTTACACAAGGAGGAAAGGAATCCTTATACCATTGTACAATACGCAACATGTTGTTAGTGAAGCGACGAGTCTTTCAACGACGAGCAAAGTAAAAAAAAAATAGTGGATTCTACGTCTCCCTCCTGAATGAAGCTGCTGCTTATTATTGGAGATTATTATCAACCAATGAAGAATCTTTAACTGTCGCCTTGAAGAACATCACGCCTGTGAATAACGAAACAAGTTTAAACTTTGTGTTCTTTTGGAATACATACAAAACCCTGATGCTAGCCAGTAAAACATACGTGAGCTTGAAACCTGGGTTACTTCCTGGTACATAATACGATTTTGGGTTGTTTTCTTTAACAATAATTAATACCATTATGTTCATATCTCTGCGCCAAGCTAGCGGAATTATATTTGGTCAAATGAATGTGATTCGTTATCATCATCTTATATTTCATATTGTAGCTATAACCAAATCTATTCATGTTACAGTACTCGCTCAAACCAATAAAGTAGTTGGTCCCAACGAAAGAATGCAGGTGGCTCGAAATTGTTTTCCCAACATAACAACTTTGTCAATTCTATTTACGCTAGCTCAGCGTAGATCTTGCACACGGAGGAACTCTGTGATCTAGCACGATAATTTTTGCTTGCGTTGGTAAAAGATATTTCTCTTTCACACACAAAGGCGACATTCCATTTACCGCGTATTTATTCTATCCCCATCACTGCCAAGCATCTGCATTCTTTCGTTGGAGCAAGTATACATCATTATGGTTCTGGAAAGCTGAAAACATGTTTGTCCTAGACTCTCCTGGATGACCAAATTTTGATATTAGTACGCTTGGAAACAAGATAGTTATCTGACCGTGCAACTTACCCAGAGGGTTGACTCGGACACTCAGAGAGTCAGCAGGTGTCAGGGTGACGGAATCTCCCCCATTAAAGAGGTCCTGTAACAAGGTGGTGACATGGCAACTGTTACTGGGAACTGGAGGGGGGTGGGGGGGGGGAGCAATTTCCACAAAGTTAAGTCTTGGGGGAATTCAGGGCGGGCAAGTAATAAGCTTTATTATACTACACAAAGAAATTCTTGTAGAGAAAGGAACTATTCATATCAGACTATTCAAAAGGAGATTGGAACTTTTATAGGATTAGTGTCGTTGTATAGACGGTTTATAGAGAATTTTTCAACAATTGCAGTTTCTTTCACTGCATTGACCAAGAAAAATTTGAAACAAGTAGAAGTAAGAAGAGAAAATTACACCTGAACAGGAAACAAGATACAGATGACAGAAGACAGAAACTTGTTCACATTATGACTTACATTGAAGACGTATCCCTGCTGGTTGTTAAGGCCCATGTCGGACAGCTTCACCTTGTAGGGATATGGGTACCAGTCAGATCGCCGGCTAACGACGGCCACTGCCCAGGAGGTTTCTCCATCTTGAGTTAAAGGTAGGATAGGCTTGGTCCACACGTCAATACTGTCCTCCTAAACAACACATTTTCTATGTTTATACAAAAACCGAGCAATCATTCCAAGGTGAATCGGAGAAAAAAAGGGTTTGTGTTCTTAACAGCGTCTAACTGTTGAGTTCTCAAACTAGGATGCTCTCTAAAAACGCTCATGTGAAACAAGATACTTAAGAATTATGGTAGTTGCGAAGGGAATGTCCAAGGGCTGTCTTACGAGGACTCAATCTCTTACCTTCGTACTAACGACAAGGAAAACCTTGGCAAAAAATCAGTCATGGTTGTAGGTAGAGGTATCGATCCTGGGACTGTTCGAATCAGATTCTCGCGCTTTGCTCTCGAACTACATCTGTTGGTCAACTAAGGATCATGACTACTTACTCTCTTCACCCACTTCTTTCCTTGGATACCCAAAGGATCCTGGTTAACAGCAATAATGTCTTCATTCTGCAGAATAGCCTTGATTTCTGGTCTAACAGTAGCAAGATCCGTAGACAAAAGAAGGGGTGCGGCCAGAATAGCCCAAATGGCCATTTGTTGCTGGCTTTGTTCAAAGGACAAGCCGTAGTTCCCAATCACAAGCTGTAAAATAAGAGTGTT
Source organism: Sweltsa coloradensis (assembly GCA_024449915.1). Taxonomy (NCBI): domain Eukaryota; kingdom Metazoa; phylum Arthropoda; class Insecta; order Plecoptera; family Chloroperlidae; genus Sweltsa; species Sweltsa coloradensis. Next base: position 242,374 of record JAMZAV010001767.1, read on the forward strand.
TATCACATTTTAGCGATTAAAAGGACACTAAAGAAGGTAATAAGATTAATGGCTTTAAGTTACATTCTAAATGACAATCCAATGTTCAAGAAGTAAAATGATAGTTATGTATTGTGTGGTGGTTATATGAACCACTGCCTCCTAGATGTTCGTCCTGGCTCCTCGTTGGAGCCACGACGAACATCTAGGAGGCAATTATGAACATAGAAAATGGTGGAGGAAGAAGCCCTTGATAAACATTTGAAAAAACTAGGACCATAGATACTACTATACCCTCCCCACTAGGACCATTATCATGAATATATAAACATCAAGATGATCCAGATCAAGGCTGGGAAAGGCGGTGGGGAGGATTGTCAAGAAAACGAAGTGAGCAACTATACTTTTTCTTTCATGCGGTTTGATTTTGTTTTCTAGTTTGATTCGAGACCAAACAACAAATTGGCATTGGGATTGTATTTTTTGTGCTTTGGGAGGAATTAAGTAGGCTAATAAGAAAAGTACAGTAAAATGGTAAGCGAAAGTTCTACATAAATCCTGTAATAGCTGAAGAGAGAACTTGAAGCACTGATTCTATGTTTTTTGAGGTCCTAATGTCAACAAAATCTACAAAGCAAACACGGTTTTATATTTTTGTCAAATAAAATCGTTATATTAAACCATGTCGGGATCATTCAAGTGGCCAGGGCCGGCGTGCTAGCCGATCCTGTCTTGGTTTTTTCCCAAAGTAATCAATGATATCTGAAACTGTCTCCCAGGAATCTTCGATGTCTCCATAGTTTCGCCACAAGTTGCAGAATTCCGAGATAAGCGAGAAGTTGGGCTGAAATTATAACATCCATATGAAAGAGTTAATGATATTTAAGTCACCTTGTAATGCAATAAGTCATTTTTTTTCCAAGAATATGTGGTATAATATTATATTAAAATTTCGAAAACAAAGTAAAACATCAAAAACTGAGTTTTCCAGAAATAGATGAGCAAGTGCTTGCTTATACCAAAATTACAACACTTAACAGCAACCAAACCAAATTGTACGCAAACAGTTGCTTCAATCATGGAACCAAAGACATTGAAATGTTGATCTATGGTACTTTATATCTGTTTAAGACCCAAGTGTCCAAGTCCACTAAGTGTGATCCGTGACAACCAGTTTACATGATATTGCTCTCCGGAAACATATTCACTGAATTGGCTATGTCCCGCGAAAAATTGTAAGACTTGGGTTTTTTCTGGGTACATGAGCATATTAGCAAAAATCTCCCAAAATAAATAACGTTGGACGATCCAGTTTAGAAATTAAAATGCTATTAAGAATTCGTCCATCCTCTATGTACATTCGCATGAACATTGTGTGAGTGAATGTATATTTGTGTCCAGTTTCAAAACAGAATATTGTATTTGGTCATTTTAAATTGGTATGCCTGTCTAGTATCAATGTGAAACTAAAACATAATCAGATATAAAGCTCTTTTAGAAATTGGCCAAAACCACAAATTTGACCAATTTAAAAAGACTAAAACATTAAATGTGATAGTTTTTAAACATAATTTTATAAATTATCATTTTAGTTTAGTATTATGGCATATTAAGTATTTAAAACTTATTTTAGGGCAATAGCCTTATTAAGAATATAATAACACAAACTTTGTTACCTCAACTAATGGTGCAACTTCATTGCATTGCATTGGTGCGAAGTCGTCAACATTGCTTGAAAGTAGAGGTAGGTTATGTTTTAATATCTCACCTCAATGCCAGATAACTCTTGGTAGAATGGCCAGCTGCAGGAGTAAACCATTGGACGTCCGGTTTTGTTGAGGAATCGACCAAACTCGGGGTAGCCTAGACACAAATTAGTCCTTTGTGACAAACGAATAAAGATACAAGAATGCCAGCAACTAACATAATTTTGTAAGAACCAGGTACATGACAAGACGCAATGCTTTGATAATGTTAGGAATACATGAATCTCATCATAGGAATCTATTCGTAAGACATTTTGTTGGTACGGATTGATTGCTCATAACATAACCAGTTATTTTCAATACCTAAATAGAAAGTTCCAGAAGGATTATGCTTTAATAAAATTTGAAAGAACACAACACTAACAATTTTCAGTGTCGTGATATGTATACAACTCAGTAAATTTAAGAACAATTGATGACCCACCATCGTCCATGTCCTCGGGCTCTGCCCAGCATCCATCGATCTTCACATAATCCACACCCCAGTCGGCAAAAGTCTGCGCGTCAGTCTCCAAATGGCCTAGGATGCCGGGGTATCCTGCACACGTGTAGTTGCCGTAGTCTTCGTAGATACCGAACTTTAGGCCCAGATTGTGAATCTAAAGATAGAAGGAAACATTGCATTTAGAAGAATATACTCACTTACTTTACATCACAATTTTTTTGGCAGAAAACAATGCAATGTGAAAGAACAACAACTTAAACTACTTATATTATTGGCAATTCCACTAATATGGTGTTTGGTGGGTAAACCTTCCCAAAGAAATCCTTTCTCTGCATGTGCCTTATCAATGTTGAACATCAATTTGCTATTTTCCCCCTCCCCTCCCTCCACAAACAACGTTAACCATTGTAATAGATTGAAAATAACAACTTATGGGTGGCTACGTGACGTAAACACGGAATTCTCACTTCCCCTTGTAATGAAAGTGTATATCTGGATATAAGTGTGCGCTTACGATGCACTAACGATCACTTTAATTTTAATGTGTGTGTGGATGTCGTAAAGTTAGACCTATTATACCCTACCCCGTCATAAATAAGTGAGTAGGGGTAGTTTTGAATTAAGTGTGCAAAAAGTCAAAACCTAACATTTACAATCAATATTACTTGGCCTGAAGTTCAATACAAGGGAGGCTAACTTGCCGTACACTATTGACCATAAGTAACTGAAGGAGTCTACTTGAATCTGGTGCACCCAGCCCTTGGTTTACTTCTGTTCAAGGTTGCCACTATCTATGGTCTGGGGACAATACTCCCCTACTAAACAAGAGGGCCTATACTACTACAAAGCTGATTTTGAGTTATTCATGAAAACGTGATTTACACAAGGTTAAAAAGATGTAGATCAGGTCTATTTCATAGTCGATTTGACCCTATTTGCGTGCAGATACGATATTTTTACTAAGTACCGGTACAGACGTAGATATGACCCTAACAATGTGAATAACAGTGCTAACTCAAGTAAAATATAGTTAAGGCCGTCTTGTTTAGTAGGGCAGAATACAGGGATGGAATGTTAAGAAACTTTTAAGCCTAAATATTAAGGTACTACCATAAATACTCAATTTTTACCATATATTCTTTTTTAACTCTAAATTAAAGGGCGAAGAAAATTTATGTACTTTATAGTGCTCAAATGTAGAAGGGTAAATAAGTTTGACCCCTCGTTTAATTACCAATGCTTTTGTGTGTATAAGGCACGGCAGTTTTTAAGATATGTGTACGTGAGGGAACAAATTAGTAATAAACATCTTATTACTTCCATAATTACACTTAGACAATGATAACACTAATCATGGGGTCTCACGTAGTCAGCCAATGCCTTGATGCCACTGGGAAACCTCTCGGGGTCTGGCTGTAGCTTCCCATCCTCGTCTCTCTCACGTGCCAACCAGCAGTCGTCTATGATGACACCGTCCCTTTGCGCGTACCCCTCGGACACCCCGGGCAGCGGGGCGCTGAACAACTTTCACTATGAGTGAAAATCGAAACAAAAACAATTAAATTTAAAAGGGAAAAAGAAAAGCTGCCAGGCACATACAAGCTCCAACGAAATAATGCAAATGTTTTGTAGATGGTGGGGGTAGTATGAATGCACGATAAAAGGAATGTCGCCTTTGTGTATGAAAGAGAAATATATTTTACCAACACAAGCAGAAATTATCTGTGCTGTGCTAGATCACAGAGTTGCTTCGTGTGCTAGGTCCACTCTGAGCTTGCGTGAAAAGAGTTGATACAGTGTTGTTATGTTGGGAAAACAATTTCTAGCTATCTTCTTTTCTTCTTTCCTTTTTTTCTTTTTTTTTCTTTCTTTCGTTGTAACCAGTATGCTGTACCAAACAATTTTGTACAGAAACTCATTCTTTCTTATTTTGTCATGGTAATACATGAGAAAAAAAAAGTTTGACTAATGGGAAATTTATCAACTCATCTGGTAAGCTATATTTTCTACTATGTCACCTTCCTTAGTATAACAACAATTACATGATATAGTTCCTCCAGTTCTCAACTGCAAACCGGAACACAAAGTAATGCATAGCTATATAAAAACGGCAATTACCTGATACAATCATCTGGGAAGATATCGCAACTAATAGTGCATCGGAATCTTTCCCAAGACAACCATCCCATGGGTGGAGTCAAGGCTAGTCCGTTTCCCCAAGCAAACTACCAGACATGGTCCCGGAAAGAGATACAGACGTATGAGGGGCTTTTGGGTGGGCCTGTGGAAAAAAGCCATCTAGTAAACTCAGGGCTCTCCCAAGCAAGCCATCCCTGGTGAGTCAAGGCTATCCTTGTCCAAGCCACACCAGACATGGCCCCCGGAAAGCATACGACGATATAAGGAGCTTCTGGCTGGCCTGTGGGAATAAAGCCCTCTGTAAAAAATCAGGGGCCTCCCCAAACTAGCCCTCCCTGGGGGGAGTCAAGGGTATCCGTTGTCCAAGCAAGCTACCAGACTGGTCCCCAGGAAAAGTGTCGACATATAGAGCTTCATGGGGGGCCGGGTAATAAAGCCATCTAGTAAATCAGGGGCTCTCCCAGCTAGCCATCCATGCGTGGAGTCAAGGCTATTTCGGGTTTGTCCAAGCCAGCACCAGCATGGCCCCCGGAAGAGCCTACAGACATATAAAGGGGCTTCATGGGTGGCCGGGTAATAAAGCCCTCTAGTAAAAATCAGGGTCTCTCCCAAGCTAGCCCTCCCATGGTTGAGTCGGGTACTCCATTGTCCAAGCCCTACCCAAAATGGTCCCCAGAAGGATAAGACGATTGAGGACTTCTGACTGGGCCTGTGGTAATAAAGCCATCTAGTAAACATCAGGGTCTCCCCAAGCTCCATCCCATGGGTGGAGTCAAGGCTGTCCTTTTCCAAGCCCCTACCAACATCCCCAGGAAGACAGTACAGACGATAAGGGACTTCATGGCTGGGCCCGTGTAAAAAAGCCACTAGTAAAAATCAGGGTCTCTCCCAAGCTAGCCATCCCCTGGGTGGATCAAGGCTACTCCCCTTGTCCAAGCCACTACCAACATGGCCCAGGGAAAAGCAGTACAGACATACGAGGACTTCATGGCTGGCCTGTGGTAATAAAAACCCTCTAGTAAACATCAGGGGCTCTCCCAACAGCCCTCCCTGGGTGGGTCAAGCTCTCCATTGTCCAGCCCGCTACCAGAATGGTCCCAGAAGAGCAGTAAGACGAATGAGGGGCTTTTATGGCTGGCCCTGTGTATAAACCTCTAGTAAAAATCAGGGTCCTCCCAAACCCCCCATCCCAGGGTGGAGTCAAGCTAGTCCTTGTCCCAAACCACTACCCAAAATGGCCCAGGAAAGGGAGACAGACGATATGAGAGCTTCATGGCTGGGCCGTGGGAAAAAGCCATCTAGTAAAATCAGGGTCTCTCCCAAAACTATAGCCATCCCATGGGTGGAGTCGAAGCTATCCATTGTCCAACCCGCTACCCGGCATGGGCCCAGGGAAAAGGGGTTTCAGACGATAGAGGGGGCTTCATGCTGGGCCCGTGGGAATAAAAACCTCTAGTAAACATCAGGGTCTCTCCCCAACTACCTACCCTGGGTGGGTCAAGGGGTAGTCCATTTCCCAAACCAGCTACCGACATGGCCCCCCGGAAGACAGTAAGACGATACGAGGGGCTTCAGGCTGGGGCCCGTGGGGAAAAAGCCATCTAGTAAACATCAGGGTCTCTCCCAAGCTACCATCCCATGGGTGGAGTCAAGGGTAACCCCTTTTCCAGCCCCTACCCAAAATGGTCCCAGGGAAAACTACAGACGATATGGGAGCTTCTGCTGGGCCTGTGGTAATAAAACCATCTAGTAAAATCAGGTCTCTCCCCTAGCCATCCCATGGGGGGAGTCAAGACTATCCGTTTCCAAGCCAGCTACCAACATGGGCCCAGGAGACATACAGCGATATGAGGAGCTTTATGGGTGGGGCCCGTGGTAAAAAGCCATCTAGTAAACATCAGGGGGCCCCCCCAGCTGCCATCCCATGGGTGGAGTCAAGGCTAGTCCATTGTCCAAACCAGCTACCAGACATGGTCCCAGGAAAGCAGTACAGACGATATGAGGAGCTTCATGGGTGGCCTGTGGTAAAAAGCCAAACTAGTAAAAAATCAGGGTCTCTCCCCAAGCTAGCCATCCATGGGTGGAGTCAGGCTAGTCCATTTTCCAAGCCAGCTACCGACATGGTCCCCGGAAGAGCATACAGACGTACGAGGGGCTTTTATGGCTGGGCCTTGGTAATAAACCATCTAGTAAAAATCGGGTCTCCCCAGCTAGCCTCCCATGGGTGGAGTCCAAGCTAGTCCATTGTCCAAGCCAGCTACCAGACATGGTCCCGGAAGAGCAGTAAGACGATACGGGGGCTTCATGGCTGGGCCTGTGTAATAAAACCTCTATGACATCAGGGGGCTCTCCCAAACTAGCCTCCCTGGGTGGAGTCAAAAGGGTAGTCCTTGTCCCCAAACCACTACCAGAAAATGGCCCCAGAAGGAGTAAGACGATACAAAGGGCTTCATGGGGTGGGCCTGGGTAAAAAAAGCCATCTTAAACTCAGGGTCTCTCCATCTAGCCACCCCTGGGTGGAGTCAAGGGTAGTCCCTTGTCCACCCCGCACCAGACAGGGCCCAGGAAGAGCAGTACAGACGATACGAGGACCGGCTGGGCCCTTGGGAATAAAACTCAGTAAACATCAGGGGCTCTCCCAAGCTACCTCCCATGGGGGAGTCAAGGCTAGTCCATTTTCCAAGCCGCTACCAACAGGTCCCAGGGAAAACATCACAGACATATGAGGAGCTTCATGGCTGGGCCTGTGGTAATAAAGCCATCTAGTAAACATCAGGGTCTCTCCCAAGCTAGCCATCCCATGGGTGGAGTCAAGGCTAGTCCATTTCCAAGCCCGCTACCAACAGGCCCCCGGAGAGCTACAGACGATTAGGACTTCATGACTGGCCGTATAAAAAAAGCCATCTGTAAAAATCAGGGTTTCCCCCAAGCTACCATCCCATGGGGGGAGTCAAAGGGTAGACCATTGTCCAAGCCACTCCAGACATGGCCTAAAGGAAAGCGTACAGCGTACAGGAGCTTCATGGCTGGGCCCTTTGGGAAAAGCCCTCTAGTAAACAAGGGCTCTTCCAAACTGCCCTCCCTTGGGGGCAAGGCTAGTCCATTGTCCAACCCGCTACCAGCATGGCCCCAGGAAAAGCAGTAAAGACATATGAGGAGCTTCATGGCTGGGGGTGTGGGAAAAAACCATCTAGTAAAAACAGGGTCTCTTCCCAAACTAGCCCTCCCTGGTGGATCAAGGCTATCCTTGTCCAAGCCCTACCGACTGGCCCCGGAAGAGCATACGACGATAGAGGAACTTTATGGCTGGGGTTGTGATAATAAAACCTCTAGTGACTCAGGGGCTCCCAAGCTAGCCTCCCATGGGGGGAGTCCCCGGCTAGTCCATCGTCCAAGCCAGCTACCAGACATGGCCCCAGGGAAAACATACAGACGATACAGGAGCTTTATGGGTGGGGCCCGTGGTAATAAGCCATTATAAAAATCAGGGGCCTCCAAAGCTAGCCTCCCCCTGGGGGGGGTCGGCTATCCTTTTCCAAGCCAGCTACCGCATGGTCCCAGAGAGCAGTACAGACGATACGAGGATCTTCATGGCTGGGCCGTGGTAATAAAACATCTAGTAAAAATCAGGGGCTCTCCCAAGACAACCATCCCATGGGGGGAGTCAAAGGGAGTCCATTTTCAACCCGCTACCAACATGGCCCCAGGAAGAGGTGTACAGACGAAAAAGGAGTTCCATAGCTAGGGAGGACATGAGAATCGTTCAAAAGTAAATATTAATCAACTTACACATTCAAATAGTGCAAGCCTTAAAAGTTGGGCAGTTTTATTTCTCAAGAAAAAATTATTACTAGGAAAAAAGCGTAAGTCCCCCGGGGTTTTGGGTGAGCGTTTAATTTGTGCATTGAGCTGCCATGTGTTATGCGGATTTTCTGTTGTTCTGTGAAAAAATCATTACTTAGTTGAAGATTTTTTTTAAAATTAAATTAAATTAAATAAAAATTTAACTTAGATTTTAAATTTTTCGTCATATTGAAATTTTCATAAGAAATAATTATTCGATTGCACACAAATTTTACACGAATATATTAATTCATAAAATAAAGGTTCTGTTAAAAAATCATTACAATAGGATAAAGCAAGTAGGTGTTATAAGTCATAGAAATGTTTTTAAAAAGAAAAAAACGTCAAATTTCGATTTTCACGAGAAATAGTTTATCAATTTTGTTTAAATTTTCACACGAATACCTAAATTCATAAAATTAAGGTTCTGTGAAAAAATCATTAAAATCGAATAAAGCATGTAGGTGTTATAAGCTGAAGAAATTTTTTAAAAATCGAAAAAAAAATCGTAAAATTGCGATTTTAATGAGAAATAATTTTCCGATTGCGCTCAAAAACGTGGCAGTTCTAAGTTGAGAGATTTTGAAGGTCTCCATAAAATTTCATCGTAATTGGAGTATCGGTTTAGCCGGAATCGTGTTAACAAACACAATACAAACAGGAAAAAATGAAAGAAAGAAAAACATTCCGGATTTTTTCTCCAGTGTAGTGAAATGGAATCATCGCTTTGCTCGCTACGCTCGCTTCTATCATCCAATAAAAATGTGCAACCAGAAGAATAAGCTATAAGGAATTCTGGGCTGTGACGATGAGGTGAGACAAACATTTGTATGTAAACCAATATACAAGTGTGGTCTTTTTATTGCGTTATTGCGAATGGCAAACTATTTCTTATGGTTACTTACAGTGATGCTATTTAATTCAGATGGTGCAGCTCAGTCCATGATCGTGTGATTAAGATACAGGAGAAACTGCGATAAGAGCATCTTTTACTATGATGCCGATAAATGGTTTGTCTCCTATCTCCTTGCAGAATTCCAAATTCTTGCTTTTTAGCACTTTTAGACACAACCAATCAATCACACATTTAGTATAACTATTTAGAGATACGTTTATTAGCATTTATTGAGAAAATTTAGCATTAACTTTGTAAAAATTAGCATATTTACAGATCAATTCAAAATAGTCACATAAAACCCTAGAATACATTAAAAAACAAGTTCTCAATGGGTATAAAAAAACGTTATAAAATTAGGATTTTGAAGCATCCAAATTAGCATTATTTGCAGCATCAAAAACCTAAAAAAAAACGTAATATTTTGAACTAGCATATAGATCAAATGTTTAAATTAAATAATGTATCATATTAGAGTAGAGGGTTTTGAGGAGGTTACTCTGCATTTATAAGATTGTAATAACAGACGAAACTGTGTTTATATAACTAGGAAAACGCTTAAGTCCCGCCGCGTTGTTGGATGAGCGTAATTGGTGCATTGAGCTGCATTGAGTTACGCGGATTTTCTGTTGCTCTGTGAAAAATTCATTACCTTATTCGAAGATTATTTTTAATTAAATTAAACTAAATTAAAAATTAACTTAATTTTTTTTAATAAATCGTAGTTTTTACGTAATTTTAAAAAAGAAAAAAATCGTAAAATTGCAATTTTCATAAGAAATATTGTTCAATTGCGCTCAAATTTTACACGAGTATATTAATTCATGAAATTGAGGTTCTATAAAAATCATTACAATAGGATAAAGCATGTAGGTGTTATATGTCAAAGAATTGTTTTAAAAAAGAAAAAACCCGTAAAAATTTCGATTTTCATGAGAAATAATGTTTTCGATTAAGCTCAAATTTCACACGAATATCTTAATTCATAAAATTAAGGTTCTGTTAAAAAATCATTACAATCGGATAAAGCATGTAAAGTTGTTATAAGTCAAAGAATTTTTTTAAAAATCGAAAAAAATCGTAAAAATTGCGTTTTTTTATAGAAAAATTTTCCCGATTGCGCTCAAAAACGTGGCAGTTCTAGTTCAGAGATTTCGAAGGCCTCCATAAAATTTCATCGCAATCGGAGTATCGGTTTAGCCGGAATCGTGTTAACAAACACACAAAAATACAAAAAAAAAAAAAAAAAAAACATTCCGGATTTTTTTTCTCCAGTGTAGTGAAATGGAATCTTCGCTTCGCTCGCTACGCTCGCTACGCTCATCCAATTATATTTGCTCGACATTTCTTGTACCAATACAAATTATTACTTGTGGTGATGGCGGGATTTTGAAAGTTTCAAATCTCAAGCTACAGAATATTCTAATTTTTTAAATTTTGTAAAGGTGTTTTTATCAATACAAGAATTATAAAATTAATTAATTTAAATTAAAACAGATTAGTTCGAGTAATCTATTATCTGTGGTTTGAGCATACCTGAGACTACCACATAATTAAAAAAAGCTTGTTCGTAGTAGACTCACAGCATTGTAAATTTTGTTAATCATTGTTTTAATGAAGTGTCATGCCTAGTCTAAGGTCGACCAATCATGTTTTTGAGACTGTATACTTGAACTATACAATACAGTTTTGCTGTAGAGTGTAGCAAACAATGCAACTTACCTGTTGTAACAAATAACGTTTAGAAACTTCGTTTAAAGATTCACAGAAATGCCTGGATTGCTTATAATAATTGCAACTTCACTGACGGTACTTTTATGGATCCGTCCATTTATTAGGATATTGCAATTGTCACTAGTTTTGATATTTAAGTAGAAATTAATCAGCAAATCACTTGAAATACCTGAAAATCCGAATTCTTATCATTATGTGAAGATATCATAACAAAACACAACCGGTCCTATACATAATTCATGACAAGTGAAAATTATTACAATAGATTACACTTCAAGTGTTATGAATTATGATGACAATGCACACAATGTAAGCCTACGTGGCCTGAGAGATAAAATTCAATTGTGCTCTCATGACATGCAGGTTTTATTTTTCTAGTGGTCAAAATAGGTTTCTGTTGATAGTGCATTTAATTTCATTTTCTCTTTAACTTTAATACTAGATATGTCATACATGACTTAGTAAGCTACCAAAACGATTTTATTCCTTCAATCAATCTACATATGAGTAATAACTAGTAAATGATCCACTAACCTATATAAAAAGGGCCGGTTTACCCTCCCTCCCCCCCCCCCCCGTCAGTATTTTTTGCATCACACACCAAATGCGAGCACAAATGAACACAGGAACTGAGCACAGAATTGGATGAGAATATATTCATAAACATCAAAACAAGTATTTCAAATCAAATCAAAACCGTATTTAGAGTCTACCCACTCAGTCACACAACTTATTTTCAGTGGGGGACAGTAAACCAAAGTGACCAAGCCAACCCTGCAGGCCCAGACGCAATCGACGAGTGAGCGATTAACAACCAAAGATTGATATTTTAAATAGAAATATATCAGTGGTATGGACAGTGCGAACACCCGCGGATCAACACCAGAATCGACATGGCTAATTCAGAACAACTTTAAATTTATTAAGTGCCTCGTTGCTAGGACGGCTCTAAAGTCACCGTTTACAAATTCCTAAGAGACGAACTGATGGACGTAAGTCCAAATCAGAAGTTAAAAAACTTCTGATTTTAGCGGGAATCGAACCTTGGACCTTCTGCATTGGAAGCAGGTAGGCTAACCACAAGAACAACTTTTTAAAAAAAATCAACAAAATTGATTGTACCTTTTTAACGAGAAGTATTTCGCAATATCGCCCACGTTACGCAAACACATTATTCTTGCTTTGACCTGTCAAATATAGGAACACATTAAAACTATTCAGAAGGGATTTTAACAAGATGATGTCTAGATTTGTTATCTTCGTAGCGCGTATATCTTCCATAATTTGCTGTTTAACTGATGCAACCAATAAGACGAATAATCACTCGAGTTCACCGTGTACTTGGCCGTGACCAGCGAAGTTTATCATCTCTGCAATTTATCCTGGGAAAAACTCAGACATCTCTCGACAAGAAAAGGTTTCACAGTTGGCCCTGGATTTCCCCCTAGGTGGGCATTTTTATAATTCAAGTACAGTATTTTGTTCATTACTAGCTGGCCTGAACATATCCCCCAAGTTTCATTCAGAAATATTAAATGCCCAGGTAAATATCTTAATAAGCTAGAATAAACGTGTATTCTGCTTGTTTTGTTCAGGAATCGTTAAGTTATTGAAGTTCACTTTGCAGAAAACTTAGTTTGAAAAAACATAAAAATACAGCCAAGGCTAACACACTAAAAAAACAGTAAGTTGTAAAAGAAAATGCAACCTTATTATACCCTTTCACATTTGCGTAATAAAAATACATAAAATCACATCTCTTTGTTACTGCAACCTTGCAAATTTTGGCAAAACAAAATTTGCAACTATTATTCATTGTTTTAATGTAACATTAAGTCAAAAATTAAATTTTACCAAGCTTTACATAGATGCAATCACGGAGCAAAGTGCTTTAATTCATTTTATAAATTTTATAACAACAAAAGTAGGCATACAAAAGCTTGGGCAAGCTTGTAAATTAAAATGTGTGTGTTATACTTGGCAGACGATTAACAAGTTTTTGTATTCGTGGGATCTCAATATATTCCAACTTCAATTATTGCTTAATTATAATTGTGAAAATACAATTATTTTTTCTGTGGTATTACAAACCAACAGTACCAGATTGTCAAGTAAAAAACGTACCCAACAATCGCATCTGGCAAACATTTTAGGTAAGTATTCTATAGTGATGAGTGAGTGACATTGTCACAATGGAAACATAAGAATATTAAGAAGAGAGTATGAAAGGTTAGCAAAAAGAGAAAAAAAGAAAAGAAAGAAAGAAAGAAGAAAGAAGGAAAAAAAGAAAAAAGTTACATTGTACAATGGAAACATAAGAATAAAAAGAAGATAGTATGAAAGGTTAGCAAAAAGAGAAAAAAAGGGAAAAAAGGAAAGAAAAAACAGAGAATAAGAGAGAAAAGTTGGAAGACCAAGACATAGTGAATTGAACAAATTAAACAAAGCATAGGGGATAGAATAGAGACGTGTCTTGGGAGGAGTAAAGGTATAGAATTGGGAGGATGGTGGGAAGATCGGAAGAAATGGAGAGACTTGGTAACAATAGAAGAGCAGCAGGATATGGAAGAGATGTCAAACGAAGAGGAGGCTGAAGAAATTATTGTAATACAGACCCGATTTAGTTTATATTTCATAGTTCACATATTTTTCAACAATCAGTTTCTCATATTTTCCCGTGGTTTCGAGTTCCCGACAAGTTACACGTATTGCAACTTAGCAAGCTCAGCACCCCAGTCCGTGAGATCTTCAAGCTTTGCTAAGCGCGGCAACACGTGGAGCTGACCGCCTTGCATCGACGACAGTCTAGATTCGAGTTTCCTACAAGCAAGGTCACAATGTAATCGTACCAGTTTTCTAAAATCAATATTTCCTAAATTTAAATAATAAATATGTTTTTAGTTTCAAATATTACAACTTGTGTTTTCAAGAAGTATAACCACCACCACCTCCCTTGCCGTATCTACCTTTGTCCCCAGGGGCATGACCTGCTTCGCCCCCAAATTAAAGAACCCTTTTAATTCTTAACGCCTTTTCGGTTACGTATCGAGGAGCAGTGTTACAGTGGTGGCAGCGGTACCTTTTTAAGGTTTTCGGTGTTATTTTTGCGTATCAAGTGACCTCAAGAAGAACGTGTTGTACACCAGCAAGTTAGAAGCAGCAAGATATGGAAGAGTTGTCAGACGAAGAGGAGGCTGAAGAAATTATCAATAGAAGAGCAGCAAGATATGGAAGAGTTGTCAGACGAAGAGGAGGCTGAAGAAATTATGTCACTGTCAGGTCTAGCTAACCGGCAGCTAAGAAAGCGAAAATAGCCTTGGTAAATGAGCTAACGCTTTTATTTCCGCAACCTGAGCATTAGTTAGGAAATTGGGACGGATAAAAATATTGTAAATAAAAAAGGTTTGTATAAGAACCTTGATATCGATGCCTTCCGGGTGACTTTTTAACTTTTTTCTTTCAAAAGGCACTAAATATCAATATCATTTAAATCCACATATACACTATGAATGTTGTAATCCCATCCTTTTGTCAGATTCGCTGGGAAAATTAAAACTGACAAATGTGGCAGCAGGAGGGGGAGAGGGGGTGGAGGGGGAATAATAATTTTATTCGAAAAGTAATTTTGAACACGTTTCAAAATATATTTTTACTCAGAAAGAAATGTTTGTACTTCAACCGAAATTAGAATCCCCTCAAATATGACCTTAACATGACAAATTCCATTTCCATTTCAAAAAGGCAGAAGACTCCTCGTCATCGGCAACGCCCCAACTCGGCTTGCTCCTGCTGTAAAATTGGTTGTTAGGTGCCTGGGTGTATTGACGCGCAGCGGCTTGGCTGCGGCACCCTATCGGGCACCTGAATAAAATAATATAACTTATTTCTTCAAAATTATCACAACATACATTATTGTACGCTTTTATTGTTTTATATGTATAATGAAGTTTTACATTATTTTACAATACGAAACGCTTAAGTGCAATATGATATCAAAATCAACAGCCAAGGTCCACTTAATCTCCTAGCGGTGCTTTGCCGGACCTTTGAGGGACCTTGATCAACGACGATAACACAAGATAGCGGATTTATCTTCTTTTCTGCTTATATTAGACATCGTTATGAGCCAGTGAAGAATCTTGAGCTGTCGCCTTGAAAAACACCACACCTGTGAATAAAGAAACACATAAAATAAATTAATAAATAAAATAAATTGTATTTAGAGTCTATCCACTCAGTTATATAACTGATTTTCAGTGGAGGACTTTAAATCAAAGCGACCAAGCCAACCCTGTAGGCCCCGACGCAATCGACGAGTGAGCGATAACCAACCAAAGATCGATATTTTTAATAGGAAATATAGTAATCAGTGGTATGGACAGTGCGAACACCCGCGAATCAACGCCAGAATCAACAAGGCCGATTCAGAACAACTCTGAATGGACTTAAGTCCAAATCAGAAGTTAAAAATTTACTGACTTTAGCGGGACTCGAACCCTGGACCTTCTGCATTGGAAGCAGATACGCTAACAACAAGACCAACGAGCCACACATCAACAACATCAACATTTTGTTGGTACCGGTAAATATTTATTTGGTAGACCTATACTAATCAGAGAGTCACACCTGCAGAGTTTCCGAATTTTGCCATGCGGCAACAATTCTTTTTCACACAGCCCAAACACAAGACAGTCTCTCTTAGTTGGGCTTCTCTTACAAATAACAAAATCTTAAATGTTCTGTACACAATCATGTAATTGTAAACTGTATGATTTTTTTTCGTTTTCTGGTTTAAAAAACTACACTCGTACAATATTTAATACTTTTTCAATATTGCCCTAATACCACGTGTGTGACGTAGACTCGGAATTTAATTTTTGCACATTATTTTAATTAAATAAATATAATTCGTTTCTCATTCTTCAGGTAGTTAAAGGTCTAAAGCCAATATACTACAATTCGGAGAGTTGAATATATATTTTTCCTATACTCTCCTTGATACCCCAAGCTGAATATGAATAATGCCTGTGCTACAATCAAGGTGGTTATCTAACACCATGATCTGAACGTGCAACTTACCCAGGGGATTGACTCGTACGCTCAGAGATTCATCTGGTGTCAGCGTAAAGGAAGCGCCACCGTTGTAGAGGTCCTGTAACGAGAACAAACGTTTTATTATTGGATGAGCGAAGCGAAGACTTCAATTTCACCGACCCCCCAAAAAATTTAGCTCGGGTGTTTTTTTTTTTTTTTTTTTTTTTTTTTTCGTTTTTCTGTCTGTTTGTTCGCTCTCTACCGGGCAAACGGCATATGCGATCTTGATGAAAATTTGACACGACCTTCGTTTTCTCTGAACTTAGACTTGCCACGTTTTTGGGTACAATCGAAGAAATATTTCTCATAAATATCGTACTTTTACGATTTTTTTCGATTTTTAGTGCGATATTTTCGTGCCATTTGGGCCAATTCTGATCAAACGGGTGGGGCTACAACGTTCATATTTCACATGGACATTAAGGTTATGGTGATGTATTGCTTTCTGAAAAAAAAAGTTGAAAAAGTTAGCCAGAATCGAGAGAAATAAAGCTTTTAAAATACGTTTTTTGACTTTTTGTGCGATATTTTCGTGCTATTTGGGCCAATTCTGACCAAACGGGTGGGGCTACAACGTTCAAATTATACATGGACATTAAGGTTATGGTGATGTAGTACCTTTTGAAAGAAAATGTTGAAAAAGTTAGCCAGAATCCATAGAAATATAGCTTTTAATGTAAGATTTTTACGTTAAATAATAACAAATTAACAAGAAACAATAGAAACTTGACAACAATCACCTACAATGCGTCGGCAGAAAAACAAAGCACTTGCAAAAGTAAAGATATCCCACGCAAACTAAAAACTTTAAAAAAGCTCATCCATCAACGCGGCGGGACTTTAGCGTTTTCCTAGTTAGGTTCATGTATGCATGATATCGAAGATCTAAACTAGGTATACTGAAGATCGTATAGATACTGTTGCTCCAAAGCAAGTAGGCAGATGAGCGCGGTTTCGGCGGGCCAATGAGCGGTCAGTATTTTAATTCGGGGACTTCTGACTGGCTGCAATCCACTCGCCAGGCGCCAGTGACGTCAGCATCTGCTTACTTGCTTCGGAACAACTATACATAAATACTGGTTGCAAAAAGGTGAATTAATAAAAATAGGAACACCCACACTCAAACTTACACACGGGACACGGGACACGGGACACGGGAGACGCGTGACTTACACTGAAGACGTATCCTTGCTGGTTGTTGAGGCCCATATCGGACAGCTTCACAGTGTGGGGATAGGGGTACCCGTCGTCCCTCTTGCTGACCACGGCAACTGCCCACGAAGTTTCTCCAGCCTGAGTTAGAGGCAGAATAGGCCTGGTCCACACGTCTACCTGTTCGAAGTTCAACCCCTAAGCAACACACATTCCACGATCAGTATAATAATTTCTATACTCAACGGTATCACAGAAACAGAACGACAAGTTCAACAATATGGAGTCCAAAGTGAGTTTCTTATCCGACACCGTTCTCTTTGGTTTCTGCTATAGACGACTCAGGGTAAAAGGGGCAAAGGGGTGCACTAATAGTTCCCCACGAATTTCCGTAAGAATTGAAAGTTTGATCAGCTATACTATTTTATTGGATGAGCGAAGCGAAGACTTCAATTTCACCGACCCCCCAAAAAAATTAGCTCGGGTGTTTTTTTTTTTTTTTTTTTTTTTCGTTTTTCTGTCTGTTTGTTCGCTCTCTACCGGGCAAACGGCATATGCGATCTTGATGAAAATTTGACACGACCTTCGTTTTCTCTGAACTTAGACTTGCCACGTTTTTGGGTACAATCGAAGAAATATTTCTCATAAATATCGTACTTTTACGATTTTTTTCGATTTTTAGTGCGATATTTTCGTGCCATTTGGGCCAATTCTGATCAAACGGGTGGGGCTACAACGTTCATATTTCACATTATGGTGATGTATTGCTTTCTGAAAGAAAAAGTTGAAAAAGTTAGCCAGAATCGAGAGAAATAAAGCTTTTAATATACGTTTTTTGACTTTTTGTGCGATATTTTCGTGCCATTTGGGCCAATTCTGACCAAACGGGTGGGGCTACAACGTTCATATTATACATGGACATTAAGGTTATGGTGATGTAGTACCTTTTGAAAGAAAATTTTGAAAAAGTTAGCCAGAATCCATAGAAATATAGCTTTTAATGTAAGATTTTTACGTTAAATAATAACAAATTAACAGGAAACAATAGAAACTTGACAACAATCACCTACAATGCGTCGGCAGAAAAACAAAGCACTTGCAAAAGTAAAGATATCCCACGCAAACTAAAAACTTTAAAAAAGCTCATCCATCAACGCGGCGGGACTTTAGCGTTTTCCTAGTATAAATATCAATAACAATATTGTATTCAAGTCACGATTGTTAAATATATAATGAGAATGGGAGTTTATACTATTCTATACACTTCTGCTGTCTGTAGAGTTAGACTGAAATATTTCGGAAGAACTCATATTTATTTCAATGTGATAAACATGATCAGTTACACAGTAAGATTTTGTTACTACTACTCTGCTACTATTACTACTATGAGTTATGTGAGTCTGAGTACGTATTTATTACATGTTTATCAATGATGGATTTGCCTGTACTTGCCCTGAAAGACTAAACATGAACATGAATGATGACTCCAGGGTACGCAAGTCCTACTCACTCTTTTCATCCTCTGCCCCTGAATACCCAGAGGATCCTGGTTAACAGCAAGGATGGCTTCGTTCTGTAGGATAGCCTTGTAGTCTGGTTTCACAGTTGCCAGTTCTGTAGACATAAGAAGGGGCGCGGCCAGAATCGCCCAAATGGCCATTTGCAGCTGGCTTTGGTCGAAAGACAAGCCGAAGTTACCAATGACCAACTAAAACAGAAGCACAAGCAGGATTCAATCGAAGTTTTACGTTCGAAATAAGGTCCTTTATAAAAATGTATGGGGTTAAACTAGGAAGCTTCGCAAACGCAGGCGCGTTGTTGGATGAGCGTAATTTTTTTAAACGAAAAAAGCGTAAAATTGCAATTTTCATGAGAATTTTTTTTCGATTGCGCTCAAATTTCACACCAATATATAAATTTATAAAATAAAGGTGCTGTAAAAAAATCATTACAATCGAATAAAGCATGTAGGTGTTATAAGTCAAAGAAATGTTTTAATAATAAAAAGCGTAAAATTGCTTTTTTCATGAGAAATAATTTTTCGGTTGCGCTCAAATTTCCCACGAGTATATAAATTCATAAAATTAAGGTTCTGTGCAAAAATCATCATAATCGGATAAAGCATGTAGGTGGTTTAAGTTATAGAAGTTTTAAAAAAATCGAATAAATCGTAACATTGCGATTTTCATGAAAAATAAATTTTCGATTGCACTCAAATTTCACACGAATATAATAATTTATAAAATTCAGGTTGTGTGCAAAAATCATAATGTTGGTGTTATAAGTCGAAAGCCTTTTTTTTAATAAATCGAAAAAAATCGTAAAATTGCGATTTTAATGAGAAATAATTTTTCGATCACGCTCAAAAACTTGTCAGTTCTATGTTCAGAAATTTCGAAGGCCTCCAGAAAATTTCATCGCAATTGGAGTATCGGTTTAGCCGGAATCGTGTTAACGAACAGACAAAAAGAAGAAAAAAAACATTCCGGATTTTTTTCTCCAGTATAGTAGAATGGAATCTTCTATTCGCTCGCTACGCTCATCCAATGAAGGAAGGTTTATTAGAAGTTTGCGAAGAAATAGGCCCAAGGCAAACATTTGAGGTGATCGACATGAAAACTAATCCCTTGAGATTGTAGTGAAATGTGGAATGAGGATGAGTTTTAGAGTTAGTGAGTTTCAGTTCGAGGTCGAGTTCTAGTTCGAGTTGTGGTGTTCGAGCTTAAGTGTAGTGTTTTCGAGGTGTGGGAAGAACACAAAAGGTTTCTGGTGGTCATTGCGATAGTTCATAGAAGGCCTACATGAAGAGGCGACTAAGAAGAAACGCCGAGCTTGGCAGTTCAGCTCTGGTTATACCAAAACATTGAGTTAGCATTATTAGCGTCAACCCTTATTCAACTAGTACATTCATACCATGTCGGGATCATTCCAGTGACCAGGGCCGGCGTACTGGGCGATCCTGTCTTGATTCTTCCCAAAGTAGTCAATGATGTCTGTAACTGTCTCCCAGGAATCTTGGATGTCTCCATAGTTTCGCCACAGGTTGCAGAATTCTGAGATAAGCGTCAAGTTTGGGCTGAAAGTAAAAGAATGCAGTAAAGTAGACGAATGGATACGTCCGATCATACGTTGGGCGCCAGATATACTATGTCTACGGATAGGTGTATACAGGGTGCGAATTGACGGGGGGATGGGGGGATTTCCCCCTCTGGTAATTCCATCTCTGGCTCTGTTTTACTGAAAGGTTTCCCCGCCGAGGATGGCTAAATCCCCATCTCTGGATACCCATCTCATATCATATCAAGTGACTTTATCTCGTAATGTTAATAAATAATGCGACAATTTACACATATATATTTATTTCAAAAATAATACCTCAAATCGCTTCTAATGCCATCTCGAGGGCAATAATATTCCCAAAACCCCTTACAGCCCACACAGACTGTACTTGCCCCCCCCCCCCCTCCCTCTATGCCAAGCCGTCAATTCGCATCCTAGGTCATGTTTACATGAATATTTCATCACTCACCTTCATGCCAGAAAACTCTTGGTAGACTGGCCAGCTGCAGGAGTAAACCATTGGACGTCCGGTTTTGTTGAGGAAACGACCAAACTCGGGATAGCCTAGACACACATTAGAACTTTGTTACAGGTGGTTGTGGTAGCCAAAACAACTATACATGACTGATAGAAACTAGCATAAAGATTTAAGAAACAATTAAATGACAACTAATTGTTGATTGTATTCAGTTATTAACATTATAGTTCTGTTTTTTTGACCACCAATTTTTACACCTTTGAAGAAATAAGCGTTCTTTTGTCCAGCTGTAATAACAGTATTTCTTCCTTTGACGTGTTCTTTTGTCCAGGGGGTAATTACAACTTTTACACTTTTTGCACCTGCCTCTTGAGGAGGTGTAAAATGTGTAGCTATGGAAATTCGCGCCAATTTGAAGAGTAACCTCGTTATAATGTGCGATTGTTTTATAATTAGAAGATAAAAGTGGTAATAATTAAATAATATGGAATAGAATTATAGAAAATGCACAAAACTGTGTTATTGAGTGAGATATCTTCTGAAAGTGTTTGAATTGAATGACAGCTGGCAACATAACCTCGAAATTTGCTGTCAAATTACAACAAAATCGTTCTTTTGTCCACCCGTAAAATATTACTTCTTTTAACCCCATTTCTAATTCTGTATTTTACACCTAGGTGTAATTAACACAATTTGAGGTGGACAAAAGAACAAACCTATTGAAATCACCATTCCAATATTAACTGCAACTCTTGGTTGTTCTAACAGTGGTGGTAAAATAGTTGATCACTTTCAACATTATCGTAAAAAGTATTCTTGATCGACCTTAAACCAATATTTAAAAATAGCTAATATATCGTGAATTTATAAACAATTTGATGTAGCATGCAGCAGTGAAAGATAAAATGATTTAGTTGAAAAGTTTACGATGGTATTTGCTTCAAAACAAATTATAATCGGGGGATTTACTATAACATGGCATCAAATATCACCTAGAAGATGTTTCTAGACCAACAAGCAAGGGGATATCGACTCACCAACGTCCATGTCCTCGGGCTCAGCCCAGCATCCATCCACCTTCACATAGTCCACACCCCAGTCGGCAAAAGTCTGCGCGTCAGTCTCCAAATGGCCGAGGATGCCGGGGTATCCTGCACACGTGTAGTTGCCGTAGTCTTCGTAGATACCGAACTTTAGGCCCAGATTGTGGATCTATAAACAGAAGGTAACAAATTTAGAGGAATACACTAACTTTCATTAGTTCCCCAGATATAAGCAGACAACGGTTTAAAATGGACGGATTATTTAGATTACGTACATTGGCAGTTTTATTTAAGCGAATTTCGTCTGTCTTAGAAAGAAACCCGTAAAGGATAATTTGTCCACGTTTTAGGTTACTATAACTAGTTGCTTTGAGGGTATTTGGAAGGGAAATTGGGGTGGCTGATTCAGCATTCCCATTTACATATTTTTAATTATTGTTATAATTATTTTTTAAATTTATTTAACGTCTATCCAATTCAGTTAAGAGGAGCCCGGTATGCTACATTTACGTGCTTTCAAATTTCTCAGACAATTTTAGTCGCATCTATTAGTCATTTTATATAATTGTGTGAAAATGAATTATTAAGGCATCTTTCACAACACTTTTCCATTAATTAATTATAGAAAATAAACTAAACTAAATTCTATTTTCTAGAATTTAGCATCTGACAAAATAATCACAAACACCTAAGTAACAACGCATTTTCTGATTGATCTATGATAAATATTGAAAATCTGATATGATAGGGCCGTACAGATGACCTTCATTATCACGTATGTCAATTGTACTAATAAGATGTAATGATTTATGGCTGCAGGACAATTAAGAAACACGCCGAACATCGAATTCCGCCGGTTTCCTCAACAACTGATTTACGAAGGAGGACAATAAATAGTTTGCATTTTCTCCACAAGCGGCTGAGGTGTAAGTAACCGGATAGTTTACTAAAGGGGTCGTTGTCTTCCCTCTACAGGTTGGAAATATAACACTAAATCATATAATACATTGAATTAATCATTTTCTCCCGTCTGGTGTTTTAGGTATCGAATATATCTCTTCGTTTTCTCTTCATTATGTTGATACTTGTTCGTTTGCAAACCACAAGGAAAAAAATCCCACTACGCTAATAACAGTTCTGCGGGACGATAGAAGTGCAACCTGTAATTAATTTGTCGGACGCATAACGCCCCTCTGTGCACCGAGCCCCGCCACATAAAAGCAGGAACGATTTGAACCTGTTTTTATAGAAAATAAAAGCTGTACTTGAATTTTGTATACCGTCAACGCAATTTCGTCCAACTTACCTAAAAAAAATTGAATACACAATTTTGTATAATTTACTGGTACTTAAAATTAAAATATGCAATAACAAGAAATACTCGCATAGTCTGCCAATGCCTTGATGCCACTGGGAAATCTCTCAGGGTCCGGTTGCAATCTTCCATCCTCGTCTCTCTCATAAGCCAACCAGCAGTCGTCTATGATGACGTACTCGTAGCCTTTTGCCGCGTACCCCTCGGACACCATCAGGTCAGCGGTGCGCATGAACAACTTCTCACTGTAGAATACAATACGTAGATAAGAAAAACCAGTATGTTATGAAAAATAAAGGAAAATTCCGTTAAAAATCTTCATCCAATTATCAACAGGTTATATGAACTGATTTTTTTTCTCCTTAAATGTTAATACACGAGAAATATGGAAACAATTGACACCGAATGAGTGGATTTTTGTAGCGATCTCGGGTAATTCAATAACATTTCTACTACAGAGTGGTGGTGGAGGGGGGATAATAATACGTTTTAACGATTTAACGTCTGCTGCTCTCAGGAGACTTAGTATTTAATTGTATTGTGATAATTTGTATTTGAACAAAATAAGAATTTTTCAATTTCTCTCATTTATATGCAATAAACTTTAATATATCAAACTTGAGTGAAATATCCATTAGAAGAACATTTCTGAAAACACGACCTGAAGCGAAAACAAATTAAATTATTTTAAAAATATCAGGGTAAGTCCATTTAACGCATTTAAAAGTAAATATCGTTGATTATTCAATCAAACGATTAAGAAAATAACGAATTGCCTCTCCACTTATTTCTACAACGTGTACGTTTGTAGCTCTAAATTAAATATCAGTAACTATTTCCAAAAATAAAATTGGTATGGGGTAGGAGAATCACACACAAATAAATGTTGTATCGAACTACTTGCTACTTTTCTCTCATTCTCAATTGCTTACCAGAAGTAATACATTCCTATGTGCTATAAATAGTAGTTACCTAATACATTCATCTGGGAAGTTCACGCAATCTGTTATGCACCGGAATCTCTCCCAAGCTAGCCATCCCATGGGTGGAGTCAAGGCTAGTCCATTGTCCAAGCCAGCTACCAGACATGGTCCCAGGAAGAGCAGTACAGACGATATGAGGAGCTTCATGTGCATATTATTTTTAAAGAACCTCCCAAAGTTTCAAATTTCAAAGATGAACATTGGGAGTTAATCAGTGATCCAAAATATATGTGAAATTCACTGTATTTGGTGATCAAATGAATTTGAAATTGACACAATGTGATAAAAGTATTGCCAAATTCTTCTTCCAACCATCTTAAGTATCAATAAATCGCAATTGGTTTGTAATGAATGCAACTTACCTTAATAACAAGTAAACTGTAGAACAATCGCTTAAATTCACAAAGAAATTACTCGAAATGAGCTTCACTATTCGTGCCGCGATTGATTATTATTGAAATGGCACTAACGAGTGGCATTTATCTTTCAACACGACCTTATATATTGTCACAATAGTTTTAATATTCATAAAGCCACGAAAAACTGTAAGTTTATCAGCAAGTCACTTGAAAAAGATGGAAAAAAAATCTTATCTGGTCATGAGATATCACAACAATGCACAATAGACCTTTCCTTCAATAATTTCACGTATTTTGTTTACAGTAGATCATAGACAAGAATATTAATTATGGTTAGTAAGATAAGGAGCTAGTGGGAACAATAGAGAATAAAAAAAATATCTGACCTTATTTTCAACAATGAAGTCGGGTAGGGGCGCGTGGATCCTACCAGACCCTCCGGGCTACTCATGGTAGTTCGTCCCCTGTCTTCTTTCCTTCACATCCGTATTTCTCAGATCTTTCCACCGGTTCTGGTCATACTTCTCTTTCTTTCCACCAATTTTCCTGTTGTCCGTTCCAAGCTTTGTTTCGGCTTTACATCAATTTCTATTACCTTCCTGCACCCGCATCCTGTTCATACATAAGAGGGGGGGAGGGAATGTTTATTATTTTAAAGCCAGCGCCAGCGCTACAGCCAGCGATTTAGCCGCGGTCGTTTAACCAGTTCCCACTCGAACACTGAAGTTAAACAACATCGGGCGTGGTCAGGGGTTGAGTGGGTCGCCGCTCTGCCCTGAAACACACGTATATCGCTGGCTAGAGCAGACTAGGGTTCGTAAGCTTGTGTGACAGCTTCGTTCTCCTTGGAGCCGTCTGCTCGGCAGTCCAGGTTAGTGGAGGAACCTATATGACTGTCAAAAGTTACACTGTCCTTTCGGATGGGACGTAAAGCCGTTGGTCCCCTTGGTACTTTTCGGTAGGAGTAGGTTATGTGCCGGTACCGGGTTTCCCCTCCTCCCTTCTCTATTAAATTTGCACTAGTGGGCTACATTGCCTGCTGCAAATAGAGACATAAATAAAAAATAACAATATAATAAATTATAATTCAAATTAATAAAAGTGACAGTGACTAATAGTTATACGGAAATAGGGACACCTTTTTCTACAACAAGCAGAAAAAGATTTAGTCTTTTTATAGTCTTCCTAAAATCGATGAAACGATGAACAACTGTAAAAATGAATCAGTTGCAATCAAGTATGGTGATGGTATTAAAATATAAAGAATTAAATTAAAATCATATTTATTTAGGAAACCTGGTCTGGTAAAACACTGGCACAAACGTAAATTTCTGAGGTAAGGCTGGTACACAAAGTATATACCCTACCCAAGTATTTAAAATGCCCACGTCAAATATCTTAAGTAGTAAAATGAAGAAAATTACCCATTGTTCCTATCTATGATTGACTTTGATACAAAATAAATGTTATTTATAAAATTTAAAAGATATTCCAAAAAATAACTACCTACCTAAAGTCACTAATATTTTTACTCGGCGACTAATCAGATATTTTGAAGGCGGAATATCTGCTTCAGGGCAAAGTTGTTAAACAATGCCTAGAGTTTAGTTAGAGTTTGGCTCTAAGGGAAAAACTCTCATAATGAAGGGTATGGACGTAATCTCATCTGTAGCGGTCCAATATTAAATATCCTGCTGTGCTGTGCTGAACTGGGTGGAACATGATAATGAACGCGATGATTCTGTTTTATTATAGAGAAATACCACTCATAAAAGAAACTAGTAAAAATATAATCACCCTTACAATTTACAACTTAAAAGTGTTGAAATCTTAAAGACGAGTCACCTCAATGTATCCTTCTACATACACGCTATAAATACGTCAACCTCAAATCATTTCGCCCTTGAATGCATCCAAGCTAAGTTTAGCAAAGTAGAATTTGCATAAACATCCACTCAAGAAACAACATACAGAAGGAATAAATGCAAATTACATTCGTTAAAATTGACTTAAATGTAGTCAAGGGGCGAAGTGAGGTCACGTATTTTTAATTCCGTAAATCTAAAAAGTGTGAAAGGTTGAATTGGGTTGGTCCTTTTTTATATCTCAATACTTTGGAGTGTAAGGCTTGGGTTTCTTTTTACAAGTTTTTTGTTTACGTGATTGCAAAGTGGTTAACACCAATAATAATGATAACGAATGATAATTCAATGAAATTGTTTTGTTCCATCTAGCGTGTACTGACATATTTTACTATCAAGAGTTCTAATATGTATTTTGTCAGAAGGAATGTATAAGTACTTGTTTACAGCGTGTTGCACTGTAAACGTAAAAATTGTGCATCCTATCGCCAGATGTTAATTCATAACAATGTACATTATAAGATAACATTATTGTTAGCTTCAAGTGACATGAAGTGTCCTAGATTATGAGTCTAATAATACTTTGAATGTACAAACAAAGCATTTCATCTTAATTACTTCACCTCATTTCAAGTACGCCAGATTATGAGACTGATTGATCACAAACTGAATACACTAATACAGTGTGTTACCTGAGTTGTGTATAAAAATGTCATGTCGCATGTTTAAAAAAATGTACTCGATTGAGATGACTGGATGTGCCGTATATTAATCTGATTATTATTCTTGGTCTTGGTTTTGCTAGTTCTTGTTACTAGATTGCTGATTTCAGAATTCGACAAGATGTATTACACTTTGTGCTCATAGAGGTACGTGAAAATAGCGTTTTGTGAATAGACGCTACAAAACGCACTTTTTTTGTACTTACAACTTAGTTTTTCAGTTCCTATTTTATTGTATTTTCCTTAGTATCTAATATTTCCTTATATACATTTATATTCAGTTGATATTAATTTAACCTTGATGACCTAATTTCAAATTAAAAACATGAAAAAGTTCATACACAAGATTTAAATGGTGGCCAAAAAATAGATTCTACAAAACGCTATAAAATGACACTTGAAAAAGCTATATAAACGTATCTCTACTCATAGTCGCCATGAATTCTGTACCAAAACTTGTGTGCACTTTCAATTCTTGTACTTTACCCTGTATTTGATGTTAAGTTCAAGTTGAAAGTAAATTTAACCGACAGGTAACTTCACTATGGCAACGACTAATCAGAAACTTTGAAAATATTTTATTTAAAAAAACTTTAATTTGTATCTGCAGCCCATGCTGTTGCCTGAAGACACAGAAAATATTTGGAATGGAAAGGAGGAAATAGGACACATTTGGCAATTGGCAAATAGCTATTCGCTCGGCCAAGAAGGATCCGAGTATACAGAATTGCAAAGTTGTCAATAAAGCATACATGGACAGCCCTACAAATTATTGCATATTTTAAAAAATCTCTCAATGCCACAAACAATTCACGAATATAGTCAATTTTGTACTTTTTAATCAAATCAAAAATCGTGTAAATCAATTTATCTATTTTTAAATTTTATAAAACCAATTTAGAAAAGTGTTACTGGGTGGGCCCTATATTTCCACTTTCGTGACAACTGTTCAAAATTTCACACATCTGTGGTGTCAGCCGAGCGATCAGAAATGTGGCTAAAACGCATGTGTGTCCTAAATCCTCTTAAAAGAAACCTACTATACAAGTCGTGTCTTAAAAAAAAATACAGGTGGACAGGTAAATTTCAACTGGACGTTGATATCCTGGACTTTAATCGCGCTCAACTATTCTAAGTTCTAACATTACTTGTAAAGCCACAAACGATTGATGATTTTATTGATACCAATGCCAAGATTTATCATCGTTTTGGTAGTATTCACATACGTTCTAACTAATTTTTGCATTGTAATTGTATATTATGCATTGGAAAAACCTTACACTTCCAGCGTAAAGACTTACTTGAAATAAAATAAAATTATATATATATATATATATAATATATATAACTGAAAATATATTTTTGAGGTAAACTTGCGGTTTGTGTTGAATAGATAAAAATATTATGTATTACCGAGTTAATATATTGCACACAGTCTTTTCAGGGTAGTCCGTGCTGGTTAGGTTTATTGATTCTTAACGTTCGGCGATATCTCAGCCATGCTTCAAGGAAATTAAAAAAAAAAAAAATTCCAAAAAAGAAAAAACGTACTTCATAACAATACACTGATACTGATACAAGAAAAAACTAAATAGCTTAGAAACATGAGTAAGACCTACTCAGACAAATACAACAGTGTGAAGCATCAACATATTAAATTACTGTTTAAGATGAACTCAGGTTCCGATGTAGATGGCTCAAGGGGTCCTTGTTGAGTACAACCTATTGTCACTCTGAGGAGACGGGATGCAGCATTTCCATGCAGGAGAGCTTTTGAGTTACACATTACAGCCTCTGACATAAACAATGTTTCCATGTGGCTGGAAGTCTTTTGATCATCCCGGTGTTAATGTTGTGTTGCCCGCTGTCTCCATTTCCACGCCTACTTACGAACGGGCACCAAAAACCTCAACAAAGGACCCGACTTGGCCTCTACTGACGCTGTGGTCATCTTAAACAGTAATAGGATATGTTGAGGCTTCAACTGGTTGTATAATTTGTCTGAGTAGGACTCTACCTATGTTTAACCATTAGTTTTTGTTATGTATCTTAGTTGCAGTGTTTGTTATGAAGTACGGTTTTGTTTTTTTTTGTGTTTTTTTTATATTGTTTTTTTTTTGGTTTAATTTCCTTGAAGATGGGCAGGGAGAACTACCCGAAACGTTGGAATAAATAAAAATAAAACCACACGGACTACCCGAAAATACTATGTGTGCATATTCAATCTGTGAAAGTCTGCGATATAACATATATATATGAGAGTTATCGTAGTTTGGGAAAAAAGTCAAAGAAAGACTGTAAGTAGAACTAAGCCCCAGAAATTGACAATAAAGTACCTTACTAAAACCTACGAAAAATCCTACAGTCAGGGTACAGGTTCTTAATATCAAACCGATAATCTTCAGAGGGTGGTTGGGGGAGAGCTCAGCAACTGGTTGCCCTGAGCAACGGAGAAATTGACTCTAAACATTCTTTGGTTTGCAGTTGCATCCAAGCTATAAACTCATATAGCTTGAACATGAACAGTAAAACAAGCGTAAACTAAGCTGAGCTGCATATATATTCTAAATGTGTGCAAACATAATCTATAAACATGAACATTATTCACAATTTTAAGTAATGGTAATTTTTCGACGTTAAAAACAAACCCGTGTTAAGAGTCGAAACATGGCGTTGCAATGCGTTGCCATGGCGCGGCCATTAAGCATGACGTCACACTAATGTAGTCTCTATACAGTATAGCAAGGAACCAAAATAAACCTCGTGACATGATCTACTGGTATAAAAACCTCCTCGACTGGCCCGGCACGTGATTTGCAACCAACACATCAGTGTCCAACACAACAAATGAGTTATACGAGAAGTGACGGCCGGACGTGCCTCCCCTCCTTTGTCCAGTCTGTATCAGCTGATCAGCGCCAGTCCCTCGCGAGATACGACATGTGAACTTGGACATACTCTTTATGCGTGGCTATGATCACGCATGTGTTTTGTGTGACATGTTACCAGTGCCAATGATTTGTGCTTGAACGATAATTTATCATAATTCGTGGGTGTCAAACTTTCAATGCAACAATTTTTATTAAGACGGTAGGCCTAGACACTGAGAAAGGTAAGTAAGGCCTATCCTCGATAGAGTATAGACCAGACTACATAATCAAATTATTGGAAGTGATTGGCATTTGGCATTCCTAAATGCAGATAATTATACCAACATTGTATAATACATTAAAATAATGTTCATTTTATTAGGAACTTCAGCAGTTCTAAATTTTCCTGCGTGTGACTACAATGAGATATAGTTGTTTAGGGATAGGTATAAGGAATGTGTACGTAGGACCTTGTCTCAACATTATCCTGTGCAATCTTGCCGATTGCCGAAGCTTAATAAATTAGAACTAGTTTTCAAAAGTTATCGTTTCGAAGCAACCTTTGAATCTTGGCCAATCAGCGGGTCATTGTTCTCTCGTCGATGGTGTCGGCGCCTACAGGATTTGCTTGGTCTGCTTTAAATTTTAATCTCCCCTACTGAAAATCAGTTCTGTGACTGAGTGGGTAGACTCTAAATACTAATTTATGTGTTTTATTTATTTATTTAAACAAAGAAATTAGAAAAAGTACAATAATAGAATTCAGTAAAACATCCTGCTTATTTTCCCGCAAAGCAAAATAGTTGATTTATTTAAACAAAAATTTCTTAGAGTGTACAACAAAATAATGTCAATCACAAGAATGTAAAATATCCTTTGCCAATACAATATTTCGTATTTAAACCTATTCTTTCCTACCACTGCTCACGTAGAAATAAAGTTCGGGTCCTAACGAACACCTCCACATACATATTGGTTACTGTAACATGAAAGTAATGATATATTTGCCTTAACAAAGAGTATAATGGCTATCAGTGATATCATTCCTTCTTTTAAACAAAAGTTATTCTTAACATCGTATGACTGCTGAAATCTAAGTCTCGAATTTGTAATAAAAGTTGCAATAAATGGGGAATGCCACAACAAACGACATACAAATGTTTGTGATTATTTCCAAATTGCCAACTACCTGATAGCCAACTGCTGTTTAATTTTGGAAAACGAGTAAGATCGAAAGTGACCCACTTTAATTTCGTAGAAATAAAAATCAGACAATAGGGTGGAAAAAACTTCAATTGTTTTCATTATGTTGCTTAATTCGGCCTCTGGAAGGATCCAAGGTCTGATTTGGTTTTGATTGAAACGTTGGCACAATGGGACAAGTCAACGGACCTATTTTGCCCTACAAATTAACAGTGATAGTATTATATAAAATATTGAGCAATAATAATTAATACTTAGTTTTCATGATAACAATAGGCCTAATTAACGATTTAAGATCCTGCTTGATATATTTTTTAAATACTTCTGTAGTTTGGGGTCCCATTTTTTTTTTTGGGGGGGGGGGGGTACGCCTAGCTTAATTCAGTATGGGGGAGGGGGGAAGCATGTAGCATCCAAATTCATCAAAAATGATTTCTAACGTTATATAAAATTGTGGAAAGAATAGATTGTCCATAACAAACTAAAAACTGCAAGCTTTTCTCTGACCAGATAGGTGCATAGCAGGAGTAAGAAGGGAGATGTCATATGACCAGAGATTGATTCGATCTGACTTTGGATTTGTAATACCCTCGTACCCTCTCAAAATCCATGATCTGACATTGAAGCAACATTGTATCACGTGAATTTGTTCGTCAAAATTCGCCGAGGAGTGGCAAGGAAAATTGAAAGTATTTTATATTATGTAACTAATCAACTGATAATACAACGAATGGCCTAGGAAATTTCAAACAAACAAACGATGTTTTGTATTATCAAGAAGCCGATAAGAAACACTTTCATCATTATCATTATTATTATTTTTACTTGAGGAAGTATAACGTTCTTTTTTAAATATAAGTAGGTCAAAAAGAGTCAATAACATTCCAAATTATTTCAAAACTATATTCTAGTTGTGTAACATTGGCCTAATTTGTAGTCTGGCCTCTAATCTAAATAAGGTGTTTGTTTGCATTTGTTTTCTACATCTGAAATAAATACAGCAATAACATTATTATTACCTAACAAGTAATTTATCATAATACAGTCGATTTCGTGTCACATCTGTCGAACGGACGTCATGAACTCTATAGGTATAAACTACTTTCCTCATGACTTGAGTTGAGATGCAAGATCCGAACCTACTGCTGATTGTTATGGTTATATGTAGATTCTAAAGTCGACCTCAAGTTAAGTGTGATCTGCAGGTACATGAAAAAATTAATGTCCTCCCATCTTGACTACCAAGCAAAGGCGAAGTGGGAAAAAGGGACATTTTATCTATTTTAGTAATACCTCGCACCTTCTTTTGACGAGCTTTTAAACCATTAATTAAATCAATTTCGTTTTAATGGAGATAAATTCATATTTGTTGTGTTTTCACCTAAGACCATTTGAAAGGTAAAACGCAACATCATATACGCAATGCAAAGAAATTGGATTTATCGTTATTGAAACGAAAATTATGTAATTAATTGGTATAGTTTTAGAGCTAGTCAAAAGAACGGTCGAGGTATTATCAAATAAGTTAAATCTTCCTTCTTAATCTTCTCACTTTTGATTGGTGGTGGTGGTTAAGTGGGGAGGAAAATTCGTTTCATGCTGATCATTGTTTACTTGATGCCGACTTTAGGCTCAGGATACCCCTCCACTGCGCTTGATCGAGCGACTTTATGATCTAATTTTCGAATGTATGTAACTATACAATCACACTATCGAACGAAATCGTTTTTGTTCTTTTGAATGTGTAAATATTTATTTCGATCGTGTGCAGTGTTCATTTATTTTAAAGCCAACCCTGTAGGAGCCGACTCCATCGACGAGCGAACAATAACCAACTACAGACTAATGGGCGCCCGGAGGGGGGGGGGGCAAGAGGGAGCACTTACCCCCCCCCCCCTGGACAAAGCACACGAAATAAAAATTTATATCAATCAATATCAATCAGTTGAAACTTAAGTAAAAAATGGGAGGTTTAAAATATCTTAAAGGTTTCCTTTAAACGTTAAACCTTTTGAATTGTTTTTTGAAATGAAACCTTTTGGTGATTTTATAGTTTTGAGTATCGACTGCACAAAAATTACATAATTTTGGTATTGTTTTCAGCCCCTTACATTTTTCTAAAACCCACCAAACGCATTCTAAAAAAATGATTTTAAAAATGTTCGCCTGCGCGGCGCTATTGTTGGGGGGCTTGGCCCCTCAAACGCCCTGTGCTTGCCCAACGAAAGTACAAAATGTAATTTTTGCCCCCCCCCCCCCCCCCTCCACAATCCTGCGGTTGCCCATGTACAGACCGGCATATTAAAGTAAGAAACACCGATCAATCAAGCTGGACATACCACCCGCGGATAGCAAACATATCTAATTTGGAACAACAGTAGAATTTTTTATGTGCCTCGTTGCTAGGATGGCTCCAAAGTCACCGTTTACACATTTCTAAGCCAAGAACTGATGGACTTAAGTCCACATTAGAGTATTTGCCATCTGGTCGAGTAAAAGAAGGAACAATTATGATGTGATAAACATTAAATAAATAAAATAAGTAGGTCCTACCTTACATTTACAACAATAGCAAGCCACAGGCGGCCTAGGAAATCAGCAAACTAAATCATTGCCAAGTTAACGTAGGCCTAATGAAAAAATCTTGGTAATGGAAACTAAACAACAGATCAAAATGTGTCAACTATAGATTCAACGGCCCCGACATTTCAATCCTTTAAACAAGTCATTGCCCAATTGTTGCAGTACAGTTGTTCTGTGTCTGTTTCCAATTTAGTATCTGGTGCACGCAGATGACACCGATTTTGTCGGTAGCTTGATTTTCTTTAATTTGTATAATAATGGAAAATAAAACATAGGTTTATATGTACAACAGTATGTTTAGATAATTTGTATGAAGTTTTATTAGTGTGGACTTTCAAACAGCAATATGGATATAGTAAAGATTGTTTGAACGCTTAAAAGTCAAGTATGTTGTTTTCTCAGTGTAGGCTACACATCTTGGGTTCAAATCACAGACGATAAAGGTAAGAAATACACTTGACCGATTAAACACTATTGTCCTTGAACCTTGTGTTCTGGGCAGCTGCAATCAGGCGGTAATTCAATGTGAGCAGCTCAATAGTGTAGGCGTGTAGGATGATACCAAGACACGTGCTCTGCCTGGTCCCTATTACATAAACCACTTCACTTCACATGGTAACGGAGCATTGTGTTGCCAGTCAGATAGAATACAATTCGTACATTTATCAAATATGCTGAGAAAAGAGTATAGACCTATGTCGTAGGCCTACAATTTAAAATGAGCAAGCAAAAACTTGAAAATATGAGGCAAGAATAATTAATATTAACCTAAAAGAATAATATGTCACAGCGGCCACAGCCGTATGTTTACATTTTTCACTGCCTTGAATTGCAAGCGGACAATCCACTGCCTTGCATACAGAATAGTTTTTAAAAAGTCATTCTATTCTAATCTCAAACACAAAATTAACACTCTCCCTTATTGTATAGCGTACTAAAGCGTAGTGAAGTAATGTGTCTCCTGACGAGGAGCAATATACAAGGGAGAGGGTTAATATAATGGAAGAATACGTAAAAGAGAAAATAAAAATAACTTTCTTGTAGGAAATGCAAGCAATGCATGACCATCTTCAGTGTCCAGCTAGATATTTTGGGATTTGGATAATAGGGAAGGGAATGCACTGTTTTAGAGGACTCGACCCCTTATTCGCATTCACGACTGAAGAGAATCTCAGATAAACTTTCAGTTAGGATTGCCGGTAGGTAGATGCTTAATAGGTACCTACGCAATAACCATGTAAAAATGAGAAATACATTATTGGACGACACTCGTTTTAAAAAAGGTTCACCATCCCTAACCTAGGCTTATGCCCAACCAAAATGTTCACATTTAATACAATCTCGCAGCAGTATATATTGTTGGAGCAAGGGAAAGGTTTCCGACATATTCAACTGTAGAATCCCGTGATTGAAGTGGGTTTGCACAGAGTCGCAATAGAACTCCGTGAAGCATAGATCAAGTACTGTGCGTCCTACTGTAAATGAGGCATATTTGACTCTTATATGAAAGAGCCAACCAGATATCTCACAGTGAAGATTAAAAGTCCAACCAGTGCGATGTGGGTCACGCAGTTGCTCACTAACTGAGAAAACAAAATATTATTGAGTGATGAAATATGTGTGATCTCGAACCACCTCAGAACCTTATGAAGAACAACCCCAAGAAGACTGGCAACCGTGGCAGAAGCTACTAACAACCACTATTAGTGGCAATATTGGGAACTGTAGCTGTTTTGAAGGCCATATTAATAAGCAATGTAATGGCTACCACTATCCCATCAGTCTGGAACTCTGTAAGTCTTGGTATTAACTAGGAAAACGCTAAAGTCCCGCCGCGTTGATGGATGAGCTTTTTAAAGATTTTAGTTTGCGTGGGAAATCTTTACTTTTTCAAGTGCTTTGTTTTGCTACCTACGCATTGTAAGTGATTGTTGTCAAATTTCTTTTGTTACCTGTCAATTGGTTTTATTTACCGTAAAAACTTATATTAAAAGCTTTATTTCTATGGATTCTGGCTAACTTTTTCAACTTTTTCTTTTAAAAAAGGTACTACATCGCCATAACCTTAATGTCCATGTATAATATGAACGTTGAAGGCCCACCCGTTTGGTCAGAATTCTCCAAATGGCACGAAAATAGCGCACTAAAAGTCAAAAAAACTTATATTAAAAGCTTTATTCTATAGATTCTGACTAACTTTTCCAACTTTTTCTTTCATAAAGCAATACATCACTATTACCTTAATGCCATGTGAAATATGAACGTTGTAGCCTCACCGTTTGGTCAGAATTATTATTATTATTATTATTATTTTATTTTTACAATCCACATGTTATTCTCATGTATACAAGGTTACAAATGTATGAACAATGTACATTAAACAGTAAAGTAACGAGAATACCAGCATGGTTGTAGAAGAGAAACAGATAGGGCAGAGCCCCATAGCATGGCATGCCTGTTTCACTTCTGTGAGCGCTTGATACTTAAAACTATAAACTATTAAGATATTACTATCATAAAACAATACTACGTTACAATGAAATAGAGAAATACAATAGTTGACCCAAATGGCACGAAAATATCGCACAAAAAGTCAAAAAACTTATATTAGAAGCTTTATTACTATAGATTCTGGCTAACTTTTTCAACTTTTTCTTTCAAAAAGCAACACATCACCATTATCTTAATGTCCATGTGAAATATGAATGTTGTAGCCCTACCCGTTTGGTCAGAATCGGCCCAAATGTCTCGAAAATATCGCACTAAAATCGAAAAAATCGTAAAAGTGCGATATTCATGAGAAATATTTCTTCGATGTACCCAAAACGTGGCACGTCTAAGTCAGAGATTTCGAAGGTCCCCTTCAATTTTCATCAAGATCGCATATGCCGTTTGCCCGGAATCGTGCGAACAAACAGACAAAAAAACAAACAAAAAAAAAACAAACAAACAAAAAAACAACCGAGCTAAATCTTGGGGGGGTCAGTGAAATTGAAGTCTTCGCTTCGCTCATCCAATAATTTAATTGACAAAGGAAAGATACGCAATGAGTGGAAATTTATGTAGGAGACTACAGGTTATTTGTGACGTGGCTTTTTATTTCGAATATTCACACAATATTTACAATTTGAGCTTTGAGCTTGCTAGTTTGAGGCTATGACTGCCACCAAAATGTGTAAATTGCCTCATTCAGAAAGCAATGGTGTTTACCACTCAGTACGGCGGGGTTTCATCTGGCCACGGGTCTCCCTCCTCAGGTCATTCCTATCTCTCTGAATCTGATGTGATGCTCAGAACTAAGAGCGCATCAGACATTTATTTAAGACTGTTAGCCTGCTGCTAGCCTACTTACAACTCGCATACAACTCTACAAGCAGGTTTGAACAGCAACTATTGAAGGCTTACAACAACCATTTCGAATCTTAATACATGATGTTATATGAAAGAGAAATAATGATTAAAATTCTCTTGTTTGCTTACTATTTAATTCCCGATAATTATAAATACTTAAAGAACTGCGAATTTTACAGTAATGCAAAAACATTTTTTTCTAATATCGTTATACTTCATTATACTTCGATATATTTAGTTTACACTCTTAGCAAGGATTCTGATCTTGCCCCTTTTAAGTTTCACAGCTCTCGCCATCTTGTTAGCAAGTGCAGTGTGCTTAAAAGCACACGCGCGACAGCCCAGTGGCGTCACTAGGGGGTTTGGGGGGGGGCGTGTGCCCCGTTCTCGCAATCCGCACCCTCCCCCCCTAAATAATTTCCTCGTTTAGATGAAACGTTGATATGTTGCCATGTATGTTGTGAATTGTAAGCTCGACATGACGTCAACACAAATTGGAACATACAAACTACATTGAATATCGGTATTGCATTCAGACCAACCCTTTTTTTAAACGCACCAAATGCACTCAAAAAACTGATTTTCAAAAAAATCGCCTGCGACGTTAATGAGCCCCCCCCCCCCCCCTCACCCCTCAATGTCTAAACTCTAGTGACGCTCATGGGTCGCGACACAGGCCTACTAATGACATTTGGACACCAACTACATGACGAGTCGTCTAGACTCGGCAAAAAGTCGATTTCAGACGCACCCTATGTATTTCCCCTCACGCCAAGCAGGCGGTAAACTGTGAACACCATGAAAACGACACGTTTGAAATGTGTTTTCCCCCAGTCAGTCGGTTGCATGAGTAGATAGATCCACGGACGTCCTGTATTTTGTTGTCCCCTCGGTCATTCGGTCAGTGTCTCCGTGGCTCAGTACGCGCGTGACTCTCGACTCGTGCTCGGCAGTTGTGCAATAGATTACATCTTCAACGATCAAGTGATGCAGAGATTAATATTATGAAACAAATTCAAAAAGTTTTGTGTATAGTGACAGACTGCTTAGATAAAAGTTAGAAACTGGAACGACAAAATTACAATAATATATAAAAGAATAATTATTGTTTTGTATTTATTATTGCATGCTGTAACCGTGTTGTAATGACTGTAGCTGCAACGAAGTCGATAATATTGAAAACAATATGTGAAGAATTTAGTTACAGAGGTGTTTTGCTCTG
Source organism: Sweltsa coloradensis (assembly GCA_024449915.1). Taxonomy (NCBI): domain Eukaryota; kingdom Metazoa; phylum Arthropoda; class Insecta; order Plecoptera; family Chloroperlidae; genus Sweltsa; species Sweltsa coloradensis. Next base: position 280,472 of record JAMZAV010001767.1, read on the forward strand.
ACCAACACGAGGTTTTATACATGAAACGTGTTTGCTAGATATAGTGTGAAATTATTTTGATGGTACCTTTGTTGAAATCAATTGCTTTGGCTTATAAAGTACCTATGTACAGCCTGCGCCTTATAGCAATGGTGGGTAAGCAAACTTCTTAAGCAGCTTAAATAGTGTTAGTAAAAACAAACTTCAATATTTTTAAATATGGGAATATTTAGAAACTTAAAGTTTGCGTGAATTTTCCCCTTAACTTGTTCATATCGTCACACACTGTCACTTCTAACAAGTTTTTATGCCATACTACTTTGTCTTTTTGAATATGTTTGGATTTTTAATTCCATACCCTCAGTGCTCTTGAAAGTAATCAGCACCTGTATATCGAAATCGCGTTAAGGACATATGTATTGTTTATGCGTGGTATCTGTGTTTTCAACTGATAACACTCCAACTTGTCACTTTCTTTAACTACTCGATAATACAAATACTTTTCTCTGTTGAATTGAAAAACAAACACAAACCCTATAAAAACCTGCCCACACGAGTAAGATATCGCAGTCCGATCACAATCATCTGCTGTGAACATCCCACACGATATACAAGATTACGACGGTAAAGTGTAAAGCATTTAATTTTATTCGTTTAGCATGTACAATAACAGTCATTTATACAGGTTTAGTTTTGCCAGCACAGCTCTTTTTTTGGTGTGGGAAAAAGGGATTAGATGTTAGTAACAATGTGCACGTATGTCGGTAACAAAATTGAATTGGCATTGTTTTAAAATTACATCTAATCCGTAAAATGAAGAGCAAGTCAATACAGTAATACTTTGTTAAAGCAGGTCTAAGTGGAATGAACACTTGAATGTTCGAATGATCAAAAGCACACTACATACATCTAGTTTATAGTGTAGGATTAGATACTCGACAATCTTGTCTGCCACAGTGTACCGCAGAAAATAACGCTTAAGATATTTCAGTAAGCTCACTATTTATCTGCCTGTACATGTGCACAGTATAGATTGTTGTCCCGTCATTCGTCGTAATCAGATAATGGAACTATAAAATGACAACATAGCACTAAAGTCCTTTGCAAGAAAGAAAGATCCAGGTATCAAGAAAATTTCCCCTCATCGTTACCACCTACACTCGGCACGGGTGACAGTGCCGGCGAGGACGTTGGAAGGGTAGCCGCATGACCATTCATCCAGGTGTCATTGTTAAGAAATCAATTTTTTGATGTAGTTAAAATGTTATATTTCTCATTTATGTCAAATATATGGAATAATCATGTAAAGTGTAATATAAAAATAAAACTTTGTATTTTAAAAATTTTTTTTTTTTAGCATGAAAACTGCCGTAATTAGAGTTAGGTTGTAAATTCATGGTTACGTCAGAATAATTACGAACAGGCAATAATTACGGCAGTTTTCAAAGCTATTTTAAAAAAATACAAAGTTGATTTTATATTATTTTACATAATTATTCCATATATTTGACAATAAATGAGAAAGTTATAACATTTGTTAACTACATCAAAAAAATTGATTCTTAAAATGACACGGTATTGAATGGGTCAATGCGGCCTAATCGGCATTCCAAACGCCTCGCGAGGCACTGTCACCCGTGCCGAGTGGAGGTGGTAACGAGAGGGGAAAATTTCTTGATTACCTGGGATCTTTCTTTACTTGCAAAGGGACCTTAGTGTAAGCCTACACCCCCGAGCGCGTAAACCCTCTCCCAACTTTTCTTTACTTTAACCCAGACATAAAGCTCTTCCTGGGGCCATGTCTGGTAGCTGGCTTGGACAATGGACTAGCCTTGACTCCACCCATGGGGTGGCTAGCTTGGGAGAGACCCTGATGTTTACTAGATGGCTTTATTACCACAGGCCCAGCCATGAAGCTCCTCATAGTCGTCTGTACTGCTCTTCTGGACCATGCTGGTAGATGGCTTGGACAATAGGACTAGCCTTGACTCCACCCATATGATGGCGAAGCTGGGAGAGCCCTGATGTTTACTACGATGTTTTATACCACGGCCCAGCCATTGAAGCTCCTCATATCGTCTGTACTGTCTTCCTGGGAACCATGTCTTAGGCTAGGGGCTTGGACAATGGACTAGCCTTGACTACACCCAGGGGAGGGCTGGCTTGGGAGAGACCCCTGATGTTTTACCAGATGGCTTTATCACCACAGGCCCAGCCATGAAGCGCCTCATAATCGTCTGTCCTGCTCTTCCTGGGACATGTGATGGTAGCTGGCTTGGACAATGGTCTGCCTGACAGACCACCCATGGGATGGCTAGCTTGGATAGACCCTGATGTTACTGATGGCTTATTTACCAAAGGCCCAGCCATGAAGCTCTCATATCGTCTCTACTTGCTCTTCCTGGGGCCATGTCGGGTTAGCTGGCTTGGACAATGGGACTAGCCTTGACTCCACCCCATGGGCATGATGCTAGCTTGGGACGAGACCCTGATGTTTATTGATGGCTTTATTACCACAGGCCCCAGCCATGAAGCTCATCGTATCGGTCTTGTACTGCCTCTTCCTGGGACCATGTCTGGTTTAGTGGCTTGGACAATGGTCTAGCCTTGACTCCACCCATGGGATGGCTAGCTTGGGAGAGACCTGATGTTTACTAGATGGCTTTTATACAACAGGGCCAGCCATGAATAAAACCTTCAATCGTCTTTACTGCTCTTCCTGGGGAATGCTGGTAGCTAGCTTGAACAATGGACTAAGCCTGACTCCACCATGGGGATGGGCTAGCTTGGTGAAGAGACCTGATGTTTACTAGAGGCTGTTATTACCACAGGCCCAGCCATGACAGTCTTAATTATCGTTCTGTTACTGTGCTCTTCCTGGGGCCATGTCTGGTGCTGGCTTGGACAATGGTTAGCCTTGATTTTCCCCACATATGGTATGGCTTAAGCTTTGGGAGGAACCCCTGATGTTTACAAGATTGGCCTTTATTACCACGGCCCAGCCAATGAAGCTACTCATATCGTCTGTACTGCTCTTCCCTGGGCCATGTCTGTTAGCTGGCTTGGAACAATGGTCTAGCCTTGACTCCACCATGGTATGGCTCGCTTGGTAGAGGGACCATGATGTTTACTAGATGGCTTTATTACCACAGGCCCCAGCCATGAAGCTCCTCATAATCGTCTCTCAACTTGCTCTTCCGACCGGGACCATGTCTGGTAGCTGGCTTGGACAACGGACTTAGCTTGACTCCACCTATGGAATGGCTAGCTTGGGAGAGGACCTGATGTTACTAGATGGCTTTATACACAGGCCGCCATGAAGTCCTCATATCGCTGTACTGCTCTTCCTGGGACCATGTCTGGTAGCTGGCTTGGGACAAATCGGATAGCCTTGGGACTCCAACCCATGGTGGATAGCTTCGGGAGGAGACCCTGATGTTTACTAGATTGGCTTTATTACCACAGGCCAGCCACAAGCCATGAGCTCCTATATCGTCTGTACTGCTCTTTCCTGGGACCCATGTCTGGTAGCTGGCTTGGAACAATCAATAGCCTTGACTCCACCTATGGAATGGCAGCTTGGGAGAGACCATGATGTTTAATAGATGGCTTTATTACACAGGCCCAGCCATGAAGCTCCTCATATGTCTGTACTGCTCTTCCTGGGGCCATATCTGGTAGCTGGCTTGGACAATGGTCTAAGCCTTGACTCCCAATATGGATGGCTGGCTTGGGAGAGACCCTGATTTTACATAGATTGCTTTATTACACAACAGGCCCAGCCATGAAGCTCATTCATATCGTTTCTGTACTGCTATTCCTGGTTGTTTTGTGAGGCCATGTCTGGTAGCTGGCTTGGACAATGGTTAGCCTTGGACTCCACCTATGGGGATGGCTAGCTTGGGAGGGAGACCCCGGATGATTCACAAGATGGCTTTATTACCACAGGCCCAGCCATGAAGCTCCTACATATCGTCTTACTGCTCTTCCTGGGGCCATGTCGGTAGCTGGCTTGGACCAAATGGGTCTGCTTGACTCCACCTATGGGATGGCTAGCTTGGGAGAGACCCCCCGGTGTTTACTAGATGGCTTATTACCACAGGGCCCAGCCATGAAGCTCCTCATATCGTCTGTACTGCTCTTCCTGGGGCCATGTCTGGTAGCTGGCTTGGACAATGGGACTAGCCTCTGACTCCACCCATGTGGATGGCTAGCTTTGGGAGAGGACCCTGGATGTTTACTAGATGGTTTATTACCACAGGCCAGCCATGAACTCCTCATATCGTTCGTAATGCTCTTCCTGGGACCAGTCTGGTAGCTGGCTGGACAAACGGACAAGCCTTGGACTCCACCCATGGGATGGCTAGCTTGGGAGAGACCCTGATGTTTACTAAGAATAGATGGCTTTATTACCACAGGCCCAGCATGATAAGCTCCTCATATCGTCTGTACTGCCTTCATGAGGGGACCATGTATGGTAGCTGGCTTGGACAATGGTATAGCCTTGACTCCACCCATCGGGCTGGCCTACCTTGGGAGAGACCCTGATGTTTACTAGATGGCTTTATTACCACAGGCCCAAGCCATGAAAGCTCCTAAATATCGTTCTGTACTATCGCTCGTCCTTGGCCCTGTCTGGTAGCTGGCTTGGGACCAATGGACTAGCCTTGGGACTCCACACATGGGATGGCTAGCTTGGGAGAGACCCGGGTGTTTACTAGAGGCTTTATTACCACAGGCCCAGCCAGGAAGCGCATCATATCGTCTGTAATGCTCTTCCTGGGGCCCATGTCTGGTAGATGGGCTTGGACAATGGTTCTAGCCTTGACTCCACCCCATGGGATGGCTAGCTTGGAAGAGACCCCTGATCTTAGTTGTTACTAGATGGCTTTATGAACACAGGCCCAGCCATGAAGCTCCTCATATCGTCTGATGCTCTTCCTGGGACCATGTCTGGTAGCTGGCTTGGACAATGTCTAGCCTCTGACTCAACCCATGGGATGGTAGCTTGGGAGAGACCCTGATGTTTCCTAGAGGGCTTTATTACCACAGGCCAGGACATGAAGCTACTCATTATCTTCGTACTGCTCTTCTGGGCCATTTGTCTGGTAGCTGGCTTGGACAATGGTCTGAGCCTTGACTCACCTAATGGTTGGCTAAGCGTGGGAGAGACCACGATGTCACTAGAATGCGCTTATTACCACAGGCCCAGCCATGAAGCTCATATATCGTCTGTACTGCTCTTCCTGCGGACCATGTCTGGTAGCTGGCTTGGACAATGGTTCTAGCCTTGACTTTCCACCCATGGGATGCTAGCTTTTTTTTTTTTGGGAGAGACTCTATGTTTACTAGATGGCTTTATTACCACAGGCCCAGCATGAAGTCCTCATATCGTCTGTATGCTCGTTCCTGGGGCATGTCTGGATCTGGCTTGGACAATTTGGACTAGGGCCTGACTCCACCCATGGGATGGCGAGCTTGAGAGAGACCCTGATGTTTACAGATGCTTTTATTACCACATGGTCCAGCATTGAAGCTCCTCCTCATATCGTCTGTTTATACTGCCTTCCTGGGACAATGTCTGGTAGCTGGCCTTGGACAATGGACTATCCTTGACTACACCAATGGGATGGCTAGCTGGGAGGGACCCTGATGTTTACTAGATGGCTTTATTACACAGGCGCACATGAAAGTCCTTCATATCGTCGTACTGCTCTTCCTGGGGGCCTGTCTGGTAGATGGCTTGGACAATGGTTCTAAGCTTGACTCCACCATTGAGATGGCTAGCTTGGGAGAGACCCTGATGGTTACTAGATGGCTTTATACCACAGCCCAGAAATGAAGATCTATATCGTCTGTACTACTCTTCCTGGGGCCATGTTGGGAGCTGGCTGGACAATGGTTCTACCTTGAATCCACCCTATGGGGTGGCTAGCTTGGGAGAGCACTGATGTTGACTAGACGCTTTATTACCACAGGCCCAGCCATGAGCTCCTCATATCGTCTGTTACTGCTCTCCTGGGACCATGTATGGTAGCTGGCTTGGACAATGCGTCTAGCCTTGACTCCACCCATGGGATGGCATAGTTTGAGGAGAGACCCTGATGTTTACAGATGGCTTTATTACCACAGGCGCAGCCATAAAGTCCTCATATCGTCTGTACTACTCTTCCTGGGGCCATGTCTGGTAACGCTGGCTTGGACAATGTCTAGCCTTGACTCACCCATGGGGTGGCTAGCTTGGGAAGAGCCCTGATGTTACTAGATGGCTTTATTACCACAGGCCCAGCCATGAAGCTCCTCATATCGTCTTCTCTGTACTGCTCTTCCTGGGGCCAGTCTGGTAGCTGGCTTGGGACAATGGGAGTAGCCTTGGACTCCAACCCAGGATGGCTAGCTTGGGAGAAGACCCTGATGTTTACTAGAGGCTTATTACCACAGGCCCAGCCATGAAGATCCTTCCTTATGTCTGTACACCTCTTCCTGGGGCCATGTCTGGTAGCTGGCTTGGACAAGGACTAGCCGTGACTCCACCCAGGGATGGCTAGCTTGGGAGAGACCCTGTGTTTATAGATGGCTTTTATTACCCACAGGCACAGCCACGAAGCTCCTCGTATCGTCTGTAATGCCTTTCTGGGACCATGTCTGGTAGCTGGATTGGACAATGGTCTAGCCTCTGATCTACAACCATGGGAGGCTAGCTTGGGAGAGCCCTGATGTTTACTAGGATGGTTTTATTCACCACAGGCCCAGCCATGAAGCTCCTCATATCGTCTGTACACCTCTTCCTGGGGCCATGTCTGGTAGCTGGCTTGGACAATGGACTAGCCTTGACTCCACCCATGGGATGGCTAGCTTGGGAGAGACCCTGATGTTTACTAGATGGGTTTTTATTACCCAAGGGCCCCCCCCAGCCATGAAGCTCCTCATATCGTCTGTACTGCTCTTCCTGGGAACCATGTCTGGTAGCTGGCCTTGCGAACAATGGACTAGCCGTGACTTCCACCCAGGGGGCTTTGCTTGGGAGAGACCCTGATGTTTACAAGATGGGCTATTACCCACAGGCACAGCCATGAAGCTCTCATATCGTCTGCTACTGGCTCTTCCTGGGACCATGCTCTGGTAGCTGGCTGGACAAGGACTAGCCTTGACTCCACCCACTGGGTGGCTTAGCTTGGGAGAGACCCTGAGATTACTAGATGGTTTTATTACCACAGGCCCAGCAATGAAGCTCCTCCACATCGCTGTATGCTCTTTCCTGGGGGCATGTCTGGTAGGCGGCTTGGACAATGGCTCTAGCCTTGACTCCACACATGGGGTGGCTCAGCCTGGGAGAGCCTGATGATTACTAGATGGTTTATTTACCACAGTGCCCAGCCATGAAGCTACTCAATATAGTCTGCTACGCTCTTCCCTGGGGCCATGTCTGGTTAAGCTGGCTTGGGAAAGTTCTAGCCTTGATCCACCCATGGATGGCTAGGTTGGGAGAGACCCTGAGGTTTACTAGAAAGGCTTTATTACCACAGGCCCAGCCATGAAGCTCCTCATATCGTCTGGTTACGCTCTTCCTGGGACATGTTGGTAGTGGCTTGGACAATGGTCTAGCCTGACTCCTCCCAGGGATGCTAGCTTGGGAGAGGACCTGATGTTTACTAGATGGCTTTATTACCACAGCGCCAGCCCATGAACTCCTCATATCGTCTGTACTGCTTTTTTCCTGGGGCCATGTCTGGTGCGGCTTTGGACAATGCGTCTAGGCCTTGAACTCCACCCATGTGGAATGCTAGATTGGGAGATGACCCTGATGTTTACTATATGGCTTATTACCACAGGCCCAGCCATGAAAGCTACTCATATCGTCGGTATGTCTTCCTGGGGCCATGTCTGGTTAGCTGGTCTTGGACAATTGCTAGCCTTGACTCCACCATGGTTTATGGAAGCTCGGATTGAGACCCTGATGTTTACTAGATGGCTTTATTACCACAGGCCCAGCCATGAAGCTCCTAATATCGTCTGTACACCTCTTCCTGGGACCATGTCTTGTAGCTGGCTTGGACAATGGACTAGCCTTGACTCCACCCATGGGATGGCTAGCTTGGGAGAGACCCTGATGTTTACTAGATGGCTGTATTACCACAGGCCCAGCCATGAAGCTCCTCATATCGTCTGTACTGCTTTTCTGGGGGCACAAGGTTGGTAGCTGGCTTGGACAATGGTTAGCCTTGACTCCACCCATGGGATCGGCTAGCTTGGGTATAGACCCTGATGTTGACTAGAGGGCTGTATTACCAAAGCCCAGCCATGAAGCTCCTCATATAGTTGTACTGCTCTTCCTGGGGCCATGTGCTGGTAGCTGGCTTGGACAATGGTCTAGCCTTGACTCCACCCATGGTTATGGCTAGCTCGGAGAGACTCTGATGTTTACTAGATTGGCTTAGTACCACAGGCCCAAGCCATGAAGCTACTTCATATCGTCTGTACACCTCTTCCTGGGACCATGTTGGTAGCTGGGCTTGGACAGGGAACTAGCCTTGACCCTACAACCCATGGGATGCTAGCTTGGGAGAGACCCTGATGTTTACTAGATGGCTTTATTACCACAGGCACAGCCATTGAAGCTCCTCAATATCGTCTGTACTGCTCTTCCTGGGGCCATGTCTGGTAGCATGGCGTGGACAAGGACTAGCATTGACTCCACCATGGAATGTGGCTAGCATTGGGAGAGACCCTGATGTTTACTAGATGGCTTTATTTACCACAGGGCCCAGACCATGAAGTTCCTCAATCGTCTGTACTGCGCTTTGCGGGCCATGTCTGTCGCTGGCGTGGACAATGGTCTAGCCTGGACTCCCACCCATGGGGTGGCTAGCTGGGAGGACCCTGATGTTTACTAGATGCTTTATTACCACCACCAGGCCCAGCCATGAGCTCCTATATCCGTTCTGTACGGTCTTTCCTGGGAACATGTCTGGTAGCTGGCTTGGACAATGGTCTAGCCTTGACTCCACCCCCAGGATGGCTAGCTTGGGGAGAGGACCCTGATGTTTTGACTAGCATGGCTTTATACCACAGGCCCAGCCATGAAGCTCCTCATATCGTCTGTACTGCTCTGCCTGGGGGCCATGGCGGGGAGCGGGCTTGGACAATGGACTAGCCTTGACTCCACCCATGGGATGGCTGGCTTGGGAGAGATTCCGATGTATCACTGACTGTGTCAACTACCCAGATGAATGTATTAGGTGAGATTAATAATGGTATTACACAATCCACATTGTTTCTTCACCTGTTTTGGTACAGGTAAATTTACTTATTTAACCACAGAAACAAGTAACAACACAGTAAAATATTATTATTGGTTATAATGTTATTTTCTCTAGAATATCACTGCGCACAATTTCAGTGCCAAACGCCTGAATGCAGTAGAAACAACTTCATTCTGTGGTATACACAAGCCTTGGTTATTCGCTTTTGCTTCAACAACAATTTGCAGAAAAGTAAACAGAGTATTTATTATTAACTTCATCTTCTTGGGTTCTTCACCAGCCTAACAGCCTGATAAGCAACACTTACTTTTCAATGTATACTCATGCGCTTAAAATATCACTATACTTCACAAGTAGAACAACAAGTTAATATTATTTGTCTTAGCGATCATCAGAGAGAGAAAAGTTAATCACATTAAGGTGACTAAAGTATCCAAATACTTCACGTCCACTAACTTGAAACACGTTATGTAGTACATCACAAATTGAGTCGCATGGGTGCAAAACTCGCCTTATCCACTTTTTGCTCAAAATGAATCATATACACCATTTTCTTCCGTCTTATCGAGACATATGTATCTCAAATAAAATATTTCAATAAAAGTGTCTTCATCCAGTAGTAAAATCCTGTCAAAAGTCTTCTTTTTTAAAAACTTGCCTTATTCATGCACCATTTACTTTCAAAACGCGTCATATCCTCAACAGCCAGCCAACCACTCAATTTACGAATAGCCAATCAGCTATACGACCTTTTTTAATTTAGTTTTTGCAGTCGAGGTCAATGCCCTAAAAGAGACTAAAAGTACTTCTAAGATCAGTTAATAAGATTAAATTAGATATATGAGTGCTGGATTAAATTATTTCTGAAATTAATCTTGATATAATTAAAACACTATTCAATTTTACCACCAACAAAAAACAGTTTTATTCAGTTCCTCAACAATTTGAAAAAGTGGATAAGGCGAGTTTTGCATCTGTGGGACTCAATTGAGGTATTATTTTACTTCTTGAGCAAAAAGTAGAGGAAACCAAATTAAACATTTGTACCCACAACTTATAACTTCTTGTTGGCAAGCCAATGAGTGCTATACACATGCCAGCATTGGCTGTTTATCCAATGGTAAGATTTTTAACGTTCCAGTGAGAAGTTGTTCATGCGCACAGCTGATCTGATGGTGTCCGAGGGGTATGCGGCAAAGGGCTACGAGTACGTCATCATAGACGACTGCTGGTTGGCACGTGAGAGAGACGAGGATGGGAAGCTACAGCCAGACCCCGAGAGGTTTCCCAGTGGCATCAAGGCATTGGCAGAATATGTGAGTAGTAAACCAGTAAAAGTGTTTTAACACTTAACACACAGCAGCACGGTGAGTTCATTGGGCCCAGAATTTTTAATCAACTTCCCTATAACGTCAGGTCTCTAAACTATCGCCCAAGATTTAAGCGTGAGGTCCATAGGTGTTTTTTTACTTTGGCAGAGAGTTATGTAAAGATTAACTTTATTTTTAGTGGATTATCTTAGTGTTTTTTTATGCTTTGCTTACGTGTTTATTCTATTTGTCATGTTTCTTTATATTATATTATTCACCAATGTTATAACAGGTATCTTTTGATTTTCTTGTATACAGTAGTCTGTACTAGAGATGGGTCGTTTAAACGCGCATGAAGAGTTAAACGTTTTGTGTTTTATATAAACGTGTAAACGTAGTTAGTAATTTTTTTTAAATACATATATTTTTATAAACGAAATGTTATTTTATCACTTTCGGAGCGTACACAAACACAGGCTAACAAATTAGCACGAACATTTTCTAAAATTGCGCAATTTTGGTGGAAGTGCCGGTCCCAGGCTGTATTATAAGGCATCTTGTCTGTTACAAATGGTGAAAGTGCCGGGTCATTAAATCCGAGTGTGAGAATAAAATCGTTGTAAATTACTCGTCGGCTGGTCAAAAATACAAAATTACGATTGTTTGTTTTAAAAACCTAGGCCCCCGCCTACCTAATTTTTTTTTTTTTTTAGGTAATAGGGCTATAAACGTTTAAACGCGACAATTTCAAGGGGTTAAACGTTTACGAAATTAAACGCTTTTCCCATCCCTAATCTAAACTTATAACTTCGCAACAAGTATTGTAATATGTATTCTTATATTCTTATGGTTTTTATGCATCATGTCTCCTTCATTAGAATTGAAACTTAATTTTCTACTGCGCTGCCCACACACAGGGTGTTACCCTATGTGGGCTTCTTTTTTCTTACGTGTATGTTCAAGAGCAGTGGTGTATGAATTGTTTTTGTTATATTGCAAGGTAAATGATTTAATGTATGTAAAAAAAAAGAATCAAATTTATTGAAATTGAATTGAAAATTGAAAACTTGTAAAAGGCCAAAGTCGTTCGTTGTTAGACGGTGGGTAGAGCAGTGTGTCACTCTGCATTGAATGCATTTGATTGTTGTTTAAAGTTTAAACGATATGGAACTTCACATAACACTCAATCACGATCTCATATTTTATACATGTAACATCTATGGAATTCAGCCAGTACGAAGTACGAGGTAAGATTGAAAGGCCTACACAATATCCCAGGAGAATTGTTGAGAAACTTGAGCGTGGATATTCTTTACACCTTGCCTGCCATGCATTCATCATCCGACATTCAAAACATGCTCGATAAAAGAGATTAGTTTATACTTGACTGTTATCGTGACTTATGTAACGTAATTGTGAAGTGCGACAGGCTGTTCACCTAGAGTTAGGTTAAATCATATGTTTTGTAGGCCTAATGCAGTTAAGAAATTTAAGATGGATGAAATAAATACCTAGCAGATATGACCATCCAACATCAAGCTTTGTGTGCTGCCAATTCTAATGATCTCAGATAGTCATCAGAATTCGGAACCAAGCTTTAATATTGCCTTTCAAAATTTGTTTTCAGCAGTACTATAATAACCACTGGATTAGATTATCAGAATGTACTGAGTTTTACTGATTTGTATGCAAGATGTGGTTGACAATGATATGATTTTGATACACGAGTTCAATTAATAAACTTGCATTTGTTGGAACTGTTTGAACTAGATTCACGATCGTGGCTTGAAGTTCGGTATCTATGAAGACTATGGTAACTACACCTGTGCCGGATACCCTGGCGTTCTCGGCCATCTGGAGGTAGACGCGCAGACCTTTGCTGACTGGGATGTGGACTATGTGAAGCTGGATGGATGCTACGCAGACCCAGAGGACATGGATGTCGGTATGTTGATATCAACGTTAATAACATGTTTGTGACTACATGTACATTGACGCGTAGAATTGACCCCGGGACCTAATTTCGTTTAGTTTTAAAAAAAAATCATTTTGAGCGCGTCAACAGTACGTCATTTCCATCACTCTTATCTGAGGGAGTTTGGGTGCTATCCGGATTCAGTTGCATGCAACAAGCGTTCCAGTTTCAACGAGGAGAAAATGATCTCATACTAACAGGTCAAACCTTTGCAAGGTTGGAAAGTGGACTTGATGGCCTGTTTGCCTTTTACCCGATCAGCAAAATGCTATAGGCCACATTATTTCGGGGTGCTAGACGGGGAAGAAATATCAGGCCCATAGATACTGATCGTCACTAATTATACAACAATGTTATAATAAAGAAGGATGTGTTTTTCATTTTGCATCAATGACGTGAACGGAAGTCGAAAAAATATCTCGCTTTACGTATTTCATTCAAGAACAACATTTCGACAATAAAATACTTGGGTTTCCAATAATATCATGTACATTGTCTACGATGTTTCCCCAAAATGTTACTTCAACGAACATACAGGACAACTTGGAGCTTTTCAGTTTATCCATCATCTAAAGGTAAGCATGATGAGGGGGCGTGTTACTTTGAACACGATGTACTGATTGTGGTGAACTACACGGCTGCACCTTTCTGAATGCACGACTATTTTTGTCCACCGGTACAAAACTCGTACGTGTACCGTCTCACAAAATAAATTTTATGAACCAAACGATCTTTATAAAAACCGTATTTTCTTGTACTTAGGTGCAAGACAGAGTTTCTTGGAACCAGAAATAAAATCGTTGCTCAAATTTTGTATTTACTTGGATCAATGTGTTCCCAAATGACCAAAATATTTCATAATGGCTGATAGTGAGGTTATATTCAGCCCACAAATGATTAAAACAATGATTTTCTGTTGTGTACAATTTTTGTTCCTCTGTCATTCAGTCAACTTTTGAGCCATCTTGAACATTTAAGACATCGATCCCTGGGCGATAAACTAGCTTTACTTGAAACAATCTGATACTGTTTACAGGCTACCCTGCTTTTGGAGGTTTCCTGAACAAAACCGGCCGCCCCATGATTTACTCCTGCAGTTGGCCGGTATACCAGGAGGACGTCGGCATTCCGGTGAGCCACTAATAGTTTTGTTTCCATTATTTATTAGGAATTTACTTCTACTCCCACAATTGTTTGTGCATTTACATCTACTGAAACCTTCAAAATGTATATATAGGAAACATGTCTTAATCACAGAAAATACCAAAGATCACCAAGACAATAAGAAAGAAATCTTGTGAAAGAATTTCATTTCATAGCCAAACACTGGTAGATACTCAAATACAATGTGTATTCAGCAAATATTAATACGATCAGTTAATGTGATTGTGATGAAGTAATTATTAAAAGAAGGTTAATTGTATTAAATTAATGTAGGCCTATACGCAGGAGCATAAAATCGTTGGGCTCAGTCTTAACTCGGCTATTCTTAGCTCGCCTACATCAATTAGTAGTGGTATTTCAGGTGTAATTGCCCTCTTCCAAGAACCACGTATCTACTTTAATTGGTCGTAGGAGGGGTTTTCTTGTCTCGCCTACGCCAATGGCAGGGAGCCTTTCAAATGGTTATGCGACCTGACCGGCAAGTTTGAATTGTTCCGAAATTTAACGTTGACATAGCACTTCCCGGACAGAATTTCGGCCTCCAATATGACACATCTCTCTTCGATGCGCCAGGCAATCATCACCGTCAAGGGGAACTGCCCAACGTGCCCAATATCAAGTACCCAAATATTAACAATAGACTACAAAATTTAAAATTACGGCTACAGATTGGTGACTCGCCTATTATGATGCAGTTACAGTACATCCTCAAGGATATGAGGGAGGAGTGATAATGTAGTAAAGAAGCTCAAGTGCATACTTGCGGAAGGAACTTTAAAAATTAATGAGTTCCATTTTTTTGTAACATTTTTGGGAGCGCGATCCTTTTTAGTGTTGAGGAACCATCAAGTGATTAAAAGGGGCATTTAACCGCTAAACTCAAAAAATATATTTCATTCAGGCTAACTAGTAATGAATTTAGCAACTAACAGAAAATTTATTGGGGCCACCATGACCTCCCAAAAAATTATCAAACATGACATTTTTCGAGCTAGGTCCCATCGGCAAAAATCTCCCATAAGAAATAACATGGGGACGATCTTTATGCCCCGTGACCTTGGAGGATTTTGATCCCAAAAAATATTGGCCATTATTGACGTACTCGACAGCCTTTTCTGTAAATTCTCTATATTTTGTTTTGTAATTTGGGCAAGTAGTTGGTCAAAATATGCTGATTACCAAGATGGGGTGTGATTTTGGAATGCATATTTTTGCGTGTTTGAGTGCATATTTGGGCACAGTTTCAAGACACGATGTTACAAAGGGCCATTTTAGATTGGTACTATGCTCTAGTATCTATGTGGACCAAAAAAGAAGCAGGTTAAAGCCGATTTAGGAAATTTTCCAAAACACCAATTTTCGCCAATTTCTGGATCAAAAAAAAAATCGTGTTAAATCACAGTTACAAGATATAATTTTTTAAACGGTCATTTAAGTGTAGTATTGTGCTATAGATCACGTGGTAAAAAATAATTTTTGGGGTTTTTAGCCCCTTTAAGTTAACATTTTAAGGGATTTTTTTAAGAAAGCTTTACTTTCTTTTATAAGGAACTTGAACATTTTATTGGTAAAGATATAAAAAGAAACTTGAACTTCATAAACGTTATTTTATTGATGAATTGAATCTTTTAAAAGTTCTCTTTTACCAAGTATGCTTAAATGTACGCGCACTGTATGAGTGAATGAAGGCTGCAGTTTTTAATGTAAATTTAACTATTTTAAAGTTATTTAATGTGTTTACTTTGATATCGTTGTCTGTTTCCCTATCTTTCTCGACAAGCGATTATTGACAAAAACATTTTTTAACCTTTATGTGTTAATAATAAAAATAAAAATATGTGTTAACTCAATTGTTATTTGAATAATCAGAGTATTTAAAAAAAATTATATCCCTTTACAAATATCTCACCAGTGTTTCCATCGTCTATGTTCGCTTTACCAATAAATATTTCATTAAATTTACTTATTATAATTTTGACGTGACTACATCTTGTTTACTTCTTCAAGTCAAGGCGTAAGTCACAATAAGAAAATGGATAACATAACCTAATATTCTTATTATTTCATAACATTTAAGATAATATTTTCTTGTATTGATATACCATTGCACTTTAAGACAACCTTGTATTAAATAAAAAATTAATTGAAAAGGCAAAGTGAGCAACGTTTTGAGCAAAATTCTGTCTGGGAAGTGCACTGTCAACGTAAAATTTCGGAATAATTCAAACTTGCCGGTCTCGCATAACCATTTAAAAGGCTCGCTGCCATTGGCGTAGGCGAGTCAAGAAAACCCTTCCTACGACCAATTAAAGTAGATAAGTGATTCTTGGAAGCGGGCAATTACACCTGAAATACCACTACTAATTGATGTAGGCGAGCTAAGAATAGCCGAGTTAAGAACGTACCAATCGTTGTGCCATCTTCGTAAAATTCTAGTAGAGCGCATGTTGTCAACATCATTTCTTAACCGAATTGAAATATAAATAATCGTCGTACCTTAATGTATGGAAGTCTCATTTAGATGTTTTTAATGATGAATTGTGTTGATTCCTCCAGCCGAACTTCGAGGCTCTGAAGGAGTTCTGCAACTTGTGGCGCAACTACGCAGACATAGAAGACTCGTGGGAGAGTGTTGCAGACATCATTGAATACTTTGCTACGAAACAAGACACGATCGCACAGCACGCTGGTCCAGGGCACTGGAATGATCCCGACATGGTAGGCTCCTTAGCACACGCCACACGCACACGCACACGCACACGCACACGCACACGCACACGCACAGCACGCTGGTCCAGGGCACTGGAATGATCCCGACATGGTAGGCTCCTTAGCACACGCACACGCACATGCACACGCTCGAAACATGGCAGCCTTGTACTATTTGTAAAATATAATTAGAATTCAATTTTATTGAGGGGAGTAGTACATATTGGCATATTATTTTTATACAGACAAGTCAACATTGCAAAATTATTTGTCAAAATAAAATAATTTTATCAAAGTCGATTTAATTGCTATGAAATTAACAATTAACAATAGAATGTAAAGTATCTAGTGGCCCAAAGAAATACGACAATCGACATGACTCATATTGTATCTCAACCCCCGAGTTGCATTTTCCAAGTTACATTTTATTTTCACCATATTATCTTCACCGTCAATATCCACCAGATTGCTGTCCACTGATACCTGCAATAAAACAAAAACAATAAAACAAAGTCATACAGATGAAGTTCATTCTTTCTCTAAATACAGAGGATTTAATTTTTAAGTATTTATAATTATTTATAGACAGCAACCCTCATCCTGAAGCTCGTTCCCAAAGTGTTTTCATCCCCACCTCATTCGACTTTATTTCGCTAGTGTGAGGAAAAAGAAGAAACGCATCATCGCCAGGACCCAGAAACTATATCTAAGAAGAGACGGGTCTAGGGGCCCGTTCCGATCTGTAAATCATGCCCTCAAATCAAAATACTTGACCTGTAGTGCATTGTACTTATATCACGACAGAATGTCTGTCATCTCTACATTCTCAATGCTCCACAACCCACTCTGCCAACATGGCAAAACGCGTTTTTTCTCCCCTGGTAATACAATCATCCTACATTTGAGGGTTTCAGACCCGGTATTGTATATGTAAACAAGAACACATGTCGTTCATTGCATAATTCTAAACTAAACTAAACAAATTAAAGTAATCTTTAATGAATTCACTAAACAATCACATTAGCTACGTAACTTAATTCTTTATGACAAAACAAATTAAAATGTGTTATATTTGTAATATATCCTAACATTTTGATAGGTAACGAAGAACAAATCCCAGTAACAGAACACTTGAGACGACATTACAATAATATGCATACTTTGCAAAGCACTGAGTAATAAATAGTAAGAAGATGAATTTTCGTTTCTACTCATAATTTGCGGCTCATATCATTCACAGTGTACGTACCTGTATATTTTCCAGCTGGTGATTGGAAACTTTGGCCTATCCTACGATCAGAGCAAAGTACAGATGGCCGTCTGGGCAATTCTGGCAGCACCTCTTCTCCTTTCCACGGAACTGTCGACTGTCAGGCCAGAACACAAGGCAATCCTGCAGAACGAAAACATCATTGCCATCAACCAAGACCCCATGGGAATCCAGGGGAAGCGCATACGACAAGTGAGTGTACCTACTTAATTTATTTCTAAAATAATTACGTACAAATCGTTAAAACACCATATATTTAGATGAGCGAAGCGAAGACTTCAATTTCACTGACCCCTCAAAACATTTAGCTCCTATGTAATTTTTTTTTTTTTTTTTTTGTATTTTTGTCTATAACGTTCATATTTTACATGGACAATAAGGTAATGGTGATGTATTGCTTTTTGAAAGAAAAAATTGTAAAAGTTAGCCAGAATCCATAGAATAAAGGTTTTAATATGAGTTTTTTTAGGTTTATAATAACAATTAACAAGTTACAATAGAAACATGACAACAATCACCTACAATGCATCCAAAAAGCACTTGCAAAGGTATAGTGGTCCCACGCAAACTAAAAATTAACAAAAATAAAGCTCATCCATCAACGCGACTAAAAAAAGCGTTCGCGAAGCGGCCTAGTTAGTTTGAATATTATTAGGGAGAAAATTTGCCTATATAAGCGTCACTTTTCTGTTCGTCCATCCGTCCGTCTGCGCATTGCCTTTCAACATGGATGATATTTCTCATTCAGAATGTTTTGGTGACCATGGGGAAAAGGGGGGCGTGGCTAGCACCACAGAAAGTTTAAAAATTCATGACTCAGGATACCTCCATCATTTCAAATGCGAGTAACAAGAAGCGAAATGGTAAACTAAACAACAACGCCACCAAAAAGATCAACGCACGATGAATTATTTTATTTGTGCATCGACGATTTCTATTAAGAAGCTTTTGGCAACAAATTGCTGATTGAGCAATCTTTTCATTTGAAAAAAATCAGGTCTTTAAACTTGCCTTGCTGATAATAGCATCAACTTGAAAAGCCATCTCTCGCATATCAATTGAAATCGTTATGTGGTGACATCCATGTTGGCAGGTATCGTACCGGGAAGCTTAGCATGTGTAGGCTTTCAATCAGTGTGTACACACACATGCAACTGAAATGTTTAGTTCGGCCGCTGGAGTGCCGTACCTACGTCCTTTTCAAATTACCATGAAGGAAGTCAACTTATTTTGGATTTCTTTTAGATATCTTTTTTTCAATTCAGTCACAGTTTTGATATCTTTCTAATCCTCAAAGTTTATACAAAATGTTAATTTTTGGTCGATATTTGAACTGTTCTATGTGACCATACGGCATACAAATTAAAGAAACAAACAATGCAAGAAGGCTGACACCTCCTTTCTAAGTATATGCAACAAAAATACATGGTGATCGATGGAAAAATTAAGGCTGATCATTCGAAAAGTACAAACGCACGTGTTTGTGTGTTACAGGAGAGCAGCATTGACATATGGACGAGGCCCGTAACACCAGTGATAGACGACGAAACTTCGTGGGCAGTGGCTTTAGTAAGCAAGCGAGTTGACGGGGTCCCATACATCTACGACGTGAAGTTGTCTGACATGGGACTAGACAACGAGGCAGGCTACACCTTCGAGGTACCGTAGCGTGTGCGTGTGTGCATGTGTTTGCGCGTCAGAGAGAGCTCGTAGCCTCACACTTGTCGCCATCTTGTTTCAGGACTTGTACGAAGAGGGAGAGTCCTTCGTTCTCACACCAGATGGCACTCTCAGCGTACGAGTTAATCCTCTAGGTAAGCTGCAGGTTCACTTTCTCACTCGAGCTTATTTTTAAAAAAAGTATGAGGATGATAATCAGAGGCAGGCAGGTATTTAAAGTTAAACGAAATTGATACCATAAAAACAAAAAAATTGTAAGTACTTTCAACACCAATTCACCTCTTTAAGGCAAACCAAAAACAAATATCTGCCTCTGAATTCCATTGTTAAATGTTCAATTAAAAATTCCCTTGATCGGCAAATCCAGATAATTTCCCATGCAGTCTGGATCACATTCCAACCTCCAATTTTACCCCAGATATTTTAATTTTTGGACGATGTTAACAAGGGATGTGCGTATGTCGCTATCAGAGTACTTTTCAACTTTTTTAATCATTTTCCCCCTACGCAAGGTTGAGAAATTACTACAAATTACATATTTGGATGTATATTTTAGGTCAGTTACTAAAAACTAGGAAGCTTCGCTTCAGGCGCGTTGTTGGATGAATTTTTTTTAAACGAAAAAAAGCGTAAAATAGAGATTTTCATGAGAAATAATTTTTTGATCACGCTCAAATTTCACACGAATATATTAATTCACGAAATTAAGGTTCTGTGAAAAAATCATTACAATCGGATAAAGCATGTAGGTGAAATAAGTCAAAAAAATTTAAAAAAATCGGAAAAAAATCGTAAAATTGCGATTATCACGAAGAAATAATTTTTTGATTGCGCTCAAATTTCACACGAATATATAAATTCATTAAATAAGGGTTTTGTGAAAAAATCATTACAATCAGATAAAACATGTAGGTGTTATAAGCCGAAAACATTTAAAAAATCGAAACAAAATCGTAAAATTGCGATTTTCATGAGAATATTTTTTTTGATTACTCTAAAATTTCACACGAATATATCAATTCATAAAATTAAGGTTCTGTGAAAAAATCATTACAATCGGACAAAGCATGTAGGTGTTATAAGTCGAAGAAATTATTTAAAAATCGAAAAAAATCGAAAAATTGCGATTTTCATGAGAAATAATTTTCCGATTGCGCTCAAAAACGTGGCAGTTCTAAGTTCAGAGATTTCGAAGGTCTCCATAAAATTTCATCGCAATCGGAGTATCGGTTTAGCCGGAATCGTGTTAACAAACAGAAAAAAAAGAAAGAAAAAACAACATTCCGGATTTTTTTCTCCAGTGTAGTGAAATGGAATCTTCGCTACGCTCGCTACGCTCATCCAACAAATTAGCACTATTGGAAAAAATAAGCTCCGACAGCGCAATTCACACATTCTTACTTGAAATTTTGGTGCAAACTACAACCCGATAGGACAAACGATGAAGCTTGCAAGTCATCCAGAATTTACCTCTGCATTCTGTGTCAACGCCTGGTTTGTTTGAGCTCTTAGTCCCAAAATTATCAAAAATATGTCGAGGAGGAAAATGTAAAGTTTTTATTTACAATTTTCGATTTGAAAAGTCTTGTAGATTTTGTATGGGAAATAAGGAAATCCCAGAAATTAAACAATATCCCTTTCTTTTCCAGATTTATTCATTTTCTGTCTTTTCCAGGTTTTCAAAACTATTCCCAACTCCTTATACACCTGCCTTTGTAATTAACATGCCAGTAACAATAGCCGCCCCAAAAATAAAACTTGGAACAACTCTAAAACGTGCGAATGAACTTCCCATCAAAGTATAATATGTGTGTTGTTTTGCTTCTAGGCGTAAAGTTCTTCAAGGCCACTGTGATTGACGCTTTATCGGATTACGTCAAGTCCTGTAGTAACCAAGAAGAAGAAGACTGCCTTCTCTTAGAAGTTTTCTCTCAGAAGCCTCTCTCCTCTTGATGCTACAATCGTCAACTCTCTTCAGCGCCCACTTGTTGCTCAAATACCATTTACAATAAAAAACAATAAAAAAGTAATAATTATGAATCTTGTTCTATTTCTTGAAAATCCATCATTACCATAAACTCCAAAACAATCCTTACAACTCTGCGCTCATCGAGTAGGTACCTTAACCGATTAGAAGTATAGCGCATGTATAATCTAACGTGTGAGACATACTATGCATGTATTTATGTCTGTAATATTCAGTTAAAACTTATATTCAAAGAATACCACAAATAAAATGAACATAATTCTCGAATTCATAAAGCGCTTTGAAACAATACTACAAAAAAGGTAACTATGGAATGATTTGCTGACGTAGAATTGAGGAACGCGTGGTTGGTTTATGCGCGCTTTGTCAACAGAACTCCATCCCTTGGCTGCAGTCAATTTCCCAATATCTGATTGTTAGCGTACGACTTAATGGTGTGTACAAGTCTCGGATTTGGTTGGTATTTCACATTTTCTAAGCAGCCTTCTTCACACAATTAAAATTACAAGCAGGCATTGGGAACTTGTCATGGGACCTACTTAAGTTCCGTTGACAAAACCTCACCACACATTCCTAAACTGTACGTCGGCAGATCCATAGTTACTGGAACGCTACTATACATTGTATGTGTCTGTGTGTTTGTTCACTCACTTCTGTTCAAACTGCAACTCTAATTTCGATTAAGTTTAAAGAACGCCATCGTAAACCTCTTATCTTAGACCTGCCACGTTTTGAAATGCAATCAGAAAAAGGTTTATTATAAAGATTGCACTTAAACTCGTTTTTTTTTCACGACATTAGGGAAGACGTTCCTAAAGGCACCCTAAGGTCAAAACCTTAACATGGAAGGTGGCTGAATGAAAGAGTACCTTTAATAAAACAGCAAAAAGCAAGTGTTTTCGGGGGCGGGACATAACCTCACTGTCGGTGATTATATGTCGTTTTTTGACAATAAAGTAGCCTGCACATCTAGTGCAAAATTTAATTTTGAGAATCAGTTTTCTGGATGTAGTTTCTAAATACCTTTAGCTTCCACCTAAGCATAAAGAAAAAGATATTCCTGAAATAACAGTTCGTGTACGATTTTTTTTTGAAGACGGTACAAAAGTATAAAAAAAACTCGTATTTGTACTGTTTGACAAAAAATCATGCACCAACTGTTATCATAGAAATCCACTGTTCCTTATACTTGGTGGAAACTAAAGTTTTAGAAACTATATCCAGAAAACAGATTCTCAAAATTTATTTTTGCACTGGATGTGCAGGCCAAAAAACAAAACATATTATAATGGCCAATAGTGAGGTTACGTCCCGCCAAAAAAATAGTACTGTTTTATTAAAGGGAATCTTTCATTTGGCCAACTTTCATGGACATTTAATTAATTGGATTGGATATTGCTTAACGTCTCATATTAATGCACTTTGGCTATTCGAGAAGACGAGTGGTGATAGATGAGGATGAAGTATGAACAGAAGGGAGGAGGGGAAACCCGGTACCGGCACGTAGCCTACTCCTTTCGAAAAGTACCAAGGGGACCAACGGCTTATCGTCCCATCCGAAAGGACGGTGTAACCTTGACATAGGTTCCTCCACTAACCGGGACTGCCAAGCAGACGTAGAAGGGAACGATGCCATTACACTGCTAAGTACTGAAAATTGTCAGTCGCTGTCCCTTCCTGGAAATGTGGAGGAACTCCTCTCAAGATTCCATTCCACATTCCTATGTCATTTTAACAAATCATTTCCGCTAAAAAGTTGTCCTCTTACTAAACCTAAAGTCAACCCCTGGATCTCGCACGATCTGCGATGTGAAGCCCAGACCTTGAGATCCCTCCATTCTAAACTGAAGTCTTCGAACAACCCAATACATAAAGAACAATATCGTGACTTATAAAAGTCCCATGCTAAAAATATACGTCAAGCTAAACTTCACTATAATGACTCCAAAATCTCTGAATCTAGGAACACCTCAAAAGCAATTTGGTCCATGATCAAATCACAGACCACTGCCTCTAAACCCAAATGCGACCTCACGCTAACCATTAATGGTGAAGTTATATCAGATCATCTTCTCAATGCGAACTTGTTAATGAATTCTTCATCAAAATCCATGTAATATTGGTAGACCCAATGTGCCAATCAATACTCCCCTCCCTCGTAAACCCTTGCCACCTCCGTTAGGCCATACCATCTTTCTCTATCCTACCACTCCTCTTGAAGTAGCTATGGTAATTAGGAAATTTGGTTCCAAACACTCATATGGACTAGATGAAGTGCCGGGCTCTCTTCTATCCAAGTGTACGGACTTTCTCTCTGGCCCACTAGCCTACATTATTAACCGATCCTTCTCTGAAGGCATTTTCCCCTCCAAGCTAAAGGCAGCAAAAATTATACCTATTTATAAACACAAAGGTAAAAAATCTGAAATGACAAACTATCGTCCCATCTCCCTCCTTTCATCTTTCTCCAAAATATTTGAATATATCATGCACGATCGTCTAATATCATTTCTAAATCACCACAACATTATCTCCCCTAGTCAACACGGTTTCTTGAAAAACAAATCCACCACCAGTGCAATCTACAGTTTTTGTCCCCCCTCTATTCTGCTCTCGACAAAGGCGACCAAGCTGTAGGATTTTTCTACGACAAGACCAAGGCTTTCGACACCATTGATCACAAAATTCTTCTCGACAAACTACATACTTACGGTATCCGTGGGGTAGCTGTTTGATTGGATTTCCTCTTTTTTGTCTGGCCGTACCCAAGTAGTGGAACTCCAAACATCTAATAGTCAATCCGTCACCACAACCCGCTATAAACCTCTGTCAATAGTCTGCGGGGTTCCCCAGGGATCAATTTTGGGACCATTAGCCTATATCCTTTATGTCAACGACCAGTCCGCCTACTTAAAAGAGGGCACTCTCACCCAATATGCTGATGACTCCAGCCAACTGCTGACACTACCCAAACTCCAACCCATTCAGGACCTTCCCCCTTAAAAACAATCAAGTTACGTTAATGTCATCATACTGCCTCGGCAAACAACTCACCATCTCAAGCTCTTAAAACTGTTATCTATACTTTCACAACCCCTTATAAGATCCCTACTGCCAGTCCCCTTGTTCGTCTTGACTCTGATACTATCCCCGCGTTCACACAGTCAAAGTCCTAGGCCTTGCACTTACTGATAATCTAGACTGGTCCATCCATGTAAACCACGTTGCCAGCAAAATATTATCTGGCTGCTACTCAATCAGAAAGCTCAAACAAATAGTTCACCCCCACATCCTATTGCTAGTTTACTTTGCACACATTCACTCTCACTTATCATATGGCCTGCTATTTTGGGGAGCTTCCCCCCATGCAAACAGAATATTCATTCTCCAAAAGAGAGCGGTTCGTATCATAGCTGGTGTCTCCAGAAGACACTCATGTAGAGAACTTTTCAAGGAACTTGGTATTCTTACTCTAGCATGTACCCTTATCCAATCAGCCGCATTATTCGTTCGCACCAACCGTAACCTCTTCCATCTAAATGCTTCTGTGCACTCCCATAACACTAGAGCCAACCTTCACATACACAGGCCCTCCCACAATCTGCGCCTCTTTGCACAAGGCCCTGAATATCTAGCTTCCACCCTCTACAATAAGCTCCTGACCACATCAAAACCTCTCCCACCCTGTCTTCCTTTAAACATAAGTTGAAATCATATCTTACAACAAACAGCTTTTACTCCATCAATGACTACCTCTTCATGTAAATTTTTGCAGTTAATTCATTTTATCATTAAAATATTTTCAAAATATCTAGAGTATAACCACAAACAAGCACTGTAATTTTAAATTTTCAAATGTTCCCTTAGCCGAAATGATGTAACAAATTCTATACATAATATATATGTGCTTACACGCTTCCTTGGATTGTGCAGGTATATAAGACACATTCTGCTGTACATCCTCCAATTGCTGTTTTCTGTGCCATCAGCAATTCTCATCACAATATCACATCAATATTGCTTTACATCAAACTTTTCTTTATTCTATATGAATTCTCAAACAAGTAGGGCATTCTATTATTTTGCATCTACTTTACTTTAACATAAACACTAATCAATCAATCATCACATATATATATATATATATATATATATAATATATATATATATATATATATATATAAATATCAATTATATACTATAGACACATTCTACTGTACATCATTGCTGTATTCTGTGCCATTAGCAATTCTTATCACAATATCATTTATCAATTTTTGCTTATATCCAATTTTTCTTTATTCTATATGAATTCTAATCTAGTAGGGCATACTATTATTTTGCATCTACTCTACTTTACCATAAACACTAATCAATCAATCAATCATCACACATATATATATATATATGTTAGTACTTTAGACAGAAATTAAAAAAGTGACTACACCGGGGTTTGAACCCGGGACCTTAGCTTACCGGGCTATGCTCTTACCAACTGAGCTATGCGGCCACCAATTTAAAACTGTCTAATTTTTGATCTGTTTTGTACATTGTTAATATAAAAGCCATGTTTAAACATATATATATATATATATATATATATATGAATATAAGATTTTTAAGCATAAGCCCGCTTTAAGGACATAGTTATTGATTCATAGCAGTTGTCGAAAAAGTTTGCCCCGACTGAGGTTCGAACCCAGAACTCCGGCTTAACGTGCCATAGCTCTACCAATTGAGCTACCGGGACCACAGAACAAACCTTTACTAAACTGCTATTTGTTGTGATTGTTGACCTCCATGACATAAATCGAACAGAAGACTGCAATGTAGCTGTCAAATCTGAAAGATCACATGGATAAATCCAAACACATCTCATCTCCCATGAGTTGGGTAGTATGAATATAAGATTTTTAAGCATAAGCCCGCTATATATATATATATATATACTAGACACATTCTACTGTACATCATTGCTGTTTTCTGTGCCATCAGCAATTCTTATCACAATATCACATCAAAATTTGCTTTATATCCAAAGTTTCTTTATTATATATGAGTTCTTAATCTATAGTAGCGCATGCTATTGTTTTGCATCTACTCAACTTTAGCATAAACACTGTGTTTATCATTATTAATCAATTAATGAATCATCATATAATATATATTATATATATATATATATATATATCAATAATATCAATCATCATACATATCAATATCAATATCCATATCAATTATCAATTATGCTTTATATCAAACTATTCTTTCTTCTAACACTGTGTATATCATTATAATTACTATCACTTTTATTATTAATTATTTTTATCATAGACTATCACTTTCTCTGCAGAGTTATACTTGTACACTGTACTAGTCTAAGTGAATAAAAATATCTATCTATCTATCTATCTATCTATCTATCTATCTATCTATCTATCTATCTATCTATCTATCTATCTATCTATCTATCTATCTATCTATCTATCTATCTATCTAGCTCTCGAACCCTCCATCTGCTCTAACCAGAGGTATACGTGAGTTTCAGGGCAGAGCGGTCACCCACTCTACCCCTGACCACGCCCGATTCTGCTTAACTTCGGTATTCGAGTGGGAACCGGTTAAACGACATCGGCTAAACCGCTGGCTATGGACATTTAAGTTTTTGACACTAAAGTGGATACAATAGCCTTTAACTGGTCAGACCTCACAGCAACTTTGCCTACATGATTAAACTTATTATTCCCAAATTCCCTATTTTGAGATTCATCGTTTTTTACATATCATCGATCATTAGTTGTATTAGTTTCACACGAACCCTATTTATTATTATTATTATTATAGAATTATTATTATTATTATTATTATTATTATTATTATTATTATTATTATTATTATTATTATTATTATTATTATTATTATTATTATTATTATTATTATTATTATTATTATTATTATTATCATATTATCATCGATAATTAGTTATATTAGTGGCACACGAGCTCTATATTTTGAATTTAGATGAAAAATGATCAACGCTGTAAATAAAAATGCTTAATTAAATTGCAAATTAAAGTAGGTTGTTCCAGACATCGGTAAGTGCAAATTTGTCTCCTTATCTGGAATATTATACTTGTGATTATTATTTTCAAGTGTGATCTAATTGATTCCATTTGTATTTATCTGGGTTAACCCAAGGTTATCTGATAATATCACACTTTGCTAGCAAATGTAGAACAACAAGATAAAGACACTCAACATAATAATAAAATATTAATCAGCATATCAATGAAAATTTGTCTAGAAATACCTTTACTGTCGTGTCTCAAACAAGCAGAGAAATGTTCGCTGCGGTACCGTGTCTTCTTCTGGGGTTAGCCCTCATGGGTAAGGTTATGAAACATTTTACAATTATTTTTTAATATTGATAGTAGATTTGTCATTGCTGAAAACAGCAAATTTGCAAATATGATACCGGATCGTTGTCTTTGAATGTGACTTTAGATGGAATCATGCAATTTATTTTAAAACTTATGCGTTTTTGTATTTATCACCTGTTTAAATACTGTCATAGAAGCACGACTTACAAAATTAATATTTTGACTTGAACAAAAATATATATTAAGAACAATAGTTACTATGGACGGAAGAAAGTTTGATCAGCAAATATGATATATTATGTAGTATATTGTGCACGAGTATTAAGAGACTTCACGAGACAGACATGTACTCGGCTCGCTTGTAAGCACTCAAATTCAGATGTACAACGCTCTGGAGAAAAATTGAAACGACATAAGTGAATTCTAATTTGAACAAGACACAGATATTTTTATGCAGAAGAACATACAACAGAACAGAATTGATATAATATGTAATAAACCCTACTATACACCATTTTTACGCATAAAGTCGACTCAACGGGAAAAAGAAGAGGTTGCTTCCGTCGCGTTGACTTTGCGCTTAACAATGGTGAATAGTAGGGATTATTAAAGCAATTCTGTTTGTTGTATGTTGTTCTGCATAAAAATATCTGTGTCTTGTGCATTTAAGAATTCACGTATGTCGTTTCAATTTTTCTCCAGAGCGTTGTACATTTGAATTTGAGTGCTTACGGGCGTGCCAAGGTCATATCTGTCTCGTGAAGACTCTTAAGGGTGTGCATCAGGGTGGGGAATGTGATGGACGGATCTTTATTGAGCAGGCGGGGCCGCGAGTAGCCCCACCCCCGCGCCAAGGTCACCACCCCATCTGATGTATGAAGTATATGCACAAGTGTTAAGGGTAGTGAGGAGTGTGCATCAGGGCTGTGAACTGTGATGGGCGGGTCTTTGTTGAGCAGGCGGGGCCGCGAGTAGCCCCACCCCCGCGCCAAGGTCACCACCCCATCTGAACCGCCTGAGACTACAGATGCCTCCGCCACCAGCACAACTCAAGGACACCAGAGCTCCCATAGAGCTGTGGCTAGACCAGGAACTGGATCACTTCCACCCCACAGACATGACCACCTGGAGACAAGTACGTGAATTTTACGTCATGTAACTTAAATAAAAAATCATCCTCATAAATCCGAATAATATTTTATAGCTCTTACTCTTCAAATGTCGATGAATGAATGTGTGATCTTTAAGTCCCCTGTGCCCTTTTAGATACCCGCGATAAGAAACAATATTTACATAATTGTACATAAAATTACAATGTGATGGTAAAAGAAAAGGGAACTGTTCATCAATCCCAAATCTGAATAAAAACTTTTACCATAAAACAAACATTGCACCTACACATTACACAACATCTAATAACTAACTACAATTACTTCTCATAGAAATACTACAAAAACGACCAGTATTACACCCAGGGTGGTCCCGTGTTTATATTCATCGGCGGAGAAGGTCCGGCGTCTCCCGGCTGGCTGCAAGGTGGCCAAATGATGGAGATTGCCCAGCAGCAACGAGCTACGACCTTCGAACTGGAACATCGCTTCTACGGTGACAGCAAGCCTACCCTGTGAGTTAAGGCTTATGATCAAGCCAGATCCGAGCACTGGTTATGGGGTTAACAAAACTGTACTAACTACAGAGTATTCCTCTGCCGGTCGTAAAAACGCAATCATAAAAAGAAGCAGTCTTGTCATCAAAGTCCAGATTGTAGCATTATCTATGGTTTTACCTGTACAACTGAGGGAGAAATTTTTTCTTCCTGAAGCTACATATATGCTAGAATTGATTCTCTTCCTCTTTCTCCTCAAGAAGGCCTAATATGGCTCATGTGCTATAAATCAAATGAACTTGAAAAAAACTTGAGCTGTCTGGATTAATTTCATCCCAGTTGTATTCAATTCTCAAAATAAAAATAAGAATGCGCGTTTCTCTTGTATTTTAACACCTGTTAACTTTGTTATCACATTACTGTTCCTCAATCAGTTACCAACAATCATAATTAATCATTTATTAATACAGGTTGATAACTGGACTGGCCGTCAAAAATGCACAGTCATCAATAAAGCACAGTGTTCACTGATAAATTCGATTGATTCGTGATTTGATGTAGCGAGAACTGTTGTATGCCTAATTAATCGTGACAGCAATTGAGACATTGCCAAGGTCTACAGAACAAACCTTTACTAAATTTCTATTTGTTGTGATTGTTCATGGATGTCAACCATGGCAATTTAGTAAAGGTTTGTTCTGCAGTTCCGGTAGCTTGATTGGTAGAGAGAGCTATGGGACGGTAAGCCGGATGGGTGTTTTAATAACGAAGATTATTCGCGACCCAGAGATCTATAAATCCCGTTTAAAATACGAAAATTAACAACAACAAATTTACGTAAAGCAAAAATTCATAATCATGTAAAACATTGCCAAGGTCGACATATTATGTAAGACAATCACGGAGCTGGACGCTTTGAGCACAAAGGGGCCAACATTGGTGAAGAGTAGAGAATTTGAAAAAGTAACAAATATGATTGATGATTGTCTCCAGTCACTTCAAGATGTTATTTGAGGGGTCTTCACACCGTTTACGATGAGCCGAGGAGGAATGCTCTGTGCCTATTATACCCCAGGCCCAAAACGGGGGTTAGATGGTCAAAATTGAGTTTAAGTCTTGGTTTTATCATTTTCAACATTTCTGTTCCTCAGGGACACTTCCGCCGAGAGCCTCCAGTATCTGACCACAGAGCAGGCACTCGCCGATGTCGCCTTTCTGATTCTACAGCTGCGCAAGACCGACTACCCGACCGGCAAGGTCGTGGTGTTCGGAGGCTCCTACGCCGGCAACCTCGCCGCCTGGGCTCGTCTCAAGTATCCCCATCTGATTGACGCAGCCGTCGCTTCCAGCGCACCAGTACTGGCGCAGGTCGACTTTCCTGGTAAATAGCTAAAGTCTCAACTTTTCTAGCAGTTGATGTGCAACCTCCGTCCACATACCTGTAGGGTTTGCTTGGTCGGCTTTAAATTTGATGTCTTCCATTGAAAATCAGTTTTGACTGAGAGGCTAGACTCAAAGTACGAATCTATGTATGTTTTTATATAAGTTTACAGGAATAAGTGTATATTTTACATAAAGAGAGACATAAAATTGTTGGGTCAGAACAGGTCAGTCATGGGTCAGTCTGTCAGTGGGTCTGACTAAAAGGAAAGTGACAAATGAACCTATTTGTCGTTCGATCATCATCTGTTGCCACGTCCCTCTAATTCCATATTCGGTACCTTCTGGTATATTACTTACCATGCTTCTCAAAACCTTGAAAACCTCTCACAGCTTCCACACAGCTCACATCCAGGGTTGTCGTTTTTATATTTCATGCCTCAACTGCATACGTCCGTATTGGAACAAAATTGGTCTAGTATATTATGGCAACCTCGCACTTTTTTTTATACTTCTCGTTTCATCTGAGGTCCAAAATAGATTAGAATAACCTAACAGTTTGTTGTGTCCTTCTTCCTATGTCCGGTTGAATCCTTCCATGCAGTGTTTCACTCTTTACGTGCACTTCCAAACATTAACGCCGCTTTATCTCCAGGCTCTCTACCAAACACCAGACCATATTCTCCTGTCACCACAGCCACACTACATATATCAACTTGAGATTAAACCTCCTCAAAATATCATAATAAAGTAATTATAGAATAATGATTATGAGTATATTTTACGAGTGCTGGTAATATTCAAGTTGTTTTTGTAATGTTTAAATGATTCTGTGCAGAATACTACGAGGTGGTGGCAACAGCGATGTACAATTCGAGCAGCACCTGTCTAGACAACATCCGTGAAGCTTCAGACACTGTTACCAACATATTGTTTGGACCAAACGGTGACCAGACTATCACACAGATGTTCAAGTACGCACGTGACATATTTGTAGGCTAGTTCTTTGTTTCTCTGTTAGAACGGAGACATCTATACGGTAAAGTAACATGAGAGGTATTTCAACCGTAATGACAATGTAAGGCTTCCGCCAATATGTAGACTCAAAGGAAGTCCTTATACGCCAATCATGAATCGTATAGTGGTCCCAACGAAAAAATGCAGGTGGCTCGAAATTGTTTTCCCAACATAACAACTTTGTCAATTCTATTCACGCTAGCTCGGCGTGGATCTTTGCACACGGAGGAACTCTGTGATCTAGCACAGATAATTTTTGCTTGCGTTGGTAAAAGATATTTCTCTTTCATACACAAAGGCGACATTCCTTTTACCGCGCATTCATTCTACCCCCACCACTACCAAGCATCTGCATTCTTTCGTTGGAGAAAGTATAACACCCTCTGCAGAGCGTTCAACTGGAACTACTCGACTGTTTTATTGAGAAGGATGACTTGTACAATCCATATTTATTGAGATGATCTACGTTTACAAAAAGGACTGGGCTATGACTCATACAATATCGATATCACACGAAAATTTAAATATCGATAACGATACTTTATTATTTCTTCACAAAAATTATAAAAGATAGAAGTAGTGAAATTGTATCAAAAGAGAAGGCAAAGGTCTGCTATTAAAATGTGTGGCTCAATAGTAAATAGGGTTGATATTGATAGGGGCATCGTCAAAAATTCAAACCGATTTGGTAGTTGATCACACTTGCATTTAATGACCCGGCACCGCTACCAAAATTAAAAGTCCAACATAACCAAACCGAAATTTTAAGAAATAATTAATCAATTTTTCTTAGGTATTCACAGCATTAAGGTCCAACACATTTTATTGCCCCAAACTCTCATCTTCGTTTTAATTTTTTACGTTTTTATCAACATTTTCATTTTTTCCTTGTTTTTTCGATATTTTTATATGGAGGCCAAATATCGACAGCAAAATTATTCCCACATATCGGTATCGTATCGAAATATCGATATATTTGCCCAGACCTAGTTTACAACCTTTTATACATTGTGCGAGATGAGGCTGTACAGCTTATTGAGAACAAAAGTAAGGAATTTCTTTAAGTTTTTATATTAGCAGGGCCTTCAAAAAACGTTTAAAATAAATAATGGTACTACAAAAGTGTTCTTACGGGGCATGAAATCCTAAATCACAAACTTCAAAGACTTATCATCAAGCACTAGATTTTGTTGTTTAATTATTATTCCATTCGTGCTTCAAATGTTTTGAAATACACAATAAGTTGTTAATAAATATACGTTCAATATCAAATCTAGTAATGTAATGTAATGTGATCGTGAAATTCTTAAGTTAAAGATCACAAGAAGTAAATGTGACCACTATTTGTATCAGTATATTATTGTTCGTGTTCCCCTACAGCCTGTGCACCCCCCTGGACATCAACAACCACCTTGATGTCAGCAACTTCTACTCGGCCTTCGCTGGGGTGTACGCGGGAGTTGTACAGTACGCCACTAACGTAGAAGAGGTATGCAACAATGTTATTACTAGCTCCAACGAAAGAATGCAGATGCTTTGTAGTGGAAAGGGTATAATGAATGAGCGGTAAAAGGAATGTCGCCTTTGTATATGAATGAGAATTAATATCTTTTATCAACACAAGCAAAAATTATCTGTGCCAAATCACAGAGTTCCTCCGTGTGCTAAATCCACGCTGAGCTAGCGTGAATAGATGCAATATCCAATCCTCCGTGTGCTAAATCCACGCTGAGCTAGCGTGAATAGATTTGACAAAGTTGTTAGGTTGGGAAAACAATTTCGAGCTATCTGCATTCTTTCGTTGGAACCACTTACTCAATCATTCATTAGATTTCAGCTCTGATGATATTTCTTAAAAAACTAAACTGTCGGATAAAGTAAAGTGTGTGTATCAGGTATCTTATTGAACACTTTCGAGGGGGACGAAGGATGGGGGGGGGGGAGGTTGCAGCTATTTATTTTATTATCATATTCTCCAATGAGCCAGGCTACCTGTTGTGTACGGTCAAACATCAGATGTGCATCTCCTCAGATTTGGAAATTGCAACTGGTTGACTATCAAAAACAACGAGCAACCGTTTTCGTCTCCGATAATAACAATGAGTTCAACTAAGATAAACCCACTAAAGGTAAAAGTTGCTGGCTACTGGATACCATGAGGTTACGGTTAATTCTTGATGTTCAAGTTGAGTTGATTTGGTGTACATGCATAGCATAATGGTTGCTGTGGCAATGGCCTACGTAAGCCTACTGGCAAGCGTAACCCTGACGTACGCCGTAATAAATTACGACAAAATTATTGTGAACGTAGAAATATCCTATGGTAGTTAACCATGAGAAAGCAACTTTTGAAATTTTGGGTGTATTATTTCAGCAGTAAAGCGATAGACTCCGGCCTTCAGTTCTTTTAAATTAGTAATGGTGTTTATCAATGACAAAAACTTAATGTCCTATTTAAGACTAAGTTTCTAAGATTCTCCTACGGAAGAAAACTTGACCTCTTCCATTGCAAAGCACACCAACCTTGAGATCACTGACTGCCGTTCTTTCAACCATACGATTTCCCTATAGTTAAACAGTTAAACTCTCCTACTTTGTATACACCTCTCCTTCAACTGTCCATGTTTCGTCCAACACGTTTCCCTAGCGGCATTCTGTATCCCTCCCCTCATCGCAAGGCTCACGTAGCTTGTTTGATATGTAGGTTGTCTTTCCAGGTTGGCCCGTGGTGTGAGCTGATGACGAACTCCGCTTATGGCGAGACCCCCCTCGAGCGCTACATATACCTCGCTGACGTATATATTGCTGGTGGTTTTTGCTTCGACGTCAGCTATCAGTCCTATATTGACTACTATGGTTCGTAACTTTTGTACATAAAAAGTTATTGATTGGAAAATTAAGTTGGTTTTAAAGTTTAAAATTAATTGTAAAAAAAGATAGATCCATTCTTGGTGAGCCTTTATTAAATGTTCGTATTGTTGATTTTATTTGACTTTCTGCATCATTATCAAGTGGGTAAAAGCCAGTTACATTTTCATTCTTTTGCAAGGAAGACCGTCAAAAATAATAATTTAAATGTGGCAGTACATTTTGGTTCTAGCACATGATATACGTACAATATAATAAGTAAAGATAAGTCTTTCAAAACCCTGGCATATGGGGAGTCACAGATGACCAAGTTTCAAGATTCAAGTTTCAATTTATTCATTCGATCAATACATGGTAACAGATTGGAAGAGAGGGAATGAATAATCCTTAACAGCCATAGCATTACTACTCTGGACTATCTGTATCAAATAATTAACGTAACGTGTAATTTATATAGCACGTCGAGGCAGTGGCGGATCCAGGAGAGAGGCGGTCAGGGCGATTGCCCCCCCCCTGATTTTTTGGTTACATTATGTTCTATAACGACTATAACAATCCTGCAAAGTGATGATAACATACAAAACTGCATAATGGTGAATCTAATATAACATTGAAATATTCCCTCTCTAAAGCCATTAAAACACGTTTTTGACCAAGCTTCCTTTAAAAAAAATCCCTGTGGAGCTGAGCTGGGGGGCGCGTTGCGTACCGTCAGCTCGATCGCCACCCCTTACAGAGGGCCTGGATCCGCCCCTGTCGGTCGATGCACATTTCTTAGTAAGATGCTTGATGTAGGTGGCATCTCCTGGGATTCTGATGGCTCCCAGTCTGGCATGAGGCAGTGGATCTATCAGACCTGCACTGAGTATGGATACTACCAGACCTCTTCATCCAGCATCCAGCCTTTCGGAGACTTCTTTGACGTGGAATACTACCTCAACTTCTGTACCGACGCTTACGACGCAAGGTAAATTAGATTTTACTGCATGTATCATCTTCTCATATAATCATCTAGGCCCTACGTTGTTCTACATTTTAAAGTACTGTCCGGCCATTTTTGTGAGTGCGGTATTGTCAAT